>WNWU01000193.1:1100908-1119853 GCA_012654045.1 Ptyas mucosa | reverse complement strand
CCTTTCCTTTCCTTTCCTTTCCTTTCCTTTCCTTTCCTTTCCTTTCCTTTCCCTCTTTCGCCTTCCCTCTCTCTCCTTTCTCTCTTTTCTTTTGTTTCCTTTTCCTTACCTTTTCCTTCCCTTTCTCCTTCCCTTTCATCTTCCCTTCCCTTTCCCCATTTAACACTTTTCTTTCTGTCTCCTCTTCCTCTCCTCAGCAAGTGGATCTGGAGTCGGAGCGGGTCAAATCCCAGGAAGGCCTCTCTTCCATGCAGTCTCAGTGGATGGACCAAGTGAAGCAGCTGGAAAAGCAGGTTGCTGACCTTGAAGCTGCTCAGACATTGGAAAGGGAGACTGCCCGGCAGAAGTCCGTGAGTGGGCCTTTCTTCTTGGCCTTCCGGCTGATTTCAGTTTCAAAGCTCTCCGTGACAAACCTCCCCTCCTCCCCAACCCACTGTGGGATAGGCTTTGATGGTGTGGAGGAAGGCTGAGAGTATGGAAAAGGCCTCCTCCCCAAACTTTCCCTCAGGCTTTAGCTTTTTGGTGAGCTTGGGGGACATCAGGAAGAGTGCAAATCCTCTGCCTCCAGGCATTTGTATGTCTTCCTCTTCCTACTCAGAGCCAGCTGGAGAAAGAAAACGCCGATCTGAAGGACAGATGTGGAGGATTAGAAAGTTCCTTAAGACAACAAGAGTCGGAATTGGAAAGAGTCAAGGTGGGAGCCGAGATTTTTAACCATTGTGGGGCCTGTGTCCAGCGTGCCACAGCAGGAATTGTGCCCTTTGGGGTCATTAATTCAGGGCTGAAATGCTACCGGTTCGCACCGGTTCGGGCAAATCGGTAGTAAAAAAAAAAAAGTACCGGTTCGACGGAACCGGTATTTCCGACGATCAGCTATGCCGCGTGATTTATATTCGCTAGAAATCCTGCTTTCTAGCGAATCTAAATCGCGCGGCACAGCTGTTTCCTCCTCCCCTCGCTGTTCTACTTAACCTTCTTAAGCCTCCTTTTTCCACTCACGTTTGGCGCTCATCGCGCATGAGTGGGCAGCGAACCAGTGGCAAACCCCGAGGATTTCACCACTGCATTAACCCCAAACCCTTCAGATGCTATTTGCATTGTCCACCTCTATCGTTGGATAAGAATCCCCGCTGCTTAAGGACTGAAGATACTTGTCCAATCACTCGCCCATTTATCCATCTGTCTGTCCACCGCTTCTTCCCCTTGTCCCTCTCTCTGTCTGTCTTCCCTCATCAATCCACCCACCGATGTCTGTCTAGATATTGAGATACTTCATTTGAGTTGGGGGAAGAAAGATTGCCGGTAGCCAAATCCCAATATAGGGGTAGTCCTAGACTTAACAACCAGAAATTGAGGCCAAAATTTCCGTTGCTCTGCGAAAAAATTGCGGAGCGAATCTTTGCCCCGTTTTTACGACCTTTCTTGCCACGGTGGTTAAGCAAATGACTGCGGTTGATAAGTGAGTAACCTGGTTCTTAAGCGGATCTAGCTTCTCCCGTTGACTTTGCTGGTTGGGAGGTTGCAGCCGTCATAAATGCGAGCCCGTTGCCAAGCGTCTGAATTTTGATCACGTGACTGTAGGGACACCGCAAGTGTGAAAAACGGTCCTAAGTCACTTTTTTCAGTGCCGCTTGAATGGTCGCTGTTGTAAGTCAAGGACTACCGTTAGTTCTGATCCGTGGCATGAGGGAAGCACCTTTCCTGGTTTTGAGTTAGGGGTTCGTTTCTGGTAGGAGGATCTTGTCCCCCGCTTCTGGTAGGAGGATCTTGTCCCCCGCTTGCTTGTAGTTACTGGGAACGATCTGCCTTCTAACCCCAGAATTCTTCCTTGCTTGGCAGGCGCAACTAAGCAGCAACACTGAAGCCTTGGAGGAGACTACAAAACGGAGCACGTCTCTGCAGCAGCAGGTAGGGAGTGTATCGCAATAGCAATAGCCCTTAGACTTGTATACCGCTTCACAGTGCTTTTACAGCCCTCTCTAAATGGTTACAGAGTCGGCCTCTTGGGCCCAACAATCTGGGTCCTCGTTTTATCCACCTCGGAAGGATGGATGCAAGACTGAGTCAAAAGGAAGGAAGGAAGGAAGGAAAGGAAGGAAGGAAGGAAGGAAGGGCATTAGCACTTAGACTTATATACCGCTTCACAGTGCTTTTACAGCCCTCTCTAAGAGGTTTACAGAGTCAGCCTCTTGCCCCCCAACAATCTGGGTCCTCGTTTTACCCACCTCGGAAGGATGGGAGGCTGAGTCAACCTTGAGCCTGGTGAGATTCGAACTGCCAAATTGCAGTCAGCCGGCAGTCAGCCAAAGTAGTCTGCAGTACTGCACTCTTAACCACTGCATCACCTTATCCTGCTTTGGAGGCAGCCATTGAACTCAGGTTGGTCTTTGGTCTTTGGAAGGATGGATGTGGAACCTTTCGGCTAACCGAGGTTGCACCCATCCCGCCCCATAGCTTATCTTTTTGATTTAAGAGTCCTCACATGGCGAGACTGGAGGTTGGGTAATTGGTAGGAAGCTCAGCTGAGTCGTAGTACGCTGCGGTTTCATCTCTGCTGCCGTTATGTGTGACAGCAGCATGAGCTGTGGTGGCGCCAGTGGTTAGAGTGCAGTACTGCAGGCCATCCTCCCGAGGTGGGTAAAACGAGGACCCAGATTGTTGGCAGGGGGCAAGAGGCTGACTCTGTAAACTGCTTAGAGAGGGTTTTAAAATACCTACCTACCTACTCATCCATCCATCCATCCATCCATCCATCCATCCATCCAGCTGTCTAGCTCTCTAGCGATCATCTATCTATAAGCTACGGTGGTGCAGTAGTTAGAATGCAGTAGTGCAGGCTGACTCTGCCCACTGCCAACAGTTCAATCCAAGTGGACTCGGCCTTCCATCCTTCTGAGGTGGGTAAAACGAGGACCCAGATTGTTGGCAGGGGGCAAGAGACTGACTCTGTAAACGGCTTAGAGAGGGCTGTAAAGCACTGTGAAGCGGTAAATAAGTCTAAGTGCTGTTGCTCTCTTCTCTCTCTTTCTCTCTCTCGCTCCCTTTCTCTCTCTCTCTCTCCCCCCGCTTCCAACTCTTCTATTCTATTCTATTCTATTCTATTCTATTCTATTCCTATTCCTATTCCTATTCCTATTCCTATTCCTATTCCTATTCCTATTCCTATTCCTATTCCTATTCCTATTCCTATTCCTATTCCATCCCATCCCATCCCATCCCATTCCATTCCATTCCATTCCTTAATTTCTATTATATTCCATTCCATTCTATTCTTCCTTTGTTAGCCTTGTGTGGAGGTCTGGCACTGGGAAACACCGTGAGGGGTGTTTGGAAATTGAGTAAGCACAAGTGCTGAGACAAGACCAGGTTGCTAAGGAAACTTAAGGGTGGGTTTTAACCAGACATAATAGCGACAGTGTTTAAGAGTGGTATCCCGTTCTGACAACTGATGGATTTTTTTTTTGGTCTTCTTCTTCTGGTCAGGTTTCAGATCTGGCCTTGACGTTACAAGAAAAGGAGCAACAGATTGCAGCCAAAACAGACAGTCTCCTGAAACGAGAGGAAGAGGCAAAATCCTTACGGCAAGGTGAGACCGCCAGCACCAGTACAGAGAGCAAATTTATCTATCTATCTATCTATCTATCTATCTATCTATCTATCTATCTATTAATCTATCTATCTATCTATCTATCTATCTATCTATCTATCTATCTTCTCTCAAAATCTGTTCGTTGCGCAACCTGTTTGTAGCAAACCGGTATACAGATTTCGCCACTGGCTTCTCCCCAACTCGGTGGTCACTCTGTCCCTTTTTCTCCAGGTCACGACCTGCTTTTACTGCAGATGCACCAGTTGCAATCCAGCCTGGAGACGTGCCAGGGCCAGGCTGCGGAGAAGGAAGCCGCCATGCAAGACGAGCTGCGGGTTCTCCAGGCGCAGCACCAGGAACAGGCGGAACGCCTGTTCGCCAGGGAGAAGCAAGTGAGTGGATTTCATCCCCAGGAACTTCGATTGTGTGTCCTGTATATCTTTTGAACAGGTCGAAGGTTCCACAGGGCAAGGCAAGGCACAGGGTGGAATTTTGGTTCAGACTCTTGGCAAAACGCGGCGGACAGAAAAATCTAGAGAGCGACTGCTTTCGTCTCCTGCTTGGAGACTTTCCCAGAATCATTTAGCAGAGGGTTTCCCAACCTTGGCAGCTTTTGAAGATGTGGGGGACTTCAACTCCCAGAATTCTCCAGCCGGCATTGCCGAATCGCAAACCCCCGCCAACACTCCGACTGACCCACCCAGCTTGCTGGCTGGAGAATTCTGGGCGTTGAAATCCTGCACATCTTCAAAAGCTGCCAAGGTTGAGAGAAAACACTGATTTGGAAGATCGCATCAGATCCCAGAAATCTCTTTGGTTGATCCAGAAATCTCTTTTTTTAAATCCCTCCTGAGTTTGCTAGAAGCTCTTCCATTTCAATTTCAAATCTTTATTGTCAGCGCACAACGTATGTACAATGAGATTGGTGGAGCTCCCTCAGTGCACCCGCCCCCAACACAATACAACTCATAGTGAAGACAGAAAATCCCTAACCCAATCATCATCATCATCTCACTAAAGATTAACCAATAATAATAATAATAACTTTATTCTCATTGTACGTGTATACACAGTATACCCATACAACGAAATTCATTTAACACCCAAAGACCAGGTCCAAGACACATAACAATCCCCAAACATCCACCACCACCACCACAAATTCCCCACCCCTAAACCACCCAAACATCCACACAACAGACCAAGTAATGCTGTCCAACAGCTCACTGACAGTGGCCCTTTAGTTCCTTGTTGAGTGCAATTATAGCTCTGGGATAAAAACGATTCAGAAAACGTGTGGTCCGAGTTTTAATTGTTCTGTATCTTCTGCCGGAAGGCAACAGTCCAAAAAGATTGTAAGCACGATGGGAAGAGTCTCTGAGAATGTTATGCAACTTCCTCAAACAGCGAGATTCAAAGATGTCGTCCAGGGCTGGTAACTGGAGCCCGATAATATTCTGGGCAGTTTTAATGATTCTCTGTAGAGCTTTTCTGTCCGCTACAGAGCTGCTCTCATTGACTGCTCTGTTGCTGAAGTCCTTTTTCTGCAATCGAGTATGAGAACATAGATGGACTCTTTGACCCCTCTTTCAAACCAATGGTCCTCTCTATCCAAAATGTGGACTTTTCTGCCTTTAAAAGAGTGACATTCGTCTTTCAAATGCAGACAGGCCGCTGAATCTTGCCCTGGTGAGTTAGATCTCCCTACGTTGTGCCACCTACGTTTAAAAAAAACCGGTTGCTCTTTTTTTAAAAAAAAAATCAGAACGACTGAACTCCGTTCCTTCTCACCGGCCAGGCTGCTGTATTAGAACTAGCATCTATGGCTTTGGAAGGCCAGTTGCACCTTTCAGAAGATGGAGAGCAGGAACCCAACGGAGAGCTGGTTTCCTCAGATGCGGTCCAACTCCAGAAGGAGAACCAAGACCTGGAACAGCAGATAGCGGAAAAAAACAAGGTGAAGAGTAGGCTGGTCTTGGTACCTCTTTTTCTTGTCTTTTTTCTCTGATGATCTTGTCTCACGAGTTGTTTTTTTCCCAAGGCTAATTCAGATGGGCTCTTTTGCAAGTCGCCGGACAAGGAGGCTTCATCGAAGTGTTTCTGCCAATTATACCTTCCACATTTCTGCCTACAGTAGTGGCCAAAATTGTGGGAAACCTTTTGGGAAAAGTGTATTTTTGAGGTTTGATGGCTCATAACACCATTTTTGTTTTGGGAGTTTCAAGATAATCCTATTCCGCTGCTGGAATGGCCTGGGAATAGCCCAGACCTTCACCCAATTGAAAATCTATGTAGTCGACTAAAGAAACTTTAACAAACAACTCAGCAATAAAACCCAGTTAATAGAAGCCATCTTGTTGTACATGATAACAGCTGCAGAACTAAAAAGCTTGGTTCCCTCCATGGGAAGACGTTGTAAGGCTGTCATTCATGCTAACGGTTACCCAACTATTAACTGACATGGTGATCATTTTTGTATAATCTCATTTTTTCTACGTGTTTCACCTGTCTTCTTTATACTGTCACTGCTATTCTAATAGCAGATCCTTCATAAAAGTCATTGCATGACATTCTTGATTCAATTATCTTTCCATTGATATATACGGTTATTTTATGGTATTACTCCCCCCAAAAAGTTGGTGTTATTAGCTAGTTTTAGAAAATAACTTTCCCCAAAAGGTTTCCACAATTTTGGCCGCTACTGTAGAAACATTGATAAGCGTCACAAAGATTTGAGCCAGGGGTCCTGAGATTTTCCACCCCTGACCAAGAAAAGGACTATTTCTCTTTTTTCCGTTCGTTGGGTGAAGAGTTGATGTCCTCCAGATTTAAGGAACTGTTAACTCCAAGCCTCTTTCATCGTGGCTATTCCAACTGGGAATTGTAGTTAAGCCACCATCACAAGTTGGGTGAAAATAGCCATTGTATTTGGTGAGCCTGGTTCTTTGGTGAGCCTGGTTCAAGGCTTAACTTGCGGCCTTGAATGCCATCAAACATGGATCTGTTGTCATTCAAAGTTCCCATTGGTCATAAGTCCCGCTTTTTCAGTGCCGTTGTAATTATGAGCAGTTGTTGAACGAACTGTTGTAAATTGAGTGCTACCTATTTTTTTTTAAAAAAAATGTAGGGAAATTGACCTGACCCTCCTCAGAAATAAAAATAGCAGCTTGGACTATAAATTTGCTCAGTTCTTCTTGTCCTGCTTCCTGAAGATGCTCAGGGAATGCTCTGTAACTCCTTTTTTTTGGGGGGGGGGGGATCTTTGAAAGTTTGGGGAACTCAAGATCTCCTTTCCCCCCCCCCTTTTTTTTCCCCCCTTCCCTTACTAGATGATAAAGCAGCTGCAGCAGAGAATGGCAGAGCTCAAAAAAACCTTGCAGAAAGAACTTGTGAGTATCGACTCTTCTGGATAAAATTTATCCGCGGTGGCGCCAGTGGTTAGAGTGCAGTACTGCAGGCTACCTCTGCTGCCTGGCTGGCTGCCTGCAATTTGGCAGTTCGAATCTCACCAGGCTCAAGGTTGACTCGGCCTTCCGTCCTTCCGAGGTGGGTCAAATGAGGACCCAGATTGTTGAGGGGCAAGAGGCTGACTGTAAACCGCTTAGAGAGGGCTGTAAAACACTGTGAAGCAGTATATAAATCTAAGTACCATTGCTATTCCTTCCTTCCTTCCTTTCCTTCCTTCCTTCCTTCCTTCCTTCCTTCCTTCCTTCCTCCCTCCCTCCCTCCCTCCCTCCCTCCCTTTTCTTTTTTTCTTTCCCCTTGTATTTTACACCGCCTTTTCCCTGCCCCTTTTCTCGCCCTTAATTTCTTCTTTTCTTTTCTTTTCTTTTTGTATTTTACATTTTATATAATAAAATAAAAAATTGAATAATAAAAATTCTCTTGCATGCCTGGATTATGTAGATTGACACCCTGGGGGTTTTCTCAGTGCAGTGTTTGATAGCCTAGGGCCCTGACATTGACAACACTGCGAAGACTGACACAGCCTTTGCACTCTGCACGACGCTCGGCTCCCTCTTGCCCTTCAACCCAGCTCTTTATTTTTCTCCTTTCAGAAAATTAGACCTGATGCTGAAATCCCTGAAGTGCCCACGGCTGGTTTGACTGTAACAAACAACTCGGATCTGAGCGATTCCCGAGAGATCAACTTTGAATATCTGAAGCATGTGGTGCTAAAATTTATGTCCTGCCGGGAATCAGAGGTAAAGGGGAAAATATATATATATATATATATATATATATTTGATGAGCTTAGTTTATCCTCATCGCTTTTGGGCAGGCGGAGCCTGTTCAGGCAGGGTAAGGATTTCTACCTTTTGCAGGGTCTTTATTAAAGGAAGGTGAGAAAAGGTCAATATAGATGAGAAAATTGGTTATTTACCTTGACAAGATACCTCTGTTTATAAATTGTACGGCACGTCTCAAAGTTGGAACATTTACAGTAAAGGTTTAGGCAAAGATTGAAAGGCATCGCGCTTTTAAACTGGCAGATTTATAATTTATCTACATGGAAAATGACCCGCTAAACCTCTGCTGGGCAATTCAGAAGAGATTTTATTTTTTTTAATGCTTAAGATGCTTGTTTTCTGGTCAGCTTGTCTCTCGCTTAATTTCAGTGATCCAATTTACCTTGTGTAAAATGTTCCATTTTTTTTTTTGGTCTCTCCGGTGGCGTTTCAGGCTCTTCATTTGATCAAGGCTTTGTCTGTGCTGCTCAACTTCTCCCCAGAGGAAGAAAACATGGTCAAGGAAACCTTGGAGTACAAGGTAAGGGGCCGCTGATGCTCGGACACGCACCCGGTATGGAATGAGGTTCGTCCTGAGCATGTAACACACTTCCCAAAATAGCAATAGCGCTTAGACTTATATATTGCTTCACAGTGCTTTTACAGCCCTCTCTAAGCGGTTTACAGAGTCAGTCTCTTGCCCCACCCCCCCAACAATCTGGGTCCTCATTTTACCCACCTCGGAAGGACGGAAGGCTGAGTCAATCTTGAGCCGGTCAGGATCGAACTGCTGGCCGTCGGCAATGAGTTACTGCGTTCTAACCATTTTATTTATTTTATAAATAAAACCTCTTTTATTTATACGACTGTAAATTACTTTCATTTACAGTCTGGAAGGCTTGATAATCAACAGTCTTTCAGAGGAAGGTTATCCACACCCACCTATCTCACGTGGCACGCTGCCAGAGAGCTAATTTCCAGAGGCAGGGCAAGGCTAAACTTGGCACAGAGTCACAAACAGAATTTCCAAATCTTGAATCGGCCGGATGAACTAATTGCTTCTTGAAAAAAAATCACATCACGTTCTCTCTTCTATTTATGTCTTATGGGAGAGGCCAATCATCTCCAAGCCTTACTCCCAAGTCGACCCTGTTTTCTTAACTGTTCTTGTCGTCTGGCAGCCCTATGCGTGCGCACACTGGGAACAGGCTCCCGCTGTTCTTCTGCCTCGCTGCTGTCAAGACTCCGGAGGCTGCACATAACTATCAGATGGCCTTGGCCCCCTCTCTGCCTCCGACGCAGAGCCCTCGTCCCAGCTATCCCAAGTTCCTCCCCAACCTCCTCACTATCCGACTCTGCTGCCAGCTCCATTGGCTGCTGGCGGGCCACAACACACACCTTAAGCAGGTAGATGTTTCAGGGAGCCATTAGAACTCTGCCTCTAATTCTAGTGATCCCCCTTCTTTCAGATGTCCTGGTTCGGGTCCAAGCCGCTTCCCCGAGGGAGCGTCCGTCCGTCCGTCTCCAACCCAAGGTTGATGTGGTCCTGAAGCTGCGCCGAGATGTTCTGCTCCGGTTGTTGGGTTTGGTGGGGGTGGTTGTTGTCATTGTTTTCTACGAAAAGATGCACCCAACAATCCTGGTTTTGACAGCGGTGACCCACAAGCGTGCCACGAACTCGGGAGGGGGGACGAGGAAGAGGTTTACGAAGCTGACCTGTTAAAAGGGGCCTCTCTTGCCCCTGCTTTGTGGACCGAAAAGAGTTACTGTAGGTGGTATCTAAGGTGCCTTTGGGCTTTTGTAGGCTGCCAACATCTCCAGCAGGGATCTGGTGGTTATGTAATCCTTAAGGAGACGAAAAGCATTTCGGCTTTCTCAGATACGTACATACCGAATCCCGCCACTTTCAGCCTATTAACACATCACGAAAAGGTTACTAACAATGTCAGTTGGAGGCTACCAACGGTTTGGGTGAATGAGTGGAAGGAAGTAGCTCTAAATAACTTTCCACCTGGCCGGATTTTATTTGTTTCTTTCTTTTTCTTTTTTCTTTTTTTTTTTTCTTAAAAGAAAAACCGTTTTAAACAGGCCTCCGCGGCGCTCTAGCTGTTTTTTTTTTTTTAACAATTAAAAAAAACCAAAACCCCAGATGTATTGGTGGCAAAGGGAAGAGTTAGCCACCTAGTTTGCAAGAATGAAAACCACAGATTTGGGCGTGTTGGGCGTTGCGCACGGTTAAAAAAAAAAAAACCATCCGAGCGATGAGTGGTTTTAGACAGGCTAATTGCAGCCACGCTCATCTTCCGCTCAAAAGCAAGCATGGACAGTTAAACCTGTATGGCTGCTTTTCTCCACCCTCCCTTTAAAAAAAAAAACAACAAATTCACACTCACACTCGAGGTTCATTTGAACTTAAAGAGCAGTGGGGTTTTTTTTTCCCCCCTCACCCCAAAAACCGACCAAAGCCATACCTTTTGCGAATAAAACTGCAGTGTTTTTACGAAATTATTTAGAGACGGTTCAGCAGGCCTCTCTTTTAATAATAATAATAATAATAATAAAAAAAACCCTGCTAATTGCAGTTCCGCGCCACTATTTTCCTGCACATTGCTAAGCAACGAGTATTTTTTACACCAGCTGGGTAGTAGGCGGGTCGTCTTTCGATTTGACGGAATGAAATGGGCAAAGGCTGGCCAGGTTCCCTTCGAAGATGGGGTTCAGCTTATTCTGTAGAAAAGAGAGCTTCCACGGGCCGTTGTTTTGAATTGGGAAGCTGGCCGGAGAAAGGCCGAGGGGTTGTAGCAACGAATGCACTTTTCCTTTCCTTGTACAGAGAGAACATAAAACTACTCCCAGGCGTATGTATGTCTATCTATAGGGAAAGCCTCTTCTCTGGGTAGGCCACTCAATCTGTGTACATAATGGACTCTTTTAACGATGGATGTGACGGCTTTTTGAGTGAGACCTAATTTGTGGTACAATACATTTCCTTTTTCTCTTTTTTTGGGGAATTGACCCTGGAGATTTCTTGACTTTTTCTTGCTTGTTCCTTTGGTGAGATGCCGTCAAGGACTGGCAGTCCTGCTGGGAGGGGCTCCTCCTCGATACGTAGGGTTGACCAGTGGCCCTCAAGGAGGTGAATTTGAAGGTCTTTAACCTGGCCGAACTTGATGGGGGAGAAAAAGGCTAAAGAAAACGCAACCTGTTGGAATCCATTCTGCTCTTTCTCTGCTATCGTTTGCAAAATGGTTTATTTCAGCTTCACACGAGAGAAGATCACGTCTTGGTCTAAACCACGAGTGAAATGCTCCCGGTTTGGACTGGACCGCCCAATCCGCTAGCCATCGTGGTGGGCGGTTCGGAGAACGGGTAGCGATTGTGGCGCGAGTCTCTGCCCGCCAACCCTACCCGGTTGTCATCACTTCCTGGTTTTAACCAGAAAGTAACGTGCTCTGCGCCCTCTGCGCATGGGCAGAAGGTTTTGCTTTTTTGCTTTTAAAAGTAAAAAAAAAAAAAAAAAGGCTCCGACGAGCACAGCTGAGCTGCGCGATCGTCAGAGCCTTTTTTTCTTAACTTTTAAAAGCATTTTTTTACAACCTATTCGCCGGAAAAAGAAGCTTTTGGGGGAGTGGTTGAATCATTGTGGGAAAGGGGGGGGGTGTGTGTGGCACGGCTAGAAAACTAAACCAGGCTTTCGATCTGAAACGGCACCAGCCTGATCGGAAATCCAAGGCTCCCAAAAGTATTTTGAACGTAAAACATTTTGTTGGAAACATGGGTGTCTCCATCCAGTTCCAAAAGCGATTTGAAAAAAAAAAAAAAAAAAAAAAACGAGGGAGGAAATACTAATTGAAGAAGGAATGGAAGGATGCATCTGGTTCCTTTCCAGGCTAAGCCACATTATTTGCTGCGACAGAGCATATAAAAAAAAACCCATACAGGTAGTCCTCGGGTTACAACACTTCGCTTAGTGACCGTTCGAAGTGACGATGGCGCTGAAAAGTGACTTGTATGGTCGTTTTTCACACTTGCGACCGTTCCCCCCGCCCCACCCCCCCCCATGGTCACGTGTTCAGAATTCAGACACTTGGCAAGTATTTATGACCGGGGTGTGTGTGTCATTTTGCGAGCTGCTGACAAGGTCAGTAGGGAGCCCAGAATCACTTTACAGCCATGTTATTAATTTAACAAGGGCAGCGACTGGCTTTAAGAAACGTGGCAAGGAAATTCGTAAAATGGGAGCAAAACGCAACAAATTCCTCACTTGGCAACGTAAATTTTGGCCTCAATTGTGGCCGTTGAGGACTACCTGTATAAACTTTCCTTGACAAAAAAAATAAATAAATAACCCCCGGCTGCAGGAAGCCCAACCCACCTGTTTCAGGTGCCCACTTTCCCAGCTTTTAAACAAACCTTGGATTTCTTCCTCGGTCCAAAAGCTGCACTTTGTTTAAACCAGGAGTCAGCAACCCGTGGCTCTGGAGCCGAATGTGGCTCTTTCATCCCTCTGCTGCGGCTCCCTGTCGCAGGTCAGCTCCACAATTGATAGGGCTTTCGGTTAGAACAGGTAAAGGAAAAAGGACACGATGCTAGGAGGAGACTATGGTGGGGGAACCAGAACTGAATGGGGTGGGTTGGGTTGGGGGTTCCGGTTAAACACCGGCTCTTTGTGGCTCTTTTGAGTGTTTAAGGTTGCCGACTCCTGGTTTAAACATAGCAAAGCTGGCTGGAAGCAAATACAGATGACGAATTTTATGGAAAAAAGTGAGGCGTAGCTTGTTTGTTTAAGCCTAACCTGTTTAAGGAACCCAATTAGGCGTCTCTTCATGGAAGACAAGAGCAATTAGCCAGTTTAAAGTTAACTCTCCAAGAACTTTTTATTTTAATTACAGAGTAGCAGGCACTTTACATGAAACTGACGTCCGCGCTGAGCCCGGCTATGTACCAAAAAAAAAAAAAAAGGCTTGCGCGAAAACGCCTGCCTTTCCTTAACACCTTTGCTTCTGACACCGTAGCTACCACCCCCTCCCCATGCCTCCCTCCCCCAACACCGCAAACATGTGTTTAAATTAAAGTTTCACACCCACACACACACACGCGCGCAGACACACACACATTCAGTGGGCCAAGAGCAGCAGCAACCCCGCCGTTCAGAAAAACGGGCATCTGGTTGCCGACGCAAATCACACACACCCCCGTTTCCCTCTGCTGCCATGCAAAATTGCAGGCTGCCTCCTTTTCCCTTCCTGGCTCCGAGTCCTTCAGTCAGAAAACCAACGCACCAGCATTCTCCCTGCGCCTCCCAAGGGAAGAGAAGATTTCCTTCCTTCCTTCCTTCTCCCAACTAGTGTTTCTAGTGGGAAGCTGCCGGTCGTGGAGGAGTAACCTGAAACGTGGAGGGCTCCCAAAAATGTTCTTGGTGTCTCGGGACCCCCGTCTTTTTTAAACCGTTTTCCGTGCGGTGAGAACCCGGACGATGGAGCCGAGTCCGCCTATCGCTAATGCCTGAGGAGAGAAAACGGAAAATTAGTCGCTGCGGCATGTCGGCCGTCTCCCCGAATGAACCCACCTATCATCCAAGAGGCAGAGGTTGTTGGTTTTTTTTTAATATACCATGTTTCTCCGAAAATAAGACCCTATCTTATATTTTTTTGAACCCTGAAATAAGCACTTGGCCTTATTTTCAGGGAGGTCTTATTATTTTGGGGCGCGTGGAGCAAGATGGGGCTCCTCTTACCGTCTTACCTGACTTCCAGCTCTGCGTTTAAATATTTTCGGGGAGGGCTTATTTTAGCGCATGTGCTCAAAAGCCCGATTGGGCTTATTATCAGAGGATGTCTTATTTTCGAGGAAACAGAGTAGCAAAACTCCCAAGTCCTTTTAGACCTTCTGCGCAGCTGCCTTTTGCTCGGACGCTCGTTGTGCCGAACAACGGCGAGGCAGCGATATGCGTTTATTTAACGAATTGATATACCTTGTCCCCTTCGCTATCCGAAAAGCTTCTTCAGCTCTGAGGAAGAGCTGAAGAGGCTTCCCGGGTTTGAAGCGAACCGTCTTCAAAGAAAAACCGGAAAGTCCTATTGCCTCTTGAGGAAAAAAAAAAAAAATCACCTCAGGGAGAACCATGACCTGAGGGGATGTCTGAGAATCTTCACAAGACAGACAGCTCACTCAGCGGAGAGGCCCTGCTGAGTCACAAGTGAGGAATTTCACTTCCAAAGTGGGATACTCGCCCGTACCTTTTCATGCCACTGAAGTAGTATGGCGCTGCTGTTCTCCGTCGGCTTTTCAAACCCTTTATAAATGTACTTCATGAGCAAGTCGATGCCGTTGCTGTCCAAGGAGTTGACCGCCTGCTCGATCTCGCTGCTTTTGAAGGATGTCAGGACTTTCAGCACCACTTCCTGGGCCTGCTCCTGAGGAGAAAGGCAAGGGGAGCCAAGTGAGGCCATCAGCGCCATCCCAACTCACACACGGGCTGCGCTGGGAAGGGTTCTGCGCCGGCCGCTCTCTGGCGACAACGGTCGCAAAGTGTGAAAAATGGTCATAAGCCACTTTTTTCCCCTCAGCGCCGTTGTAACTTTGAACGGCCGCTAAGCGACCACCTGCACACCCTTTGCAGAATGAGTTCAGGCACGGCTCTCTCAAACCCCCTAACTAACTTCCAAGTGGCCGGGTTCAGGTGAAAACCAGACAGCTCTCCTTGCCAACTTTCCTGCCCTCCAGAATTCTCACCAACTAGGGGATTTGATTTGAGGTCACGTCGATATAGAACAGGGCTCTGCATCCTTAAAAACTCAAAAAAGAGCCATTTCGACCCGTTTCCCACAGAAAACAAAACACCGGGAGCCACAAAACCTGGGTGAGTATGGCCAACTCGACGTCACTCACTCCCACCTAGTCACATGACACACACACAAACACACCCGCCATGCCTACCCAGCTGGTGATTATGCAGAGAACCGGGAGGGGGGGCGACAGTGGTGGGGTCACCCAACAGGGAGCCACAGCAGAGGGCCGAAAGAGCCACATGCGGCTCCGGAGCCACAGGTTACCGACACCTGATATAGAACAAAGTTAAAAATCTCCCGTTTACCTTTGCAGCTGGGTTCTTGGTGTTCACAGGAGAGTTTCGTAAAGCAGCGTGGAAGGCCCGAAGCAAGTCCCCCGTACGAGAAAGGAAGTTAAGGAATTTGTGGGTGTACAAACTCCCCCCCCCAAAAAAACCCCAATCTATAATAACAATCCCTAACAAGGCCAGCGATTGATGAAGTGTTCCCACCAATGAGGCCAACGATGTTCTAGGTACCAAGTCAACTTCATTCAATCGGAAGGATTCTGGAAGAAGACCGAGCTGTTCCCTTAGGCTTCCTGGCCACAGGGATTGAAAACCACTATTATTAACACCTGCAAAGAAGTTCATTTAAGCAAATTTGTTCATGGGTCTAAAATACAGTAGTGACCAAAATTGTGGAAACCTTTTGGGGAAAGTGTATTTTTGAGGTTTGATGGCTAATAACCACTTTTGCTTTGGAGTTTTTCAAGATAATCCTATTCCACTGCTGGAATGGCCTGGGAATAGCCCAGACCTTAACCCAATTGAAAATCTATGGAGAAACTATTAGTCAGAAGCAACCCAGCAATAAAACTCAGTTAATAGAAGCCATCCTTCAATCTTGGTTTCATATAACAGCTGCAGAACTAAAAGACTTGGTTTACTCCATGGAAAGACGTTGTAAGGCCGTCATTCATGCTAAGAGTATTAACTGACATGGTGATCATTTTCTACGTGTTTCACTTTTCTTCTTTATACTGTAACTGCTATTCCAATAGCAAATCCTTCATAAAAGTCATTGCATTACATTCTTGATTAAATTATCTTTCCATTGATATATAATTTTAGGGTACTTCCCCCCCCCCCCCCCAAAAAAAAGTGGTGTTATTAGCTAGTTTTAGAAAATACACTTTTCCCAAAAGGTTTCCACAATTTTGGCCACTACTGTAGTTTAGGATTTCAGATCCTGGGCTAACAGCAAAATAATATGAAAAAAAGAAAAGAAGAAAAGGCAGCTTTAATTGGGACAGCTTTTACATCCTGTCACAATATGTATAACAACATCAAACATCCACATCTGCCTCTCCCAGATCCTTGGGAAGGACTCGAGAGCAGGACAAAAATGGCCAAATTTTCTCAGGGACCACCAGTGGTCCACGGACCACCAGTTGGTGATCATTGCTCTAAATCTCTGGCTGGGTGATGAACCTGTAATAACAAACCCTGCCATTCTGGGGAAAAGAACTGCTCCGGTATCCAGGGTATATATACACAACTTGTGACAACTTCCCTCCCCGTCCAGAGTACAAGCCAAGAAAGAATTCCGTTTTAGCCCAGCAAAAGGTTTGCCAAGACACGAAACAAAAAAACGAGGACACAGTACAACTCAAAAGCAAAGCTTTCCGCCTAGGAGAACCAAGCCATCCTTATTACGTTTGTAGAAAACACTGGATCTCAAAATGTGTTTTCGACATCATCTCTCGCCTCCTGGGAAGAGCAGCCAGGGGAAAATAATTTGCTCCGGGTCTGGATTGGGTAACGAAATTGAGCCCGTATGCTGGGTGGCGCACGAACATAAACTAATCGAAGATAGCCAAGCCGCAGCAAAGCCAACCGAGGTTAAACTTAACCAAGGATAGCACGCAAACGCAGCCTAAAGATATTGGTTTGCTTGGTTTGAGGTTTTGTTTTTTTTTCCTTTCCCCATCGTGCCGGAGGTATTTTAATTCTGCTCTGGGTAAATGTCAATTCCGTGTCCTTTTTTCTTTCTTTCCCCCCATTGCTGAAAAAAAGGGGCAGAATCAGCAGAGGGTGGTTCTGTCAGCCTCCCAACTGCTCTCTTTCCTCCACGTTCTACAAATCTGCCGTGGCACGATCAGGAACAGGCCGAACGACATTCGCGGGATCCCAGCTGGCGGAAACAACCGCCACCTCCACCACCGCCCCGTCCCCGGGTCTTCAGATCCAGCCAGACCGGTCCCTGCCTGTCAAGCCTGATGCTACGCATGATAACTGCATGGCATCACGGGCCTTTACCATTCCTGGTGCACCGAGGACGTCCCGGGGTGGGGTTTCCCCACCCCATTCGTCAGCAATCTTGTCCTGTCACATTATTTCACCTCTGCGGGCTTGTCGGCTTCTCGTTCACAGGCTAAGCTGCTGCACATTTTCATTTCACGGGATTTGGGGGGGTTTCTTTTGGAAGGTTTCTCAGAAGCTCTCCGGAAGTTTAAAAAAAGAAAAGAAAAGAAAAGAAACTGGCAGATCAGAGTCACAAGGCCCATCTCGCACAGATGCTGCACCTGGCAACCGCAGGGAACAAATTCCCACACAGCGCCCGGCATTGTCTCAACATGTCTTTTTACGACCGCCCCCTCATTCCGTCGCCTTAAACAACATGCCATCGGGAAACCGTTAGATGCTCAACCCAGGGAAGGAAGGAAGACGTGTGCGGCTGTGAAATTCACAGCTAGATCAAGGACAGGCCTCAACCTGCGGGCCCGGGAAAAGGAAAGGGCTTTTTAAAAAAAAAAAAAAAAAAGATGTGTTGCAAATGCAGAAAGAGAAGCAAATCCAGACAGACAAGCCAGAAAAGGGATTTCTAAGACAAGACACTGCAGGCTAGGAATGAACTGGTGGGCGTATAAATGCCAAAAGAACCCTCGAAGCGTCGATAGAAAGAGGATAGAAAGAGACACGACGGTTTTCAGAGCACCAAAAAAAATGCCAGGAACATTAACGGGAGACCTAAAATGAGGCCGCAGGCACCTCAAAACCACTAGCAACCGGAAAGAAAAAAGAAAAAGCTCAAGGAGCAGGACGTTTACTGCAGGGGAAAAGCGAGGATTAGCCAGGGAGTTGTAAAATTATTTCCCGTGGGGTTCCTCTATTTCCAAGCAGGAAGCCAAAATCACCTCCAGGTGATCCACCCAGATTAAGAAAAAACCTGGCAAAACCCTGAACCAGCAGCCATCACGCTCTGCTTGAATGTCTAGTCACTTGCCTGGTGGAACTGCAATATCTTCAGTCGCTAGGCAGGAGAGACTAAGGCAAAAAGTGGGAAAGGACCTATTTAAAAAGGTAGCCTGTGAAAGGACGGAAAGAGAGAAAACAGAGCAGGAGCCGTATCTGCTATTCAGCTGCTCCCGGGCTGAGATCGATGAACTGCCCCATAACATCCACAGAGACATCCTGGGATTTTAACTCCTGACAATGGGCACCAATGCCCAAAATAGAGATATGGATGAAGCCGTTGAGGAAGGGGGAGACTACCCAGGTTTGGGGGGCGGGGGGGGGGGGGCACGCAAAGGGAGCTATGGTAAAGGGATGGATAAAAGAGACAAAATGAGTGACGATGAGTGAGATAGGTAGATATGATGGATAGAATGGACAGATAACATACCGGTATGATAGATGGATACGTAGAATAGAGACAGGAGGCATGGGTTCAAGGATGGAGATATAGAAATGAGACAGATGTGGTGGGTGGATAGAATGGAGAGAGAGATGGATGTATAGAAAGGATAGATTTATACATAGAGATAGATGTATATAGCTATATAGAGATAAATAAGATAGATACATAGAGATAAATATTAGAGATAAAGAACATAGATGACAGGGTGGATGCATATAGACAGAAGACAGAGAAACAGAAAGATGCTGATAAATAAACATTACTATAGAAAGATAAAGACACAGACCGATATGAGACAGACCAACAGAGATATAGATAAAATGGATGGATAAAATGAAAAGACATTTAGATTAGATGATGGATAGATAAACATAGAGGTGATGGATGGATAGATGATATAGATAGATGATGGATGGATAGATATAGAGAGTTGATAGATAGGTAGATATGGATGGATGGATAGGTAGATAGGTATGGAAGATAGATAGATAGAGATAGATAGGGATGGATGGATGGATGATAGAGGTAGATGATGGATAAACAGATGGAGGTGATGGATAGATATAGATAGATATGGATGGATAGGTAGGTATGGAAGATAGACAGACAGGGATGGATGATAGAGGTAGATGATGGATGTATAAACCGTTGGAGG
>WNWU01000193.1:1081350-1099588 GCA_012654045.1 Ptyas mucosa | reverse complement strand
TATCTATCTATCTATCTATCTATCTATCTATCTATCTATCTATCTATCTCTATCCATCTCTATTTCTAATCTTTATCTTTGAAAATTGAGTGTATAGATATAGATGGACAGACGCACACTACCCCAATTGGTCCTGGGATCTACTTTTTGCCCAGGAGTATAGAATACGCCAACCACCCCCAACAGCACCCCTGCGAGGTAGGCTGATAAAAAAGGCCCTGCTTCAAAGGCACCTAGCGATCCTCCGAGGATAAGAAGCCTTGTTGTTGTTAGTCGCAAAATCATGTTCGACCCATCGCGACCCCATGGACAACGTTCATCCAGGACTTCCTGTCCTCTGCCATCCTCCGGAGTCTATTTAAGCTCACGCCGACTGCTTCAGTGACTCCATCCAGCCACCTCGTTCTCTGCCATCGTCCCCTTCTTCTTTTGCCCTCCATCGTTCCCAGCATTCGGCTCTTCTCCAGGGATTCCTTCCTTCCTTCTCCTTAGGTGGCCAAAGCATTTGAGTTTCCTCTTCAGGATCTGGCCTTCTAAAGAGGAGTCAGGGTTGATCTCCTCTAGGACTGACCGGTTGGATCGCCTTGCAGTCCAAGGGACTCGCGGGAGTCTTCTCCAGCACCAGAGTTCAAAGGCCTCCATTCTTTGGCGCTCAGCCTTCCTTATGATCCAACTTTCCCAGCCATCCATTGCAACTGGGAAAACCATCGCCTTGACTATACACTCTTTTGTTGGCAGGGTGGTATCTCTGCTTTTTAGCATGCTGTCTAGATTTGCCATAGCTTTCCTCCCCAGGAGCAAGCGTCTTTTCATTTCTTGGTTGCAGTCCCCATCTGCAGGGATCTTGGAGCCCAGGAAAGTAAAATCTGTCACTACCTCCATTTCTTCCCCATTTATTTCCTGGGAATTGAGAGGGCTGGATGCCATGATCTTAGTTTTCTTAGGAAGTCTGCCACCTTGCAAAATGTGAAATTTATTATTGAGCCTTTACTATTTTTATAAACAACTCTTAAGGCAATGAATAGATCCAATATTGCTTCCTCCTCCTCTATTTTTCTCACAACCACCATCCTGTGAGGTGGATTGGGTAGAGAGTGAGTGAGTGAGTTGGGAGGACTGGCCCAAAGTCACCCAGCAGTCCAAAATCCCAAAATCAATCAACGGGACTAGAACTCACCATCTCCTAGTCATTGGCCCAAAGTTACCCAAGGCAGGACTAGAACTCGCTGTGTCCTGATTTCTATCCTGGCGCCTTAACCACTGCACCAGATTGCCTCTGTAACCTTTATCATCTTCCTCCCCATTTCCACGGTGGGAAAGGTTTAAGAATATAGGCAATATAGGCTTATTTCCATATTACTGCCAAAAAAAACCCCCCAATGTCCATTAAAGCACCAAAGTACAATTTGGCTCAGCTTAGGGGCAAACAGTGAGGTTCGAACACCTCTCGTTTTTAGCCAATGGGAAGAGGTCTGAGAAAAGCAAGAGATTGGCCTAAGCGCAGGTTGAAGGGCCAATGGGACGACCTGGCTAAGGGCCAATGGAAATAGTGAGGGGCAAGTTGGTGCCACCAATCAGCAGAGAGCGGGTTTGGGGCGAGAAGGGTATAAAAGGAGGCTGCGAGCAAGGGAGCTGTCAGACCAGCAGCTGGAAGAAGAAGCTAGAAGAGGAAGCTAGAAGAAAGAAGGCAGAAGAAGCTGGATGAAAGAAGGCAGAAGGAGAAGAAGCTAGAAGAAGGAAGGCAGAAGATAGAAGGAGAGGAAGATAGAAGGCAGAAGATGCTAGAAGACAGAGGAAGAAAGAAAGCAGAAGATAGGAGAAGAAGATAGAAGGCAGAAGAGAAAAATAGAAGAAAGGTTTCTGAGAAAAATGAGATATAAAAGAAAGGAGCTGAAGAATGATGTCACTCAAGTCTGCCTACCAAGCCTTTTTGAAGGCAAAAAAAGAGCTTAAAACTAGTTTTCTAGTCCTCATGTTCCTGGGAACCCAAGAATTCTAGAAGATGCTGAGGGGTGCAGCAACAGAAAAATAAAAGCAAAGCCAAGAATCTGGCGTGACTTTAAACTTTGTGAGTAGAATAAACCAGGCCATTAAGAAAAAAACTTTGGCTGAAGTTTTCTTTGAAAAGTTTGGTGGGAAACCCTTAAAAAAACCAGGTTGCTAAGGCCACGTATATCCCTAAAGATGGCCGGTGTAGTTTTTGTGTCTTGTTTCTCCACTTAAAAAGACATTTTAAATACTAAATTGCTTTATTTGGGTTATAAAGTCATTTTTCAAAAATAAAATGACTATTGTTGCTCTAATACAGGGGGAAATGCTGTATTTCAAGGTTTTCTGAGGGAGAATCTTTTAGCTAGTCTTTGATTTCAAAAGGCGGGTAGTAAAATTGCCTCAGGTTCCTCTATTTCTTTTGCAAGATGGATAGTAATGAGACTGGATTATAAAGGGCTGGCAAACAGGATTATAAATACATATAAATATGCACATTAAAACAAACTACTGTTCCCTAAAATGGCAGACAAGATGTCATTTTTACCTCTGAAGTTTTCCCTCCATTAGGCCAAGGATGCATTACAAAAATAAACAGACATTTGTCAGGCGTTCACGTATCTAATATTTTTCAAAATAGGCAGTCTTTCTGTAATATATTAAAGGCCTCAAGTTGAAAATAACAGTTATAAAAAAATTAACACCGTTACGAAACTATTATGAATACTTGTTTTCAAAAAAGCGAGATTTCAGTTGAGGGGATGTCTACATTTCAAGTTAATGTTTTTTTTTAAAAAATATTAAACCGGTGCTGCTCACTCATTTCCATATTGCTAGATTTGAAATGTAAAAGTTTAAAAAAAAATCATATAAACATTACTTCCAGGTGCTGCTAAAGCAGAGATAAGAGGCATCACAAATGTGATGTAAAAATGACTGTTTTTAACAATTCCAGTTCCACATTGGCAAACACGTTTTTCACATGGGATCTTAAAATATCTCTCCCAGAATAATTGCCGAGGGCAAAATATCTGTAGCCCAAAAACGGGGGGGAGGGGGGGGGAAGCTTCCTTAGCTGGGATCAGTACTTTAGTTCCAAAAGCCCAAATGTATTTATAAAATATCCCTGAAAAAAAAACTGCTTATGTACTGTTTCAATCACATTAAGGCACTCATTCACAACAACGTAAGGTTTTATTTTCAAGTTTAACCTAGAGGCAGGGGTTCAAGATTATCACTTTTATTAAAAATACAAGGTATCTGAGAAAAATCAGAACAGTTATTTTAATGTACAAATTCAAATACCTGTAATGGGTTTCCCGTTTTCACTTAGAACCCTAAAAATAAAAACAAAAGCTGAAAGAAAACAAATATATATATATATATATAGGAGGGGCAGTTTTCTAAACCACGTATTTATGATTTAAAATATATAAAGAAGGCCAGCCCACCTTTACAGCCTAAGGATATGCCCTGAAGTTGGACTAACAAAGTCCCAATGTGCACATTAATTCAACTTTGCTGCTGAAATTCCTTAAAAACCTTATCCAAAACAAACAGAAGAAGAAAAAAAAAATTCCCAAAGCCAATTCCTGAACGAAATAAAGGAGAATCAGCCTAGTTCTGATACCTTGCTGTTTTTTATTTGATTTTATTTCGAAGGGAAAAGAGTTTTCCCTAAAAACAAAAACAGGGAATCAAAAGCACACTATATATATATATATATATATATATATATATATATATATATATGTATGTATTTCATAGGACAAGTTAAGTGCTGGTGGGACATTTCAAAAGCAACCTTAAAGAAGCCCTAGAAAAGGGAGGATGGGCGCACGGGAAAAAGGCAGATTTAAGAAACGCAACGCTACGGACCATGTACAATACATTGAGATAATTTAAAAATAATAATAATAATAAAAATTAAAAAAAGAAGAAGAAGAAGCATTTCAGCAGCAAAGTGCTCCATAGGATGTACGTCACAAAGAAAAAAAGGAGGGAGAGCCGGAGGAGGTATTTCAGAGGAAATACGGCGTGGTCGTTCTCGGAGGGATGACGCGTTCGGAATCCGGGACGGCCCGAAACAGCTTCGGTTCTCTCGTGTTCACGTCTTTAAAGACCATGATTGAGGCGATATTTCCACAGCGGTAGCAGTAGTTCGGAGCAGACCAGACCGTGACCAGCTTCTCGTCAAACATAAATTTATACCCTTCGTGGACCAGCTGGTGAGCCCGGCAGATCAGTTTTAAGTTGTTAATGTGAACAAACTGCCAAAGAGAAGAGGGGAGACTTTAAATGTACAGCCCTCGCTCAGACTCGCTTTTAAAAAAATTTTTTTTAATTATTATAACATATGACATTACAAGACATACAACATTTATATATATACTCTCTTAACAGCTGTTTCAGGATGATCTTCTAATATTCACATTCCCCCCCCCCTTTTCCCTTTACATTATCCCAGTTTTTCTTGTCCCCTAAAAAATTACAGTGTATTTCTTAACATTCCTATTAATTTTATATTTTCTATACATTGCCATATTCCTTCCTTCCTTTTTTACCTTCACCCCTATTTTTCTTCTCCGTTATTCCTTTTCTCCAGCCATTTATGCCAGATTATATAATATTCCGTTTCCTCCTTTTCTTTAAAGCTCTTTTGTTAATTTATCCATCTCGGCACATTCTAAGGTTTTTTTTTGTTTTTTTATCAACTCTTCTTCTGTTGTTATATTTTCTTTTTCCAGACTGGGTTTTATATACGGGCAGTCCTCGACATAACGGCCGCAATTGAGCCCAAAATTCCTATTGCTAAGTGGAGACATTTTTGCCTCCCACAAAAGGAGGTGAAAATGTCTGTGCGTTTTATAGACGGAATATTGCTGAGCCTCCCCCCCCTTTTTTTTTGGCCTCCGCATGCCCTGTTTTCAGATCTTTTTTCAGCCTTTCTCAGGCATTTTTGGCCTGGTTTCAGGGCTTGTTTGGGGCCATTTTTCGGCCTGAAAAAAGCCTCAAAAACAGTGTCAGAAATGCCTCCAAAATGGGCTGAAAAAAGCTTCGAAAATGGGCCAAAAGAAACTCCCAAAATGGCCCCTAAAAACATCAAAAACGGGCCCAAAAAGGACCCAAAAATGGCCTGAAATAAGCCTCAAAAACGCCCCCCAAAAAGCCTCGAAAATGGGTAAAAAGAGCCTTGAAAATGGACCCAAAAGAGCCTTGAAAAAGGGCCAAAAAGAACCTTGAAAATGGGCCGAAAAAAGCCTCGAAAATGGGCCAAAAAAAGCCCCGGAAACAGGCCAAAAAAAAAAAAAAAAAAAAAGACTGGAAAGGCCCGAAAAATGGTAGGCCAAAAACTTTTTTTTGTTGTTTTTCTCTTCTAAATTTAGGAGCGTCTTTTAGTCCGAAAAATACAGTTAAGTTCCTTGTTTTCTATCTCAGATAATATTCTGGATGCAAATCAGACAGGCTGCAAGAAACCAGAAAGCAGGCAAAAACAATGTTGGGGTGAATTTTGTCCAGAGTTTACCTCGTTGGTGACTTTAGCGCCAAAAAGCCACCCGGCTCCTCGAGGACTAATGGCCCAGGTGTCCACATCTTCTGGATCCGACCACACAAGGTCACAGAAAGCCCCCTTGTGAGGAATCTCTTGGTTGCGCTCGATGGTTCGGATCTGATCCAGTGTTTTGATGTCTGGAGAAAGACCTCCGTGCACACAGAGGATCTGTTCATCTATCAACTGGAGGAAAATAGAAGGGGTGTGTGTGTGTTTTACTTGCCCTCGAAAGTCAAAAGCTACCCAGGGGAAGAGGACTGAATCATAAATTATTATTATTAATTTTTTTTTGAAACACTTACCGCTGCTACCGTGAGCATGTCGAAGACTTTAGTGCAGTATCTCCAGGCGTTTGCGTTACCGTATTTTGTTTGGCATTCATCTGTTTGGGAGGAGAGGGTGAAGGGGAGAAAATAAAAGACGCCATTATTTACTTTCATAGCAAGCAGCCCGTTTCAGCTTCAACCCAGCCTGATTAGCACAGGCAGTTGATGGTCAGTTGGGTCGGCCTCCAGGCCATCAGCTGTTTCAGGCTGCAGGGATTGCCTATTGCCGCTCACACCCTATTTGCTGCAAGGAGGCAAATTGCTGGGAGGCGGAGGCAGATTTTTTTTTTTCCTTGTGCTAATCAGGATGTGCTGAAACTGAAACAAGCTGTTTGCTGCTGGGAGGCAGATTTTTTTCCTTGTTTTCCTCCCCCAAAAAAGGTAGGTGTGTCTTATAGTCCAGAGCGTCTTATACTCCGAAAAATATGGTATATAAAGTTCAAGACAGTGAATGTATGTAATATTCCTTCCTCCTCTTATTTTCCCCCTGTGAGGTAGGCTGGGCTGAGAGAAAGCCCAGTCATCCAGGCGGCATTAGGCATCCAAAATGCCTAATTTAGGGTGGGACTATAACTCACCGTCTCCTGGTGATTGGCCCAAAGTCACCCAGCTGCTTTCATATTGAAGTTACCGTATTTATTGGCGTATAACACGCACTTTTTCCCCCTGAAAATAGGGGGCAAATGATGTGTGCGTGTTATACGCCGATATAACGTTAAGAAGCCATGTTTTTACAGTATTAACAAGTACCGGCAACCCGCGCCTTCCTCACGTCTAATTCTCGCGGCCGTCGGAGCGTAGTTTTTTCCTGAAATTTCCCTCTTAAAATGAAGGTGCGTGTTATACGCCTGTGCGTGTTATACGCCGATAAATACAGTATTTCATTGTCTCCTGATTTCATTGTCTCCTGATTTCATAGAATTCATTGTCTCCTGATTTCTAACCTGCTTTCTATCCTTAACCACCAGATCTACTGTTTCTCCATCCCTAAGTATCAGGTTGAATTCCACAAACTATGAGATTGGTGCTCGATTTTAGCTGCCAGTGAAAAATATTTCTATAACCCTTTTTTTTTAAAAAAAAGCCACCAGAAAGGCAAACTAAATCGTAACCATTTTATGCTGATTTGTAATGGAAAAATTGGTTGCAGGAAGGCCTGGGAGCTTCAGGGAACTCACCATAAAATCCATAGACTTGGGTTATCTGCCTGCTTTCATGGTTCCCACGCAAGAGCGTGATTCGATCCGGCCACTTCGCTTTCAGGGCAAGAAGATAAGTAAAGGTCTCTAGACTGTAATAGCCTCGGTCTACGAAATCACCCTGGAAGACAAAACAATGCTTTGACTATATTTAACTGGCAACACTCTGCTCAGGCTGCAATTTTATGAATAGGAAATTGACGTTAGCAGGGTTTGCATTAAACTGAACAGAACACTGTGCTGTAGATCTCAATGTTCCCAAATCGAAGTATTTTTGCTTTTCAGTTATTTCTCAATCGTCCTAGGACAGTGATGGCAAGCCTTTTGGGCACCGAGTGCCCAAACCGGAACACGCGTGAATGTGCATGTGCCGAAGCGCCGGAAACCTGAAAACCAGCTGGCCGGTCCACGCATAGCTGGTTTTTGGCTGTTTTTCAGGCTGAAAATGGCCTAAAAACTGGCCTGAAAAAGGCCTGGAAAAACAGTGTATTTTTTTGGCAGTTTTTCCAGCTGTTTTCAGGTCGTTTTCTGGTGAAGAGCAGCTGGTGATGGCACGTGTGCCCACAGAGACGGCTGTGTGTGCCACCTCTGGCATATGTGCTATTGGTTCGCCATCACGACCCTAGGATATAAGGAAAAGGTTCCCCTCACACATATGTGTTAGTCAGTCCCGACTCTAGGGGGCGGTGCTCATCTCCGTTTCAAAGCCACTGTCCGAAGACGTCTCCGTGGTCGTGTGGCCGGCATGACTCAACGCCAAAGGCGCACGGAACGCTGTTCCCTTCCCACCAAAGGTGGCCCCTATTTCTTCTACTTGCGTTTCTTTTAACCTGCTTTCGAACTGCTAGGTTGGCAGAAGCTGGGACAAGTAAACGGGAGCTCAGCCCGTTACGCGGCGCTCGGGATTCGAACCGCTGAACTGCCGACCTTTCGATCGACAAACTCAGCGCCTTAGCTACTGAGCCACCGCGTCCCTGTAATATAGGATTATATATTATAATCCTATATTATAAGATTAAACCGTAGGATATAGTGCACATAATTATCCAAATTCCTGATCAACAAAACTATGGATTCCTCCAAACGGTGTTAGAAAGTTTAGAGTCGAAGCAACTGTGCTGTCTTCATTTTTTAGCCTGTCATTACTAGCTGCCATTCCCTTTTTAGAATTATATGCGCTCAGCAAAAAAACAGGAGCTGTATTCTCACAACACAAAACCACAAGAGCAATCTTCCCCCCCTTGATATATCGCATGCCAAATTCTGTTTTCTCTACTTTTGTTCATACCATAAATATGTAGTTCGTGTCAGGAACCTGGCCTCCAGTTCTGAATAATTCACATAGGTCATAAAACTGAAAAGCAAAAAAGAAACAAGTATCCATTGAAATTATTCTGAACTTTGATGGACTTGTCAATGTGACCCTTTACAAATACTAAAAATGGTCCCGAAAACCTGACCAAAATAATGATGCAGTTAATGACAAGACATTCCAACTGCAATGGGCAATCCGATAGCTGTTGATCCAACAGGAATGTTCCAATTACCTCTTTTTCAGTAGTGCCTGGCATAGTTTAGGTACCCAAAACGCCAACTCTGATAAGCAGAAGTGAGCTACGAGTTGAGATTTGCGTAAAATCAACATTTGAAATTTGTGAAAATCGTAAGGAAAAACTAACCCGACTGCTAATTAGACATACGTTAAAGAGAGGACAGAATGATCATTAGGAAGCGGAAATTTAGAATTAAAAAAACAGAATAAGATTGAATTCTCAGAAGGAATTCTCTAGAATTAGCTAAAAGTCTCACTCGTCTGATGTACTCTTCTAGCACCCTCTGTCTGAGCTACGGGCCTTGATACCCTTTCAAAAATTACTTAATAGGAACGTTTCTGCTTTACATTTGCAAAAAGAATATTTCTTTTGCCACTACGGCAGTTGAGAAAGGCCATTCCCCTTCTCCTGCTCAAAACCTGCTCTTTTTCTTCACCCAAGTACGGCTTTGGCACCAAGCAGTCGTTCCCGTTTCCCCTAAGCTAATCGTTGTACTCTCTTTACAGGTGTCGGAGAAAACAGTGTCAAAGGAGGCAGGGTCCGTAGGAAATTATTCCACCTGTCCATGAATGTCACCACAGACGGTAACAGGGGTAGAAACCGGCTGCACGTTCGATTCTTCCAGGAGCAGGTCACAGACATAGTCGCACAAGCGCTGGAAAGACAGAACAGGTCAGGGCATGATTCACCTATGTTGCTAACATGACATCAAATTCCCCTTATGGTCCCAAAATGTGTTATTTATTTCATTTCTGAATGGCCGTCAAAGCCCAAGAAACACACCTGTCACCTCTTTCCCATTCCATTTCTGAGGGGTTCTTGGTGCTCTCTGAACTCTGTGCTTTTCTTGCAAACATGTCATGACCAAAACTATGCAACAGCATCGATGCTAATCAATGCTAGTCTTAGCAGCATTGATGAGTCTAGCACTGATGATGTTATCTAGTTTGGGTCACAAAATAACCAAGTTCCGACAGCACCAAGAATGCCACAGTCCTCCTCCTCCGTGAAAACCCCATTCCCTTCCAGCACTGATGAGATTTCCTAGTTGGGTCATGAAACGTCTACAAGAAATGTATAAAAGCAAAAAGTTGAGGCTGGAGCGTGTTTTATCTTGTACTCTGCTGGGAAGGGTTGGAAGTAAATACCTCCCTCCCTCCCTCCCTTCTTTTCTTTTCCTTTCCTTTCCTTTCCTTTTCTTCCCCCTTGTATTTCACACCCCCTTTTCCCCGCCCCCTTTCCCACCCTTAATTTCTTCTTTTTTTTCTTTTTATATTTTATATAATAAAAGCCACCGAGCCACTGTGTCCCATTTCTCTAGTTTCATATTATATATTATTTTATATTATATTATATATATTATATGAAGTGGTGTAGGGTTTCTTGCCTGGGCAGGGGGTTGGACTAGGAAGACCTCCAAGGTCGGTTCCAACTCTTGTTATGTTATTCTATTCTATCCTATTCTATCACCATTTTTAGCCTTGGTGGCACAGCAGACTAAAGTGCTGTTAAGTAGCACCAGCTGCCTGCAATTACCGCAAGTTCGGATCTCACCAGGCTCAAGCTTGACTCAGTCTTCCATCCTTCCGAGGGAGGTAAAATGATTATCTGGATTGTGGGTTGCAATAAGCTGACTTTGTATAAAAAAAAAGAACACCGCTTTGGGGGGGGGGGGCAAAAGCGCTACTAAGCAGGCATATACAAAAGTATGAAGGCTATTGCTTATTTATTTTATTTATTTATTTATTTATTTGTTCGATTTATATGCTGTCCTTCTCCGGAGACTCAGGGCGGCTTACAATGCGTTAAGCAAGAGCCTTTATACTTTTGTATATACCTGCTTAGTAGGGCTTTCGCCCCCCCCCAAGCGGTGTTTTTTTTTTTACACAAAGTCAGTTTATTGCCCCCAACAATCCGGGTCCTCATTTTACCTACCTTGGAAGGATGGAAGGCTGAGTCAACCTTGAGCCTGGTGAGATTTGAACTTGTAGTAATTGCAGGCAGCTGGTGTTACTTAACAATACATTAGTCTGCTGCACCACCAAGGCTCTTGCTTATTGCATTGTAAGCCGCCCTGAGTCTCCAGAGAAGGGCGATATATATATATATATATAATTTTATTTTAATTCTCTTTTCGCAGGTCTTTTGTGTATTTTTGTTTCATCCAGGTTTTTCCTACGTAAAAACTGTAAAAGCTGTATAAAGATCTTGATTTACGTAGGAAAAACCTGGATGAAACAAATACACACACACACACACACACACACACACACATATATACATATATATAAATATGCATTTCTCTCTAGCCAGGTTCTACCTAAGTAAGCCAAGATGTATGTATGTATGTATATATGTTTGTGTGTGTGTGTATATAAAAAAATAGGGGGTTTTTTTGCCCAAACCAAAAAAACCCATTGTTTCTTTTTAGACTTATTCCTTCCTCCAAATCAGGCAGGTTCAGATTCAACTTGGAAAGGGGACCACCAGGAAATCCCTCCTCCCAGGAGCAAATGAACCAGGGGGGTGGGGAAAAAAATTAAAGGAGGCCCCCAAGGCATCCTGTCAAAGTGGGACTCGATGGGAGCCCATGGAAGAGGGGGAGGGGAGATGGGAGGGGGTATGAAGCCCCCCTCCCCCTTGGATTAGGGGGGACCCCCCCTTTCCTTCTTCCCAGGACTCCTTTCCTTAGATGTCAATCAGGGCCTCCCCCCTCCCCCCTCCCCTTCTGAGGCCCCTCCCCTTTCCCATCTCCCCTCCCCCCCCACCCCCAGCCTCACCTTGAGGTCGTTCTCGGGCAGGTACTTGCAGAGCCTCGCTATCTCGACGTACTTATCCAAGTCCAGCGGCGCCATTTTGGGAGAGCGGCTCCGGTGTGGGGGGGAGGGGGGAGGTGGTGGGGAGGGAAGGGGGAAGGGAGGGAGGCAAAAAAAAAAAGGAGGAGGAAGAAGAGAAAGAGAAAGGCAAGAGAGGACCAGACCGGAAGCTGCGAGTCGCACTTCCGGGTTGCCCCCCCACCACCTCGCGGGGAGAGAGAGAGAGAGAGGCGGGAAATGCGGGTCCCGTCAGGCGACGCCAAAAAAACCCCCCAGAAACAGGTTCCAGTGCGAGTGACCCCGCTTTTTTTTTTTTGGTTCTTTTTTAATCGCCTTCTCTCAGCTCCCGGTCTTCTTCCGGCCGCACCGGAAGTGAGAAAGGCAACTTCCGGTGGGGAGATTTGAATCGGATACGTGCTTCTTTCTGGTCCGTCCCGTGATCGCTTCCGGTTGTCTGCTTCCGGCGTCTCTCTCACACACGCGCGTCGCTCCGCCCCCCGGGAGTTCCATTATGGCGTCCAAACGGCCGCCCTTTGCCCCGAGGCATGCTGGGATTTGGAATCAAGGCTTTTTTTTTTTTTTTGCAACTTTTCCTTTTATAAAGAGGCTGTCTGCAAAGAAGCCCATCGGGCATAGTTCACGCTGGCTGGGGATTAGGGGCCTTGGTGTCCCCAAAAGCACACCTGCAAAAGCCTCTTGGTTTGGCAGGAAGAGTTTGGAACAAGTTTTCAACCGTTCAATAAAAAAAAAATGTTTTTTTTAAAATTTTTGTAAAAAAAACGCATCATAGGAATATTGCAAAAACGCATCATATTAATAATATTCTTTGCAAAAAAGGAGACCTGAGATTGCATTTTATTTTATTTTATTTTATTTTATTTTATTTTATTTTATTTTATTTTATTTTTTGCATGCAAACTATAAAATAAATTTCCCCCCCAAGAAATTAAAAAAAAAATGGAGAAATAAATAAAACGATTATAACACCCAAAATGCAAAGGCGGTTGCAGAGACCCCTTTGATGTTTGGGAGACATCAAAGAGATGTTGGGGAGGGAGGTGCCAATCGCCTAGCAACAGGGAGGGCGGGGTCTCCATGCAAAAAAAAAAAACCCCCCCCCCCCCCCCCCCTCTTCCTGGCTTTGCCCCAATGGAGAGGGCACTGCGGAAGCTGAAGCCGCGGCAGAAACCTCAGGCGGCCGCCTGGTACGTGTCTCCTTGCACGTGTGCATTGCTAGGATCGGCGCAAAGAAAGGGGGGCAAGCAAGATCCAAGGGGGGGGGGTGCGCGATGCTGAAGGCAGGAGTGGGGAAGGAGGGTGTAGAGCGTGGGAGGCTCTTTGCATGCAGGCACACAAGAAGGGCAAGGAAGGAAGGAAGGAAGGCTTGGCACGTCTGCACGCTTTGACTTTGCAGGAGAAGAGAAAGACCGTGCAAAAGAGCCGTGCAAGAGAGAGCCTGGGCATCTTCCTTCCTTCCTTCCTTGCCACCTTGGTGCCCGCCTTCCTGGTTCCAGTTTTAGGCACGTCTTGGCCACTTGAAGATCATTCAAGCGTGCAAAAATTCCAGGATCCTTCCTCGCCCTGGGCGACGCAGAATTCCTAAAAAAATTCATAGTAGGGAAAGAGGGTGGGTATATTATCCCCTAGAAAATGTGCCCCGCCGTACAATTTAATGGTCCTGTGTTGTTGGGGGGGGGGGGGAATCACCTGCATAAATGGGGCCTTTGGAGGGTTTTCGTGCAGACGTTTCATGACCCAACTAGATAACGTCATCAGTGCTAGAGGAAGTGGGGGGTTTGCGGAGTGAAGGAGGAGGACCGTGGCGTCTTCTGAGTTTGGTGGTTTTCTTCCAGACGTTTCATGACCCAACTAGATAATGTCATCAGTGCTAGAGGAAGTGGGGGGGGGGAGGTTTGCAGAGTGAAGGAGGAGGGCTGCGGGGTCCTCTGAGCTTGGTGGTTTTCTTGCAGACCTTCCGTGACCCAATTTGCTAACCTCATCCATGCTAATGAGTGTATTGTTTGCTCCCTGTTTATAGACAGTAGCTTCTCCTTTCCGTCTGGGTGGAGGTGTGGTTTTCTCCTTGGATAGTTTGTCTGAACCCCTGCTTATCTATTGGGTGCTGGGTGCAGAGTGAAAATAAACAGAGAGCACCCCCCCCCCATACTCTCTCGCACTGATGACGTTACCTAGTTGGGTCACGAAAGGTCTGCAAGAAAGCCACCGAGCTCAGAGAGCACCACAGTTCAACCCTGAGTTACAAATATTCTCTCTTATGAGCAGCTGGATGAATGCTTCTTCTGTTTCTCCCTCTCTCTCCCTCCCTCCTTCCCTCTCCCTCCCTCTCTCTGCCTGCCAGGTATTCCCTCGCCTTATGCGGGAAGAGCCCCTGTGCTCGTGTGGGCCAAAACTCTTTATATCTGCCTCCTTTGGAGCCGGGAAGCCGAAATGGGAAAGTGGTTATCATCGCCGGAGCAAATCCGAATGGAAGTTTTGCTGACTCCTATTGTATTGATCTTGGTAAGTTAGGCTGGGAGGGAAAAAGCGTGGGAAATGGACATTACTGAATTGAATTTCCTGGTGGGTAGGTGTGTCTCATTTCCATACTGCATTAAACTATAGGTCTGTATTAAAAATGACCATGTTTCTAGTCCTTATGGATACATGGCAGAGCAGAGCAGAGCAGAGAGGTAAAATAGAATTGTTTTACTGGCCAATGGTGATTGGACACACAAGGAATGTGTCTCTGGTGCATAAGGTCACAGTAAATAGCAAATCATAGGTCGTAAATCATAGTTACAATCATTAATCCTAAATTACAAACAACAGTTGATAAATCATAAGAAACCAATAGAAGAAGATAGTAGAAAAGATGAGAAATAAGACAGCGCTGTGAGAATTAAGTGTTCAGCAGAGTGATGGCACGTGGGAGTGGGACAGATGGACGGATGGTTATTTGTTATAGCGCTATCCCAAGAGGAGAAGTTTATGTCCAGGATGTGAGGGGTCTGTAAATATTTTCTCAACCCTCTTTCTGGTAGTAGACATGTCCTCCGTGGAAGGCAGGCTGCTTGCTTTTAAGCCAGTTAAATACCCAGAACGTACGTAAATCAAACCGCGTGTAAAGGAAGGAACTGTGATGGCGTTGGGAGGTTTTGATTTCTCAACCGTGAGAGTTTTTCTTCCCAGCAGGAAATCTTAAAACGCATTTAGGGCTTGATATCTGTCCTTCCATTGTAGATGCTAATTGCTGGACCGCGCCAGGCTGGGTAAATCTGTTGCCACGCTACGAACATGCTGCGTTTGTCCCCACGAGCCACCCCAACACCGTCTGGGTCTACGGAGGGGCTAGTGAAACTGGGAACAGAGATTGCGTACAAGTTTTGGATCTCGGTAATTATCCTTCTGCTCGGTCCCTTGCTCTTATCGAATCCGACCTAAATCGGTAGCCCTTGACTTAACCAACCCATTCATGTAGCGTCTGTTTGAAAGCCCAAACGGTGCTGAACAGAAGTGACTCGTGACCAATCCTTGCGCTTACCACCAGTCTGTACAAAGTCTGTACAAACCTTAGTTTACCCCATTAAATCAGTCTTTTTCAAACAAAGGCTGTTCATTCACTTTCTTAACAGCCTACAAGAATCCAAAGAATAAATAATCGGAATCTTACTAGGGTTGGCAGAAAGCCCAGAAGCAATTTGCAGGAAACTGATAAGAGCACTAAGTTCAAGACGCGAAGGAGAGTGAACGAAGTTGTTCCCTGCAAATTGCCTCAGTCGGCGTCCTTCCTTAAATAGGCTAAGGGAGTGGCCAATTAGCCCCAGGCCTTACTCTTGAAGAGACCTCCTCCTGAGGAGCCACTCCTGCCTTTTAACAGCTCTGCGCGCTCGTGCATCGAGAAGAGGCTCTTCTTCCTCTTCACCCATGGAAGCTTCTGGAAGTTCTGAAGGCCCTGGCTGAATCCACATCTTCTCCAGCCTCCTCATTGTCTGACTCGAGTGCCAGCTGCACAGGCTGCTGGCGCAGCACCACACCAGCCTCCTCGCTGTCTGAATCAGCTACTAGCTGCACAGGCCGCTGACGGGCCACAACAACTCACACTTTTCTCTTCCTAGAAACCGGGTCGTGGGAGAAAACCAAGGTGATCGGCAATCCACCGAGCCCTCGCACGTTCCACACCTCCACGGCAGCAATTGGGGATCGGTTCTATGTATTTGGAGGAGGGGATAAAGGAGTAGATCCTGTCCAAGACCAGCAACTTCACATACTCGACTCAAGTAAATGAACAAATTTTAAGCCTTTTTTTATTGCTTTGTTTCCACACGCCCTTAAGTTGCACGGGCTAAAAGAAAAGTAGGCGAACTCCAAAGCCCAGCCTTCCTGGCGGCATTTGTTATTTTGGCTGGGGCTGCTTCACCCATCCTACTAAGAGCCATCATTTGCTTCTCCCGAAAATGGGCACGTTAGGAAAAAAACCATCTTCGTTCTCATTTGAGGAGAAGTGAGCCTGATTTTGTTTTCCCTCTTTCAGCCACGTTGACGTGGTCGCAGCCAGAGGTGCGCGGTCAGCCTCCTGCTCCCCGGCATGGTCACGTGGTGGTGGCGGTGGAGAATCGACTGTTTATACATGGCGGCTTGGCGGGTGACACGTTTTACGATGACCTGTTCTCCCTTGACATAAGTAAGTACACCCTGTGGTGTTAAAATTAGCAAGGAAGGTATGTTTGAGTCTTCTCTCTCTCTCTCTGTCTCTCTCTTTCTCTCTCTCTGTCTCTCTCTTTCTCTCTTCCTTTCTCTCTCTCTCTCTCTCCCCTTTTCTCTCTCTCTCTTTTTCTGTCAGTCTCTCTCTTCCTCTCTCTGTCTCTCCCCCTTTCTCTCTCCCTCTCTTTTTCTGTCTCTTTCTTTCCCCCTTTCTCTCTCCCTCTCTCTGTCTTTCTCTCTCTCTCTTTCTGTCTCTTTCTCTCTCCCTCCCCCCTTCTCTCTCTCTGTCTCTCTGTCTCTTTCTCTATCTATCTGTCTATGTCTTTCTCGCTCTGTCTCTCACTCTCCCCCCTTTCTTTCTGTCTCTTCCCCCTTTCTGTCTCTCTCTGTCTCTGTCTTTCTGTCTTTTACTGTCTCTCTTTCTCGCTGTCTCTCTCTTTCCCTCTTTCTGTCTGTCTGTCTGTCTGTCTGTCTGTCTGTCTGTCTCTCTCTCTCTCTCTCTCTCTTAAAATCTTTCCGGAAAAAAGCAGATCTGATCTTCCCAAGCTTTCTCCTCCAGCATTTTGTCTTCACCGACACCAACATGGCTGCTATAAGGACCTATCCCAGCTTCCAAAAATGCTTCCGAATGAACTTTGGGGCTGTCCTTTTCCACTGTTTCGTTTTGCTCCCTGAAACTCTTCGGTAAACTGTTGTTTTTAATGAAAAGAATATTTCGAAATGGGTTTGGGGGAGAACAATGGAAGAAGTTGGGCTCTCTGTAAGAGAGAGAGAGAGGGTCTAACCTAGAACTAAGAGAACCATCCTAGAACTAAGGAGAAACTTCCTGACAGTGAGAACAATTAACCAGTGAAATGGCTTGCCTTCAGAAGTTGTGGGTGCTCTCCATCGCTGGAGGTTTTCAAGAAGAAACTGGACAGCCATTTGTCTGGAATAATATCGTGTCTCCAGTTTGAGCAGGGGGTTGGACTAGAAGACCTCCGAGGTCCCTTCCAACTCTGTTATTCTGTCTGTTGCCAAAAATAGTTGAGCTCCGTTTCTGGTGATCATCCCACGGATGATCCTACTTGGCTCCCAAGGGTAGATAAACCTAGATTTGATTTCAAATCCACCTTTAGCCAAAATGTTTCTGGATCTCCCTGGCTCAGACTGATCTGCGGGATGTAATATTGTTCGAAAGAGAAACGCTGGAAGTACGGCGAGATCTCCTTGTGGAGGAGCAGAACATTCCTAGCGCTGAAATTCTACTTTTTAAAGGGGAGGTAGTCTTGAATAAAGCAAGCCATGATTTATTTGAACTTTGCACCAGAGGGCCCTGAGGGTTATCCTGTTATCTCTGCAGGGGACCTCAAATGGGAGAAGTTGTCCACGTCGGGATCCGTTCCTGGAGGCCGAGCGGCCCACTCAGCGATTGCTTTCCAAGGTCACATTTACATCTTTGGAGGAATGGACCCGACGGGCGAACTCAATACGACGTACAGATATCACATAGGTATCCTTGGCGATTATTTTCATTCTCTTGTCGTCTCAAGATAGGTGCGATGGCTTTTCTAGGACTGTGTTGGCCTCTCCAAGGCCAGAGGTCCTCTAGAGCGGTGATGGCTAACCTTTTTGACATCGCGTGCCAAAAGCGGGGGTCACGCGAGTGTGCGGCCACACCCATAATTTTATGTGCCCCGCCCCCGCGCATGCATGCACGACCCTCCCCCATGCTCCCCCTGCTTTTGGCACACGATGGCCCGGTAGGGCTGTTTTTTCACCCTCCCCAGGCTCCAGAGCCTTTTGAGGAGCCTGGGGAGGGCGAAAACTGCCTTCCCCACCATCCCCAGAGGCCCTTCTCTGGAGGCCAGAAATGGCCCGTTTGCTGACTTCCAGTGGGACCGGAAAGCCCCTTGCCTAAGTGCCATATTTCCCTGGAAATAAGACCCCGTCTTATATTTTTTTGAACCCTGAAATAAGCGCTTGGCCTTATTATCATGCGCTCAAAAGCCCGATTGGGCTTATTATCAGGGGAGGTCTTATTTTGAGGGAAACAGGATAGATGATAGATAGATAGATAGATAGATAGATAGATAGATAGATAGATAGATAGATAGATAGA
>WNWU01000193.1:1063814-1081340 GCA_012654045.1 Ptyas mucosa | reverse complement strand
AGATAGATAGATAGATAGATAGATAGATAGATAGATAGATAGATAGAAAGATATAGATAGATAATAGACAGTAGATAGATAGATATGATAGATACCGTGTTTCCCTGAAAATAAGACCCTGTCTTATATTTTTTTGAACCCTGAAATAAGCGCTTGGCCTTATTATCATGCGCTCAAAAGCCCGATTGGGCTTATTATCAGGGGAATGTCTTATTTTGAGGGAAACAGGATAGATGATAGATAGATAGATAGATAGAGATAGATAGATAGATAGATAAAGATAGATAGATAGATAGATAGATAATAGACAGTAGATAGATAGATATGATAGATACCATGTTTCCCTGAAAATAAGACCCTGTCTTATATTTTTTTGAACCCTGAAATAAGCGCTTGGCCTTATTATCATGCGCTCAAAAGCCCGATTGGGCTTATTATCAGGGGAATGTCTTATTTTGAGGGGAAACAGGGTAGATGCCTGTTGCCAAGCATCTGAATTTGGATCATATGACAGCAGGGGATGTCACAAAAGTAGTGTGAAAAACGGAGTCAGAAGTCGTCCCCCCCCCCTTTTTTTTAGTGCCATTGTAACTGAGCTCATTCAACAAATGGTCGTAAGTTTGAGGATTATCTGTCAACGGGACAAGAGTCCGAGCCATTTTATAAGACCTTGGAGTGTTTCTTAGGTGGGTTAGCGACAGGTCGGGGCAGTTGATGTCTACGTAAGGAGACAGGATATGGAACTCGTGGTTGAGGCAGTCCTCAAAACTTTTTAAATCGGGGGGCCAAGTCACGGCCCCTCAGACTGTTTTGGGGGGAGCCGGACCGTCTGGGCGGACGCGGCTAGCTGGTCATGTGACGGTGTGGGCATGGCCAATTTAGCGACCCAAACAATACACACAAATTAAAAGTTTTGTTAATGCTCCTTGGGGGCGAAAAGCAGGGATAGGGTGTATATGAGGGGCTTGTTTGTGTGCCCCTCTCTCTCTCCTGAGGCTGGGGACGCCAAAAATGAGCCGTTTTCGGCCTCCCGAGGCCTCCGCACGTCTCATTTTTGGCCTCCAGTACTACACTGCTGCCCAAAAAGGGGCCCAATTTTTGGCCTCTAGAAGGCGGGTGGGAGCCCGCAGGTAGGCGGGGCAATGTGGGCGGGGCAGCCTGGTGGTCCCACGCGGGCTGGATTAACGGTTCGGCGGGCCGTAATTTTGAGGACCCTTGGGTTAAGGTTATCAGATTAGAGACTGGGAGTTCTAGTCCCGCTTTAGCCATGAAATCCAGCTAGACTTTGGGCCAGTCCCTCCCTCTGTCTCTCAACCTAGCCCACCTCAGTGTTGTTGTGGGAGTTATTAGATATCGTTTGCTGCCTTATTTCTAAAAAAAAAAAAACAAAACCCAAAACCCATTTTGGTTTTCTTTCTGAAAACGTTTTAAACCTAACTCCGTTGCAGAAAAGTGTCATTGGACGCAGTTGGAGTTCACCCCTCCGTTACCTTCTGGCAGGCTGGACCACTCCATGTGCGTCATTCCTTGGCAAACCTCCGGCGAAGACCCTCCCGGTCCCAAAGGAACAGAAGAGGCTGCACAAGGAGACGGAAGGCTCGGGCAAGGCCGGCCCGAGGAAGGTCTCGTTCACCTCTGCTTGGTATTTGGGGGCATGAATATGAAAGGGGATATCTATGATGACTGTATCGTGAGCGTGCTGGAAGAATGAAGTTGGGCCGTGCGAGTAGTAAGGCTTGTGGTCTGATGGTCGTGGCTTAGTTCTCCCAACTGCATTGGGCAGGGAAACGGTTAACCTCTCCTGTATTTAATTGTTTATTTAAAAAAAAGAAATAAACGTTGGAAATATTTGTAGTCTCAAGCCTGCTAGGCAGCAAGGAATAAACGGGTTTCAATAAAAGAGGATATTTGCAGCTTGGGGTCGGTGCTCTTTTCAAGCCTTGATTTTCCTGCAGACGTTTCATTACCCAACTAGGGATCATCATCAGCACTAGAAAGGGAGCGGGGTTTGCAGAGAGGGGGGGAGGACGACATCGATGGGGTCTTAGGTTGGGTGTTTTAACGAGAGGAGGGGGAAGGCCGTGGGGTCCTCGGTGTTCTCCGGGCTTGCTTATGTTCTCGCAGACCGTTTTTAAGCCAAGCTGATGATGTTACCTATTTGGGTAATGAGAGGTCTGCGATAAAACTCTTCCCGCCCTTCCAATGCAGACACAGGAACCCAAATTCAGTGTAAATAACAAATTTATTGGCGCTTCGGAGGGTAGAAAAAAATTCTCCATGGAACACACACAAACCCCCTTTTTAAATAGAACAATCGGTTAAGGAGAATTATGCTTCAAGGAAGCCCCCTCCCCCCCCTGGCAAGTTAATCCCCCCCCCCAAATCCCACCCCCAGGGACACTTGTTCAACTGCTAATGAAAAGCAGTAAATCAGCCGCTTTGGGGCTATAAACATTTCCAAACTCCACTGACGTGAAGATTCTGATCACATCCCAGTGTCTCCAGTTCAATAGCTTAAACTGAAGGAAAAGAAAAATACAGATGTCCAAAAAAGTCCTCTATTTACACCACGTGGTCGTTGAAAGAGAGGCCCTATAACTCGTCCTTCTCCCCTGCCTCTTCCCCGCCGGGGGGAGGACCTGCCCCGCCGTACAACTTCCCCACGATGGGCTGCACCACTTCCTCCAGCTCTTTCTTCTGCGCTTTGAACTCTTCGATGTCTCCGTCCTGGTGGCTCTCCAGCCACTCGATCTTCTCCTCCACCGCCTTCTCGATGGTCTCCTTGTCCTCGGACGACAACTTCCCGCCCAGTTTCTCCTTGTCGCCGATCTGGTTCTTCAGCGAGTAAGCGTAGCTCTCCAGCTCGTTGCGGGCGTCGATGCGCTCCTTCAGCTTCTTGTCCTCCTCGGCGAACTTCTCGGCGTCGGTCACCATCCTCTCGATCTCCTCGGGCGTCAGGCGGTTCTGGTCGTTGGTGATGGTGATTTTGTTCTTGTTGCCCGTGCCTTTGTCCTCCGCCGTCACCCGCAGGATGCCGTTCACGTCGATTTCGAAGGTGACTTCGATTTGAGGGACGCCGCGCGGCGCTGGGGGGATGCCGGTGAGGTCGAAGGTGCCCAGCAGGTGGTTATCCTTGGTGAGTGGACGTTCTCCTACGGAGGGGGGAAACGGAAGAAACGCGATTTCGTGTGGGTGAGAGATTTGGATGGATCCTCCGTTTGAAATTAAAACATCCTCTGATCTCTTTAACTTCCACAGATCACAGACACAACAAAATGACAGAGGTGCAAGGGAACTTGGGAGGGCTTCTAGTCCAACCCTCACCCCTGTCCCCGTTCAAGCATAGGGTACAAGTGTATTTAATATGGTACGTATTAAAATATGTACCATATATCCCTGAAGTTTAAAAAAAGATGGATAAAATTAAGACTTAAGACATTTTCATTTCAGCTATGATCCATTTTTGGTGGAAAAGGCAAAAGTGCTGCACTTTAGCATTTTTTTTGAAAAAAAAACCCATACTGAGAGTTGAGATCATGAGTTCAAGTCCTGCCTTAGGCATGAAAGCTGGCTGGGTGACTTTGGGCCAGAAACTCATGTTTATTTATTTATTGGTTCAATTTATATGCCGCCCTTCTCCAGAGACTCAGGGCAGCTTACAATGCATTAAGCAATAGCCTTCATACTTTTGTATATCCCTGCTTAGTAGGGCTTTCGGGGGTCCCCCAAGCGGTGTTCTTTTTTATACAAAGTCATCTTATTGCCCCCACAATCCGGGTCCTCATTTTACCTCCCTGGGAAGGATGGAAGGCTGAGTCAACCTTGAGCCTGGTGAGATTTGAACTCGCAGTAATTGCAGGCAGCTGGTGCTATTTAACGGCACATTAGTCTGCTGCACCACCAAGGCTCTTGTCTTATCTATGTTGGATATGTTTCGCTACCTTGGGAAGGGACAATGCACAGCCTGAAAATTCTCAAGGAGAGAAGCCACAAGCCTGGGTTGGTGGCTAAGACGCTGAGCTTGCCAATCAGAAAAAGCTGGCAGTTCGAATCCCTAGCACGGGTCTGCTGCATGGGCAGGGGGTTGGACCAGATGATCTCCCAAGGTCCCTTCCAACTCCCATTACTGTTAAATAAATAAATTTTAAAAAAGAAGTAAAGGCAAATAAAATTTACCTTCGTAGACTTTGATCGTCACCGTCGGCTGGTTGTCGGAAGCCGTGGAGAAGATCTGGGACTTCTTGGTGGGGACGACGGTGTTCCTTGGGATCAGTTTGGTCATGACGCCTCCCACCGTCTCAATGCCCAGAGTTAGGGGGCACACATCAAGTAGCACCAAGTCACCTGAAACGAAAGGAAGGGAAATTTGAGGGGAAATTAAGGATCGGGCCTTGAGGAGGTCAGAAATCACAACCCAGACTTTATTAACTTCACAAATTAAACCTCTGTCTCTCTCTCTCTCTCGGCTTACCAGTATCCTGATCGCCAGAAAGGACACCAGCCTGGACCGCGGCCCCGTAAGCTACAGCTTCGTCGGGGTTGATGCCCCGAGACGGCTCTTTGCCGTTGAAAAATTCCTTCACAAGCTGCTGGATTTTCGGGATCCGGGTGGAGCCGCCCACAAGGACAATTTCATCGATATCTGATTTCTTCAGGTCTGCGTCTTCTAGAACTTTCTGGACAGGCTTCATGGTGGAACGGAAAAGATCCTGGAAAACAGGAGCGGGAAAGGAATTAGTGGCTTGCTTTTTACGCTCGTATTATCGTTGGCTTCGGAGAACCGCAAAGTACATTTCTTGCCCTCCAATGTTTGCTGTGGGTTTTGTTTTTTTTTTTGAAGTAGAGCAAGTCTCCAAACTTGGGCGAATTTTAAAGACTTGTGGACTTCAATTCCCAGAATCCCCCAGCCAGCCGTGGGAATGGTGGCTGGGGAATTCTGGGAGTTGGAAGTTCACAAGCCTTTAAAAGTTGCCCAAGTTTGGAGACTCCTGTAATTAAGGCGTCTTGCAGAAGCCACTCCCAACACATCAACATTTTGATTCAACATTGCAGCTACTTTTGGTTCTTCTTAGGTCACCCTAAGGAGGTTAACCCCTCAAACATTCGCTGGGTCGGTTTTGTGAAAAAGACACCTGCCTTTGAAGTCAACCCATTGTCGTCTGCCAGCAGCCTGTGGAGCTGGCAGCAGAGTGATGAGGCTGAGGAAGAACAGGGGCCAGTCCTGGAGGCTGGGGAAGGCCCGGATGAGGGCTCTGCATCAGAGGCAGAGATGGGGCCAGGGCCATCGGGGAGTGATGTGCAGACTTCGGAGCCTCCAGAGTCTGACAGCAGAGAGGCAGAGGAACAGGAGGAGCCTGTTCCTAATACACGCATGAGAAGAACTGCCAGAAGGCAAGAGCAGCTCAAGCAAAGAGGACAACTCAGGAGTAAGGCCAAGAGATGATTGGCCCCTCCCATAAGGCTTAAAACAGACCAGCAACGGCGTTTGGGCTTTGCCGGAAAACAACACTGGTAGCTTCGTCGCCTTCTTCATCTACGCCTTGTATTTATTTTTGTATCTGTGAATTCTGAACGTTTGCCAAGAAAGGCCTTTGGCAGTTTGCCTAATTGGACCAAGGTTTGCGATAGGACTGAGGAATTTTGTGTTGGGAGGAATTTGCTTTAATTTAGTTGAACGACGCTGGGAATGAATTCATTCTCAGCTGTTCAAATAAAGTTTGTTTTTTCACCGACTGATTTTCCTACTCCTTACTTGGGCCTGGGTCACACCACCACCTACCATGTTGAGTTCTTCAAACTTCGCCCTGGTGAGGGTTTCCGAGAAGTCTTCGCCTTCAAAGAAAGACTCAATCTCGATCCTGGCCTGATGCTGAGAAGAAAGCGCTCTTTTGGCCTTCTCCACTTCTCGCCGGAGCTTCTGGACCGCCCGGTTGTCCTTTCGGACGTCCTTGCCCGTTTTCTTCTTGTAGAGTTTGATGAAGTGCTCCATCACCCGCTGGTCGAAGTCTTCTCCGCCCAGGTGAGTGTCTCCGTTGGTGGCCACCACTTCGAAGACGCCGTTGTCGATGGTCAAGAGAGACACGTCGAAGGTTCCGCCGCCCAAGTCAAAGACCAGAATGTTCTTCTCGCCTTCGCGCTTGTCCAAGCCGTAGGCAATAGCGGCTGCAGTTCTACAGGGGAGGGGGAAGAGAAAAATAGAGGTATTTAGAAGGGCACAAGGCAATAAACGCACCTTCCCTCAATGGCAGTAGGAGGTCAGCACAAGGAGGTGGCATCTACTTACGGTTCGTTGATGATTCTCATGACGTTCAATCCGGCGATGGTGCCGGCGTCCTTTGTGGCCTGACGCTGAGCATCGTTGAAGTACGCAGGCACAGTGACAACAGCGTGAGTGACCTAAAAGAAAATAAAAGAAATGGAAGTGATTGATGAAGTGATAGGGATGCTTCCCTTCTCCCCTAGAAAAAAAAAAAGAGCCTGGTTCAAGGAACGACGCCTTACCTTCTTCCCCAAATAGGCTTCGGCCGTTTCTTTCATCTTCGTCAGAACCATGGCAGAGATTTCTTCGGGGGCAAAAGTTTTGGTCTGGCCTCCTCCGATATCAACTTGGATATATGGCTTAGTCTTCTTTTCAATCACCTGTTTAGGACAAGGAGGATTAATTAAGATACCGCGGCAATCCAGGAAAATCTTGCATTCGCAACGTTAAAACTTTTTTTTTGGGGGGGGGGGTCTTGAAGGAAGTAAAAAGGCTACTTTATATTTCGGAATGCAGATTGCAAAATCTCTTATTAATGACCAAACCAAATACATGTTGGTAAGAGCAAAGCCTTCTCTGTGGTGGCTCCCTCTCGGGATGCAGCGCATTAAATGGCTCGTGGGATCTGTCGCCAGGGCAGGGGTGGGTATGTGTGCGTGATTTTACTGTGTTTTCCCCAAAATAAGATCGTCTTATATTTTTTTGAACCCTGAAATAAGAGCTTGGCCTTATTTTCGGGGAGGTATTATTATTTTGGGGGGCATGGAGCAAGATGGGGCTCCTCTTGCTGTCTTTTCAGCTCTGCATTTAAATATTTTTGGGGAGGGCTTATTTTCAAAAGGGGGGGGGCTTATTTTAAGACATGTGCCTAAAAGCCTGATTGGGCTTCTTATCAGGGGATGTCTTATTTTCAGGGAAACAAGGTATTAATTTATTTGATTTTTTTATTTGTTTTAAATGTTTTATATTCTGTAAGCTACCTTGAGTCACCGTGGGCGAATAGGCAGCAATATAAATTCAATATAAGTCCTCCAAAAGGCTTCAAGAGCCACATCTGAGAGTATTTTCCAAGCGCAACAAAGTGAACGGACTGAAAAAAATGTCATATACGAAGCTAGATGGATGCTACTACGTTTTCCAAACTGTTAGGTTGGATTCGTATCTTCGCTCAGCCATATTAAGATTAGCCCCCCCTTCCCCTCCCCAAATTGCTTAAGTTTGATGGGTGAACCAATTCTTGTGAGCGATTAAGAATGAATACTAGCCTAGCTGTAGCAATCCCCTTTGCCTGCCTTGATTATTATTTATAAAAAGATTATTATTATTTTTTACAAGATGCATCTAAGAACTAAAGAGGGAATTAAAAAAGCCAGGCGCACACCTTGAAAGGCAGGTATTTGATATCCTGCTGCACGGAAGGGTCGTTCCACGTTCTCCCAATCAGACGCTTGGCATCGAAAACGGTATTCTCGGGGTTGGAGGTCAGCTGGTTCTTTGCGGCATCACCAATGAGACGCTCGCCTTCCGGAGTGAAGGCCACGTAGGATGGCGTGATCCGGTTGCCCTGATCGTTGGCAATAATCTCCACGCGTCCGTTCTTGAAGACCCCAACGCTGGAGAGGAGAATGGTTGCATTAAAACCATCAGCATATGGCTGCATTTTTGTTTTTTTTAAAAAGCATCAACTAACAAGAGCACAGCAGCCGTGGCAGGCAGGAAGCTATCTTGATGCAGAACATTCAAGTTATCAATGCTTAATGGGAAATTCACCTGCACTGCAACATTGGTCATACCTAAAATGAGAGCGAACCCCACTCTACACTGATGACGTTACCTAGTTGGGTCATGAAATGTCTGAAAGCAAGCTGCCGAACTCGGAACTACTGTGGATCAACGGGGAGCAAACCCCACTCACTAGCACCGATGACGTTACCTACTTGGGTCATGAAATGTCTGAAAGCAAGAGCCTGGTGGCACAGCAGACTAAAGCATGTTATTAACATTCAGCTGCCTGCAATTACTGCAAGTTCTAATCTCACCAGGCTCAAGGTTGACTCAGCCTTCCATCCTTTCTAAGGTGGGTAAAATGAGGACCCAGATTGTGGGGGCAATAAGCTGACTTTGTATAAATATACAAAAGTATGAAGGCTATTGCTTAACGCATTGTAAGCCGCCCTGAGTCTCCGGAGAAGGGCGGCATATAAATCAAATTTAAAAAAAAAAAAAAAGCCGCCAAGCTCGGAACTACTGTGGGTCAACAGGGAGCAAACCCCACTCACTAGCACTGATGACGTTACCTAGTTGGGCCATGAAACGCCTGCAAGAAAACCCACCCGGAGCTCAGACAGCACCAAGGACCACTCTCGTTTCAACCCTGAGCTACAAACGTTCTCTCCCATCTGTTTGCATGCCTCCCAAATCAAAGATTGGGAAAGGAAGATTGGGCTTCAAATTCGGTGTAGTAACCAATGTAACCCCCCATTGTAACCAAATTCCTGCCGCATTCTGCCCCGAGAGCTTCAAGGCACTCCCCAATTAAACCCAGGATCCCCCACTCATGGATGGAAGCCGCTCTTTTCTTTTTACATACCAGGAGTACGTGGTTCCCAAATCAATGCCGACCACAGTCCCCACATCCTCCTTTTTGTCATCGTCGTCAGCAAAGACGCTGCCTACCAACAGCAGACAGACCACGGCGTAGTACTTCATGTCTCTCTCTCTTTTTTTTTTTAAGGCTCGCGCACCAAACGGGAGAAATTAAAAACACTGCGGAGAAGAAAAGACAAGGCAGAGCCGTTAAGACCAAATGGCGTTACATGTCCCCAGAGGGTTTTGCATCATCACTCGTGGAAGCGCAGGGGAAGTGACGAAACAAGATGGGAGACCGGCCTGCAGTCGATAATAATAATAATAAAAAAAAGCCGTAGAGTTTTATTCCGGCTGGTACTCTTTTTCCACTCTGCTCGTTGCAGGAGAGAGGAAAACCTTGACAAAAATCAAAGGCAGTCTCTCTCTCTCTCTCTTTTTTTTAAATAAAGAGATTGCCCTCAACTATTCTAGAAATCCTTTCAATGCGTGCCGGCTCTACAATCCGACACCATTCAAACAAAATGCACCGCCTGAAAATTCTCGAGAGAAGCAACAAGCTTGAAATGTACGCATTTTTTTTGGGTGGACGTTCTAAGTTTTTTTAATTGCTTTAACCGTTTTAGAATTGTAAGCTGCCTGGAATCCCTGGGCCGAGATGGGACGGCTGTAGAAACCAATCAGTCCACCATCAATCAAATAATACTGTTATTTGAGGACTAGGTGGCTCAGCGGCGAAGACTGGCGGTTCAAATCCCTAGTACATGTCTCCTGCGTGAGTAACGGGGCTGGACTAGATGACTTCCAAGGATCCCTTTCCAACTCCATTTACTGTTTAAATACTGTTAAAACTTGGAACGAAGGAGAAATTTCCTGACAGCTAGAACGATGGATCAGTGGAACAACTGGCCACCAGAAGTTGCGAATGCTCCCAACGCTTGGAAGCTTTTAAGAGGAGGTTGGATAACCATTTGTCTGACGTGGCTCAGATGTTATTTCCAGGTACAACCCCATCCAAGGTTTTGACAGCTCCCTTTTTTCAAAGCCCCCCCCCCCGTAATAATGCATCAATCCCTCCCCCTCAAAAAAAATAGAGACACCAGAATAGCATAAAACTTAACCATATCTCCATATTAACCATATTTGGGGGATTAAAAGGAGGAGTGATAGATGGATAGATAGATAGCTACACAGTGGGGCAAAAAAGGTATTTAGTCAGCCACCAATTGTGCAAGTTCTCCCACTTAAAAAGATGAGAGAGGCCTGTAAATGACATCACAGGTAGACCTCAACTAGGAGAGACAAAATGAGAAAACAAATCCAGACAATCGCACTGTCTGATTTGGAGAGAATTTATTTGCAAATTATGGTGGAAAATAAGTATTTGGTCAATGTCAAAAGTTCATCTCAATACTTCGTTATATATCCTTTGTTGGCAATGACAGAGATCAAACGTTTTCTGTAAGTCTTGGCACACACAGTTGCTGGTATGTTGGCCCATTCCTCCATGCGGATCTCCTCTAGAGCAGGGATGTTTTGGGGCTGTCGCTGGGCAACACGGACTTTCAACTCCTAAAGGTTTTCTATGGGGTGGAGATCTGGAGACTGGCTAGGCCACTCCAGGACCTTGAAATGCTTCTTACGAAGCCACTCCTTCATTGCCCGGGCGGTGTGTTTGGGATCATTGTCATGCTGAAAGACCCTGCCACGTTTCGTCTTCAATGCCCTTGCTGATGGAAGGAGGTTTGCACTCAAAATCTCACGATACACGGCCCCATTCATTCTCTCCCCGTACACGGATCAGTCGTCCCGGTCCCTTTGCAGCCCCAAAGCATGATGTTGCCACCCCAATGCTTCACAGTAGGTATGGTGTTCTTCGGATGCAACTCGGCGTTCCCTCTCCTCTCCAAACACGACGAGTTGTGTTTCTACCAAACAGTTCTACTTTGGTTTCATCTGACCATGTGACATTCTCCCAATCCTCTTCTGGATCATCCAAATGCTCTCTAGCAAACGTCAGACGGGCCCGGACATGTACTGGCTTAAGCAGGGGGACACGTCTGGCACTGCAGGATCCGAGTCCCCGGCGGCGTAGCGTGTTACTGATGGTAGCCTTTGTTACGTTGGTCCCAGCTCTCTACAGGTCATTCACTAGGTCCCCCTCCCGTGTGGTTCTGGGATTTTTGCTCACCGTTCTTGTGATCATTTTGACCCTACGGGGTGAGATCTTGCGTGGAGCCCCAGATCGAGGGAGATTATCGGTGGTCTTGTATGTCCTCCATTTTCTAATTATTGCTCCCACCGCTGATTTCGTCACACCAAGCTGCTTTGCCTATTGCAGATTCAGTCTTCCCAGCCTCGTGCAGGTCTATAATTTTGTTTTTGGTGTCCTTCGACAGCTCTTTGGTCTTCACCATAGCGGAGTTTGGAGTGTGACTGTTTGAGGTTGTGGACTGGGGTCTTTTATACTGATAACAAGTTCAAACAGGTGCCATTAATACAGGTGATGAGTGGAGGACTTCTCTTAAAGAAGTAGTTACAGGTCTGTGAGAGCCAGAAATCTTGCTTGTTTGTAGGTGACCAAATACTTATTTTCCATAAATTCTTTCCAAATCAGACAATGTGGTCATCTGGATTCGTTTTCTCATTGTGTCTCATCATAGTTGAGGTCTACCTATCATGACAATTTTACAGGCCTCTCTCATCTTTTTAAGTGGGAGAACTGGCACAATTGGTGGCTGACTAAATACTTTTTTTGCCCCATTGCAGATATATATGAATATATAGATAGATAGATATGAAAAATGTTGCAATCAGGTATAGGAAGATATAGATATATATGAGAAAAATGTTGCAATCAGGTATATGAAAATATAGATATGAAAAACGTTGCAATCAGGCATAAAATATATATATATATATATATATATATATATATATATATATATATATATATATATGAAAAACGTTGCAATCAGGTATAATATATATATATATGAAAAACGTTGCAATAGGAACAAATAACAGAAGCCAATTAATGATATATAAATCAGACATTAAAATAAAGCTAGATCCAATGACAATATGAAATATAGGAATAAAATGAAGCCCCCCCCCCCCTCATCATCATCACTCCCCCCCCCCCCCCCCCCCCCCCCCCCCCCCCCCCCCCCCCCCCCCCCCCCCCCCCCCCTCCCCTGCCCGCCAGGCCTCACCGATCTCGCCGAGAAGGGCTTTCCCCAACGCCGGTCAATGCCTCCCCCGCTGCCTCGTCCCGACTTGCGACGCTCCAATCGAGTACTCAGGCCCCGGCGCCCATCCGCGCTTTATATAGTCTCCCGCAGCCTCGCGTGGAGCTCGCCCATTGGTGCGTTTCCCCTCGCTGGAGCGTCCCTATTGGTCGCCGGCTAGCAAGCTGGCCGGCCGCGATTGGCTCGCTCGGAACGTGACGCGCATAACCTTCTCCCCCCCCCCCCCCCCCCCCCTCTTTTTTCCTTTCCACCCCCCTCTTCTTCCTTTCACACCCCCCCCCCCCCGGACCCCATCACTCCTCCGCCTTAGCCTTGCCGCCGCGCGCTCCATTGGGCCGTCCTACCGGTGTCGCGGACCAATGGTAGGCCGCGCTGCGGGCCAAGCGGAGAGCGGCGATTGGTCAAGGAGGAGACGTCGTGCAAACGTGCGGGTGAGACGTTCGTTAACTCTAGAAGGGGGGGGGGAATCGTTCTGGAAGTAACCATGGTTACGAGGCCTAGCAGGCCTCCCCAGGCGTTATTAGTAGGGTCGTTAAAAAAAAAGGGGGGGGGATTATGTTAAAATAAAGCGGGAAAGAGAGGAAGAAAAAAGAGCTGGAATAAGGAGCTGGGTGACCCCCTTTGCATGGAGAGCTTCTTCCCCAGGGGCAGCCTCCATGAAAGGGAGTACTACAATCACCCTCATCCACAGCCAGCAAGCTACTTGGGGGTTATGGGCATTTGAATCCCACAAGGGGTCTTTCAGTAGCTCAGAGACCCTTCAGTGCCCCTTTTCTCCCTTGCCAGGACCACATATGTTGGGCTTGAAGGAGGAGCATCATATATGTGGCTTTTACACACGTGTGCTTTTTAACATGTGCATTGACCTTAAGACCTTATACTTCCCTAGCATGGGTACAAGGGATTATCCTGCATTGCTCATTTATGGGACATGGATTCAAATATTTATTTTTTCATTGGCTCTTTACTTAGTATTATTGATTAACTATTATGCATTTATTATTAGCCATCATGTATTTAATAACATTTCCTCCAAGGGTGCAAACTGACGCACAGAGATTTTCCTCTGCCCTCATTTTTATTCCCGCAACAACCCTGCAAAGTAGGCTTTTAAGATTTTATTTATCTATGTAGCTAGGTATTCAAATTCTGTTTCTGTCAATGACTCCTGTCAAAAATCTATTAAAAATACGGAGAACAGTAAAGACACTAAAAATGTCCAGATTAAATATATATACATAGGAGCCAAGATACTTGGCCAGTTAGCCAACATGACCGTTTTTCACAGACAGCTGCAGCAGTCACATGATCAAAATCCGGATGCTTGGAAACTGGCATGTACTCATGCCAGTTGCAGGGTCCCGGAGTCATATTGGGGACCTTTTGACAAGCAAAAACAACGGGGAAGCGAGATTCATTTAACCGCCCTGTTACTAAGTTAACAACCGCAGTGACTCGCTTAACAACAGTGGCAAGAAAGGTCGTAAAATGGGGCAAAACTCACTTAACAACCATCTCACTTAACAACAGAAATTTTGGGCTCAATTGTAGTCGGAAGCTGAGGACTATCTGTAGTTGGGGTTGTGAGTCATGTTGCTGTTTCTTAGCATTGCAACATATTCTGCCTTTACTATTTTCTCCAGATCAAGGCATCATTCTCGACACACTGAGCTGTACGCTCCCTCCCTCAGGGAGACATCAGACAATGTGTCTAATCAAGCTACTAAGTTATAAAACATAACAAAACGTATCCTGTTGTGCTCATTTAATGAACTGTTTAATATAACTCTTCCTAACCACTAGACTACTTTTAAACAAAATGGAAATGATACGTTTTGACAATCCAAATGGCCTCCAAGGATTCTTTCCTGTCAATCTTTATAGGTTTATAGATGGGTCACATTAAGCCATGTTTTATTAAACGAGAGTTGGTAGCATCCCTTATGTGTTTGGCCCGAAGGAACCCAACCACACTATAATTTAGCAAAATGATTAAACCACAACACAATAAACACATCATATTAAACTATAGTTTATTAAACTTATGGACTAAGCCACAGCTGGTCAAATTCACGTAATATCTTAATCTATAAAGCATGCTAGTATAACTTTGCAAACTAGTATAACTGGATTTGGACAATACATCCCAGCATAGTCTAATAAATCCCAATAAATCTTAGCATTATTTATAAAAGAGTCACACGCTGCAGCTGCTATTCACCATGCAACCACAATTGTGCAGAAGGAAAGTTACCAAAACATGTACAGGTAGTCCTCGACTTACAACAGTTCATTTAGTGAATTTTTTACAACGGCACTGAAAAAAAAATAACTTAGGTCCGTTTTTCACCCTTAGCGACGATTGCAACATCCCCATGCTTACAATTCAGATAGTTCAGTTCAGTTCAGTTCAGATCAAAATTCAGACAGTAGGCAACTGTCTCATATTTATGACGGTTGCAGTGTCCCGGGGTCATGTGACCTGACCAGCAAAGTTAGTGGGGAAGCCAGACTCCCTTAACAACCGTGTTACTAATTTAACCACTGCAACCACTCACTTAACAACTGTGGCAAGAAAGGTCGTAAAACGGGGGAAAACTCACGTAACTAATGTCTCGTTTAACAACAGAAATTTTGGGCTCCATTGTGGTCGTAAGTCGAGGCCTAGCTGTAGTGTTTTCCCTCCAACTGTTCAAAAGAAATACTACGAGCCATGTTACACATGTTGGTATGTGTACCCATCTCTTTTTAAGGGACAGAGCCTACTCTTTTCCTTGCAATTGAAAGTTTTGTTCCTTGTTATTATCTATTTACAAGCAATCATAATTTGCTACTTTTTCATTCGGATCAGAAGGAGCTACACATTATACACATATAACACGTATCAAATTATATGTCTATAATTGATTACTATGAGCAAACAAGCCTTATCATAACTCTCTCTTCCTTTGGGTTCAGGTCTATACTCTGCCTTTGACTGTAGAGGGTGCAGTGATATAATTTTTAGCTGGGACTTTTCTAACCATGCCTTTCTTGAGTAATAGTCTCCATTTATTTGCATATACGACAAAATATCATATATTATTAGACTTGGCCAACATCCAACAAGTAGCCAAGGCATCGAAGCTGGGGAACATTTCACTTTTAAGAGCCGATAGTTTTGATCTCATGCTTTCCTTTGCACTCCTCATCCAGATTTCCTCTGGTGTTATATATATATAACACCAGAGGAAATCTCTTTTATTATAATCGCTTTTAGATTATAAACCAGCAGATCAATTCTTCGAATCCTTTTTTTTTAAAAAAGTGCTCAAAGGTGCACCTTTTAACTCAACAGCTGGCTGAACGCAAGCATGTTCAATGGCATCACGACATCATAATATTTCATTTTGGCCCGGGGCACCAAGCCAACAGTTTTTGGAAGGTACGGGAAATTCTGTTCGCTTGTAAACAGAACTGTTTCTCTCTCCTTTGCTAGCCGAAATGCCAATTGCCATTCAAGGTGTTACGCTCGAAGGATTCCAAAAATAGACGTCAGCCGGGCAGAAAATGTTCCTGAGCTGGCTCTTGTGAAGCCACAATCGACAGAAAGCAATTTGGGACAGATATATTTTTTTAAAACGAGACCGTGTAACACTGAGCATATATTACATATAAAACTATATATAAGGGAAGGCCTACGTTTTTGCACGGGGGTGTCATTTTTCCTTCTGCATCTTTATTTCTAATACAGAGAAAAAACATTCACACCCAGAGATAAGACCAATCTTAATTACATAGAATCAATTATATTTCATTGCCTCTGCTTGTTATTGGTAAGCATTAAGAGACTAACTTTATAGGTCACCAAAGTAAATATCAGAGGTTGGTATTTTTCAGATTTCTGCCAAATTTTATCTCACCACACTCCCAAATAAAAATCTGGTATAATTTATATTCACCCTAAATTTCTGTTCACTAGAACAGAAGAGAGCCGCATTCACACAATACATGAACATGAATAAAATGTTGGTTGGTTCTATGTGGCTTAGAATCTTGGTCAACCCCAGCCCATTTGATTACTTTAGGGCTCAATATTGGGTGCAACAAACCCAGAACACGGGTAAATCCAATAACCAAGTTAAGATGTTGGCAAATACATTCCTGAACTTCAGTGAACAACCCAACAACAAAAATGAAAAACAAAACGACGACATTCAGGGAATCTCCAATGAAACCTTAGCATTACCATTTAACGCACCCCTTTAAACAAATGTGTCCAGACTTGTTCTTTATACTGTTTACCAACTTGAAGTTAAAAACAAATCAAAACAGAACCATCTTAACTCCTTGCCCTGGAGGAGATACTGAAAATTTAAATGTCAAAACTCTTGTTGGATTCCAGCATCCATTTGCTAACTACCCTTCTCAAGGCCACGAGGTTGAGAAGAGCTTTTGAACTCGCATTGGGAGTTACCTTTGTGGCAAACATTCAGTTTCCCTTTGAAGATTTAAGGCGTGTTTTCCCATCCTTTATGAATTAAATCTCAGTTCTATCTCCCTGTCATTATTAGGATCCCATTATAGGAGATTCTATTTCATTTCTGGGGACTATATGAATCTCTCTCTCTCTCTCTCTCTCTTTCATCAATCTATCCATCCATCCATCTTCCGGTATCTATCTATCTATCTATCTATCTATCTATCTATCTATCTATCTATCATATCTATCTATCATAGAATAAAATTCTTTATTGGCCTATGTGATTGGACACACAAGGAATTTGTCTTGGTGCATACGCTCTCGGAGTACATAAAAGATACATTCGTCAAGAATCATAAGGTACAACACTTAATGATAGTCATAGAGAAACAATCAATATAACTCTTAAGGATACCAGCAACAGGGTTACAGTCATACAGTCATAAGTGGAAGGAGATGGGTGATGGGAACGATGAGATTAATAGTAGTGCAGACTTAGTAACTAGTTTGACAGTGTTGAGGGAATTATTTGTTGAGCAGAGTGATGGCGTTCGGGAAAAAACTGTCCTTGTGTCTCGTTGTTCTGGTGTGCAGTGCCCTATAGCGTCGTTTTGTGGGTAGGAGTTGAAACAGTTGATGTCCAGGATGCGAGGAGTCTGTAGATATTTTCCCAGCCATCTTTTTGACTCGTGCGGTATACAGGTCCTCCATGGAAGGCAGGTTGGTAGCCATTGTTTTTTCTGCAGTTCTAATGATCCTCTGAAGTCTCTGTCTGTCTTGTTGGGTTGCAGAACCAAACCAGACAGTTATAGAGATGCAGGTGACAGACTCCATAATTCCTCTGTAGAACTGGATCAGCAGCTCTATCTCATCAATTATTAACTGTGTCTATCGAGCTTTCATCAATCTATTTTCTTCCTTCCTTCCTTCCTTCCTTCCTTCCTTCCTTCCTTCCTTCCTTCCTTCCT
>WNWU01000193.1:1056844-1061462 GCA_012654045.1 Ptyas mucosa | reverse complement strand
GGACTAGAACTCCCTGTCTCCTGGTGATGGGCCCAAAGTCACCCAACTGGCTTTCATGCCTAAGGTGGGACTAGAACTCACCGTTTCCCAGTTTCTAGCCTAGTGCCTTATATCCTCCCTTTTTTCAAATTACAGGTTGCCAAGCCCTCCCACCCTTTCTATTTTTGCATGACCATCCTACTTTCTGTTTCGGGGGGTATTATTGTCACCACCCCCAAATCCTTTGACGGTGACACCCACCCCACAATTTATTTTGCTTTGATGCCCACCGTCACCGGTCTGTTCCTTCCCAAATTTAGCCTGGCTGCTCTTCTTTTTGCATTAATCTTGGTTTCTCTCTTGCTTTGAGAGACCTCCTCTTCCTCTGTTTCAGTTTCACGCTCCAGACCTCCTTCGAATGTTTCCAGTCAGTCTTTAGGATAAAATAATATTGCATTTATTTGCTGCCTATCTCGCCATGGGGTTAACTCTAGGCAGCTCACAAGCGTCAGCGATGGTGTTGTTTAAACCTTTTATTTCCTTTTTATTCCTACACAACCCCTTTTGTGTTTAAACAACACAAAAGTAGAACAATAGAACTGTAAAGCAAACAAGGGAAAAGAAAGAAAACCAAGAAAATGCACCGATATGACTAGTTAAAAAAAAAATACCAGAAAAAAAAGAAAGAAAGATAAAATGCTTAAACTCAGAACCAACTGAGAATTTCCACTGGCCATATAAATTTCTCTCGTGCAACTACCAAGATTAATTCAATACTCCAACCCCAATTTTTATTTTATTTTAATAATTCTGTTGGCCGCTTGGTTTTTCATTTATTGTTAAAAAAAATAGGCGAGTTTTTTGTTTTGTTTTTGCCCATCTGGTTTACATTTTGCACTCGAAGCTTCTTAATCTGGGAAAAACAGAAACACTGAAGCGTGAGAGAGTGTGGGATCTTCCAGTAGGGGTGGACTCCAACACCCATTAGCCCCATTCAAGATGGCCAACAGTGTAGGATGATGGGATTTAGAGTTCCAAGAATTTCCGGATTCAAGCTGGAAGGCCTACAGATGTGATAGAGACGATGGAAATTGCTTTAAATCATGAATGTATTTGGGTTTTTTTTTTCCCCCTTCTTAATATCAGATGTGCTTCTGGAGTTTATTCTTAGGTGGTTCTTGTTTTAAACTGGTTTTTCAGGGCTAAAATCTCCGATAATCCGAATGCCTTATGTTCAGTTTACTTCACCAGTTTTATCCCTAGCTGCTCTTCGATCCTAGTAAAGACGTGTCCTTATTTCTAAACCTAAACAAGTCCCAGGTTTTGTTAACCACTCCTGTACAATCGATCACGTGACTTTAAGCTTGGGCTTGTGCAATTTGCTGAGGCGATGGCTTGCCTTTCCTAGGAAAAGTCGAGCCACAAAAGACACAACTCCGTGTTAGCCTCAATTCCAGCAGGTTGTGCAATGGGTAGTCCCAGCGTGTGAGTGGGCTCAGCTCTTTAAACTCCGAAGGTCGATATTTTGTCATCGGTAACAACGATTTAGCCCAGGGGTCAGCAACCTGCAGCTCTGGAGCCGCCTGTGGCTCTTTCAACCCTCTGCTGCGGCTCTCTGACACTCAAAATACGCGTCACAACCACCAATGTGTGACACCCGCCAGCACGCGATTTATTGAGCTTTTCAACCCCCGGTAGGCCAACCATGGATAAATCCAAGAAAAGTACAAGAAAATTATTCAATTAGTTTTGTGGCCGCTCAAGAAATAGGCACGGGAACGGTTTTTGTGGCTCCCGGTGTTTTGTTTTCTGTGGGAAACGGGTCCAAATGGCTCTTCGAGTGTTTAAGGTTGCAGATCCCTGATTTAGCCGTTGTTGCTCAGGGAAAGGCCAACAAGACGGAGTGACCAAAAGTATTTTACTTCGTTGATCTCAAGTTTGTTCCTCTCTGGATAATTTCATTTTGAGTTGCGTTGGTCGTACCGGAACGTAATTTGTGAATGGCAAGATTTGATTTGCCCATTCTGATGCAGACAAATTTACTGATCGATTTGCTTGTCGGTTACATGTAGTTTATACAGTCTTTTAAGACTACTCGGGAACCGAGCAGCTTTTCTGCAGAATCTTAAAAACATTTGAAAAGTCTGATTTATTACAGGTAATCCTTGACTTACAAGCAGTTCATTTAGTGAGCGGCACTGAAAAAAGTGACTTATGACCCTTTGTCACACTTAACGACCGTTGCAGCATTCCCCTGGTCACGTGATCGAATTTGGCCAAAAGATTCTTTAATGGTGTTTTAACAGGCTAACTTAGTACAAGGTAGAGGAGAAAAAATTGCTTTCCCGACTCGTTTTGTCCCCAAAGGAGAATGAGAAGGGAAAAAAATTACAGAAGGAAAAAAGAAATATTAAAAAAGAGAGCAGCATAAGTTAGTGCAGTTACAAACTTGAAAATCTGGTATGAAGAGGAAGTAAAGATTACCACTGCAAACTCAAGGTAGTTTCATTATAAAATTCCAAACTATTAACCACAGGTTTAGCTATAAAAATTTGTGGGTTTCTGTTTTTTTTTTTAAATTTGCTGCGGAAAAGTGGAAGTAGAGCTGATCTTTTTTTCTTTTGTCTATTCCTATTTATATCATGATTGATTAGGTGGCCATCAGGTTCCTATTGACTCTTAAAAACCTCATTGATAGATTTATTTTTTTCCACCACGGCAATTTATTCCCAACCGATGCTTTCAGGATCATTACCACAAATGGCCCATTGGAAGAATTCTAGTGGAAATATACACAAAGGTGAAAAATTGCAGAATGTACCCATAAGGAATTCTTTTTGAATTTTTTTTCTCTGCCCCGAGGCAAATACAAGAAGTCCTTGACTTAGAACCATCCGTTTAGTGAATCGAATCGAATTAAAAGTTTATTGTCCCTTTAAATGTACACTAATCAGCGTACATTAAAATGAAATTTCGTTGCGTTCAGCTCTCAAAAGATGAGTGTTATGCATATACACACATGTGACACAGAGAAACATTACAGTTAGTTTGGATGTGTACATACACAGCAAAAAGAGCCGAGGTGGCGCAGTGGTTAGAGTGCTGTACTGCAGCTACTTCAGCTGACTGCTGGTTCAGCAGATCAGCGGATCAAATCTCACCGGCTCAAGGTTGACTCAGCCTTCCATCCTTCCGAGGTGGGTAAAATGAGGACCCAGATTGTTGGGGGCAATATGCTATTTAGTATACTGTCGATTGTTGTAAGCTGCCCAGAGTCCTCGGAGCGTGGGCGGCATAGAAGTATGATTAATAAAATAAAAATAGTAAATAAAATAAAAAACCCAACAACCCTGCGAATTTACAAGACCATTCACAAGTGGTCAAAGTTTCAGGGGCACTGAAAAAAAAGGACTTATCACTGTTTTTCACACTTAACAACCTTATTTCTCCCACCTCCCCACCCCCGTACGTATTTTATCCATCTTCTTCTTGGTGATACCTTCCTTGATAGGGAAAGGACTCAACGTTGCTCCAGGGTTGCAGGAGGAAGAGGAGTGAGAATGACTAAAGGGAGAAATTACTCTCTCCTTTGGCAAAAACAAGCGATCGGGTTTCTGAACTCGAGCTTCTTTGAAGAAGGATGTTTTTCATTTTTCTTAAGCACCACTTTCAACCGTGCGTAATTAGGCTCTCGTGATAACCTACTCAGAACACTGAATAGGTTAGCCAATGACCAGGAGACTGTGAGTTGTAGTTCCGCCATAGGCGTGAAAGCTGGCTGGGTGACTTTGGGCCAATCACCAGGAGACAGTGAGTTCTAATCCCGCCCTAGCTGTGAATGCTGACTGGATGACTTTGGGCCAATCACCAGGCGACGGTGAGTTCTAGTTCCACCATAGGTGGGAAAGCTGGCTGGGTGACTGGGCCAATCACCAGGCGACGGTGAGTTCTAGTTCCACCATAGGTGGGAAAGCTGGCTGGGTGACTGGGCCAATCACCAGGCGACGGTGAGTTCTAGTTCCACCATAGGTGGGAAAACTGACTGGGTGACTGGGCCAATCACCAGGCGACGGTGAGTTCTAGTTCCACCATAGGTGTGAAAACTGACTGGGTGACTTTGGGCCAATCACCAGGAGACAGTGAGTTCTAGTCCCGCTCTAGCTGTGAATGCTGACGGGTTGACTTTGGGCCAATCACCAGGAAGCAGTGAGTTCTAGTTCCACCATAGGCGTGACAGTTGGCTGGGCGACTTAGGGCCAACCACCCGGAGACTGGAGAGTTCTAGTAGAAGCAAAAGTAGAATTTTGAAGATATTCAAGAGGTTCCGTGCCAAAGTTGGAGAGAGGAAAGATTTTTGCAGGTTTTGTGGATGAAATGAATTGGCGAACTGATTTGTTTTCAGTTTGTGAGGCGATACTTTTTATATTTACTTTTTTTAAAAAATGGAAATGATACATCAATATTAAACAAAAGAAAATACAAAATAGCAAAGCCAAACATATACACAGGCATCAAACTATATGTGTATCTTCCAGGAAAATGCAGATATTTCAATGCTCAGATATCCGGAAATATATATTTGAGCAGATGAAGGGGTCTCTTGGAGTAAAATGTTGTTAATAGTTGTGAGTGAACCTGA
>WNWU01000193.1:1049344-1051844 GCA_012654045.1 Ptyas mucosa | reverse complement strand
CCCTTGGCAGCGAGCTTTGCTGGATTCTTCCGTTGCTGCCTCCTCTTTTGAAGATGGTCAAGCTGGACATCCACACTTTGGCCCATCACCTGAAGCAGGAGCGGCTCTACGTCAACTCTGAAAAGCAGCTGATCCAGAGGCTGAATGCCGAGGTGCTGAAGACGGCCGAGAAACTTTATCACACCGCTTGGATCTCCAAGCAACAGAGGATCAACTTGGACAGATTGATCATCACCAGGTAACGTAGGAAGGAGTCCTCCAAGCCCCAAACATTTCCCCTTTTGAAAGAACAGGGTGGTGGGTTTTGTTTTTTTTTTTCAAAAATGCAAAAAAAAAAGATCTATTGTTTCAGCATCTTTGTTGATGATGTTGGGAATAGAGTGGGTGCGGTGGCCTAGAGGTGGCGCTCTCGCCTCACAATCAGGAGGCTGTGAGTTCGATCCTAGGTAGAGGTGGATATTTCTCTCTCTCTGGGCACGATGAGGAGATATATCTGCTGAACAAAACTCTGCACTGGCGACAAGAAAGGCATCCGGCCATTCAAACACACTGCTAGCTCCGTTCAGTTGCCCAAACTCCACCCTGCAAGGGATTATGGGGGTCGTTAAATGATGATTTGTGATTTATGATGTTTCGAATCTGGAAGCAGCTGGCGTGCTTTGGGCAGGCTTCAATACGATTTAAATCATTAAACGTAGCGGAGGCTATAGAAAGATTCATATACAGTCCTTGAGTTCGTTTAGTGATCATTTGACGTTGCAACGGCACTGCAAAAAAAGGACGTAGGCTGTTTTTAGGGACGCGGTGGCTCAGGGGCTAAGACGCTGAGCTTGTCGGTCGAAAGGAACGGCAGTTCGGCGGTTCGAATCCCTAGTGCTCCATAATGGGGTGAGCTTAAAAGAAGTGACTTCAGGATCTGGCAGCAGATTCAGACAATGAGGAGGATGGGGAGGAACGTGGACCAGTCCTGGAGTCTGGGGAAGGCTCTGACGAGGGCTCTGCGTCGGAGGCAGAGAGAGGGCCAGGGCCGTCTGACAGTTATCAGCTGCCTTTGGAGTCAGACATCAGTGAGGCAGACGAACAGCTGGAGCCTGTTCCCAGTGTGCGCATGGGCAGAGTGGCCAGACGAAGGGAAGAGCAAAAGAACAAGGGTCGACTCGGGAGTAAAGCCACAGGTGGACGGTGAATGACCCCTCCCATAGGGAATAAAAGAGGAGCGAAAGGGAAGTGGAGTTTGCAGGAGACAATTAGTTCATTCCTGCATTCTTGCCAAGTATTGTGAAAGATATCGGCCTGGCCACTCTCCAAGCCCGATCAAGGTCGGTCATTGTGAACAATCTTGAAAGACCGTGGGAGAGGAAAGACTTTGCTGGAGAGGAATTCACCATCAATTAAATAAAAGGGGTTTATCGGGACGAGGACTCGGCTTCGTGCCGCTGGGGAAGCCTAGGTCAGAACAATTTCTAAGGGGGCCGGTTGTAAAGCGAGGACCTTTTGTCAGTTGGTGGTCCACCTCTTTCGCGCATAGGACTTCCGTAAGGAAATTCCTCTTCCTCCCTCTTGTTACAGCGCCGATGCCTCGCCGGCCGAGTGTTGCCAACACGCCAAAGTGTTGGAGGACACGCAGTTCGTGGACGGCTACAAGCAGCTGGGCTTCCAAGAGACGGCGTACGGCGAGTTCCTCAACCGTTTGCGCGAGAACCCTCGGCTGATCGCCTCCTGCCTGGTGGCCGGGGAGAAGCTGACCCAGGAGAACATCCAAAACGTCATCCACACGGTCTTCACCTCCATCTACGGCAACTGCATCATGGCCGAGGACGAGAGCTTCCTCCTCCAGGTCTTGCGCTACCTGATCGAATTCGAGCTGAAGGAGAGCGAGAACCCCCGGCGGCTGCTGAGGAGGGGCACCTGCGCCTTCAGCATCTTCTTCAAGCTCTTCTCCGAGGGCCTCTTCTCCGCCAAGCTCTTCCTGACGGCCACTTTGCACGAGCCGATCATGCAGCTGCTGGTGGAAGACGAGGACCACCTGGAGACCGACCCCAACAAGCTCATCGAGCGCTTCTCGCCCGCCCAGCAGGAGAAGCTCTTCGGGGAAAAGGGGTCGGAGAAGTTCCGGCAGAAAGTCCAGGAGATGGTGGAGTCCAATGAGTCCAAGCTGGTGGCCCTGGTCAACAAGTTCATTGGCTACCTGAAGCAGAACACCTACTGCTTCCCGCACAGCTTGAGGTGGATTATGTCCCAGATGTACAAGACGCTCTCCTGCGTGGAGCGGCTGGAGGTGGGCGAAGTCAGGGCCATGTGCACCGACCTGCTCTTGGCCTGCTTCATCTGCCCGGCGGTGGTCAACCCAGAACAGTATGGGATTATTTCGGATGCGCCCATCAATGAGGTGGCAAGGTTTAATCTGATGCAGGTACGGTATCCCTCCCCTCCCCTCCGTCTTCCCTTCCTTCCTTCCTTCCTTCCTTCCTTCCTTCCTTCCTTCCTTCCTTCCTTCCTT
>WNWU01000193.1:972334-989579 GCA_012654045.1 Ptyas mucosa | reverse complement strand
ATTCCCTCCCCACTCCAGGGGAAGGATACTGCAAAATCCCCATTCCCACCCCACTCCAGGGGAAGGATACTGCAAAATCCCCATTTCCTCTCGGTCAGCCGGGAGGCAGAGAATAGATGGGGGCGGGGCCAGTCAGAGGTAGTATTTGCTGGTTCTCCGAACTATTCAAAATTTCCGCCACCGGTTCTCCAGAACTGGTCAGAACCTACTGAAACCCACTTTGATTGGACAGGTTCGGCAAAAAGCTGCAAGCGGCAGAAGAGGATATCTGGAGCTGAGAGTAGCAACTAAGATGATTAGGGGACTGGAGGCTAAAACATACGACGAACAGTTGCAAGTACTTGGCGTGGCTAGTCTAGTGAAGAGAAGGACCAGGGGAGACAGGATAACAGTATTCCAGTTGCTGGAATATTTCAGGGCGAGATGAGTGTCAAACAAATTGAGCCAATAAATAAAATAAAATAAATAATCATCATAAACCAGAGCTGAGCAACCTGGTCTCCGTTCACAAGAAGAGAAAGAGTTTTCAGCCAATCAAACTAAACCAAGGAGAGACGCAACCTAGAACGGAGGAGAAATTTCTTAATGGTGAGAACAATTAACCAGTGGAACAACTTGCCTCCGGAAGTTGTGAATGCTCCATCAATGGAGGTTTCTTCCAAGAAGAGTTTGTCTGAAATGGCACAGCGTCTCCTGTTTGAGCAGGAAGGGCCTCCATGGGCCCTTCCAACCCTCTCATTCTGTTATCGGTCTGATCAACCGGGGAGGGAAACCCCCGAGTCCTGCTTATGAACATCTGGAAAACCACAGCCTTGTTGAAGAGGCTGGCCTCTTCCCGTCCTCCTCCCCCCCCCAAATGGCCCTCCCCTGGGGGAAAGGTACTCACAGGCTACGCGCCATCTGTCCCACAGATACTGAACTAGGTCTTCCTTTACAGCCGAGTAAATTTGTCTCCATTTTACAAACACAAAGCGGGCTACTCCGTCGCTAAGTCAGCCGCTTCCTCCGTCATAAACGGAGGAAGGAATAGATTAGCTGTGGGGGGGGGGGGGGGGGGGGGGGATTTAAGAAGGCCAGGCTGTCACACGGAGTTCTTCCCTCTAATATCTTCGTTTGGTTGCCCATTTCCCCCCTTAGCTTCTGTCTCGCCTTCCGTAATGGAAGGATGGATTCTTAAACAAACGACGACAATGACTTAAAACGCACAATGGAAATGATTTGCCCTGGCTGGCCTCGGGTATTAAGGGTCGGATGAAACCCCCCCCCCCAAAAAAAGCAGATTTAGTCCCACGTTTATTTCATTTACTGCTCCTGTAAATGGCCCAGGTATTTGGGCTCCTGAACGAGGCCGCTGTCCTTGCTGTTCTCCAGCCGCTTTATCCTGCCTTCCGAACCAAGTCCATCTTCGGCTCGGAGAAATTTGGGAAGAGGAACGGATATAAAATAGGCTCGGGAGAGCAACAAATCGCTCCCAAATGGGTGGGGGGGGCGGAGAGAGAACTGCAGAAAGCAAAGCTCAATCGGTACGTGGAGATTAAGGCAGATGGCCCCGTCATTACAATTTCACACCCCAATGCTATCCCGCCTGTGGAAATCCGACAGGACTTCCGAATCCGTAAGATAAATCAGGTTTGCCTGGTTTCCTCAATGCCTCGGAAGGGACCGGATAACCGGATAACGCTTCCCGTTGAGCTGGTGAAGGCCGCTGCAACCGGTTTGGCCTATATAGAAATAAGAATACCTTGGGTCTTGTCACAGCCGTTTCTAAGTTGTGTCCGACCTCATGAACCATAACCCCTCCCACTCCATCCTCCACTATCTCCCTGTTGTGGTCCGCCAGCAGCTGGCAGCGGAGTTGGACAGTGAGGAGGCTGGGGAGGAACATGGGCCAGTCCTGGAGTTTGGGGAAGGCCAAGACGAGGGCTCTGCGTCGGAGTCAGAGATGGGGCCAGGGCCATCTGGGAGTGATGCGTGGACTCCGGAGCCCCCAGTCAGACAGCAGAGAGGCCGAGGAACAGGAGGAGCCTGTTCCTAGTGCACGCGTGCGCAGAGCTGCCAGAAGGCAAGAGCAGCTAAAGCAAAAGGGACGACTCGGGAGTAAGGCCAGGAGATGATTGGCCGCTCCCATAAGGCTTAAAAGAGCAGCCAAGGCTTTTGGGCTCTTTGAAGGAAAGCAACGTTGCTAAATCTGTTTTCCAGTCGGTGTCTCCTGTTTCTGAACTTTGTGGGGCTTTGCCAAGAAAGTGAGAACAATTAATCAGTGGAACGACTTGCCTGAAGAAGTTGTGAATGCTCCAACACTGGAAGTTTTTAAGAAGATGTTGGATAACCATTTGTCTGAAGTGGTGTAGGGTTTCCTGCCTAAGCAGGGGGTTGGACTAGAAGACCTCCAAGGTCCCTTCCAACTCTGTAATTCTATTCTAAATTGGCGCTAGGTAAGTTTCAACAGAATTAGACCACTTGTGAGACTGTAAGGATACTAGGCTGGTGTCTCTCTTGATTCCCCCCCCCCCCCCCCGATGCTTCTCCTGTCAGGGAGAGTGAAACAAGAGAGTAGGAGAAGGCACCCACTGGTTAAACATCCAATTATTCCATTTCAGTGGAATAATTTCAACGGCAAAAGGGGAGGGAAATATTTTCAGAGTGAAGAATGAGTTTGGATTCTCGGACGACGTCGAAGATTAAGCTGGAAAATTCTCCGCGGCAACAAACGCAGGACCTTTCAGACCATTCCTTAACGTCAATATGAAGAGCCTCAAGGCCCACTCTTAAGAAATCAACACAGAGGTCGTGTAAATTCCAAATGAAATACATGTAATGCTTAGAAGCAAAAGTTCTTGCCGGGGGGGGGGGGGGGGGGTTGGGGGCGTGGGGGGAAGTGTTGGCTTAGTTCACAATGTCTTCCACCGGACCAACAATTAAGCAGAGTCCTTTCCCACCCGATCAATGCTGGTTTCCTCAGCCCTTTTTTTCCGTTTCAAGAAGCTAACTTAGATAAGCAGGCTGGAATAAAATTAAAAACGAACAAACAGACCTCTGTGTAGAGCTGTTACTCTCAAATATTTGAAAATCGTTTGAAAAAAAGAAAAGAAAAGCCATTGACGTTATTTTGCTGCCTATGAAAATCGCAAAACAATCCACCCGAGGGGAGAAAAATCCCGCAATGCCGTCCCGACGACAAGAACAATAAAGTCATAATACGCCCTACAGTTTGAGACATAGATGTTTCTTATTAGGATTTTAAGCGGGCCTCCTCCGACGACGACAACGACGACGACGAAGGCATAATGGTTCTGCGAATCCGCAAGTGATCTTCCTTCTAGGGGAAGAGATTCTGGGATGAGCTGTCTTGTTTTAGGAGTCTGCACGTTTGTAGGTTTTAAAAACAAGAACTAATTAGATTCTCGGGAGCCGTTAAAAAGGATGTGTTGGGGAAAGCTAGAGCGCGGGGAAGAAAAAGGTAGAATTTCTCAGACGCAATAACGGCTTTCGGAGTCAGCCCAACCTTGCGGTAGGAAGGATCCAAACCCTTAGTTAAGGATGAGGACTTCTGGCCTGTTGGTACAGCTCAGTGTTTCCTATTTGGACTTCCAAAATGTGTGGATTTTAAACCTTTCCACTCCCACCCCCAGGATTCTCCACCAAGGTGGTGAGAGCTGTGGGATTCTGGGCACTGAAGCAAGTGGTGGAATTCAAATTTGTTTTTACTACTGGTTCTGTGGGCGTGGCTTGGTGGGCGTGGCAGGGGAAGGACACTGCAAAATCTCCATTCCCTCCCCACTCCTGGGGAAAGGATATTGCAAAATCCCCATTCCCTCTCCACTCCAGGGGAAGGAGACTGCAAAATCCCCATTCCCATCCCACTCCAGGGGAAGGATACTGCAAAATCCCCATTTCCTCCCCACTCCAGGGGAAGGAGACTGCAAAATCCCCATTTCCTCCCTACTCCTGGGGAAAGGATATTGCAAAATCTCCATTCCCACCCCACTCCAGGGGAAGGATGCTACAAAATCTCCATTCCAACCCCACTCTGGGGCCAGCCAGAGGTGGTATTTGCTGGTTCTCCGAGCTGCTCAAAATTTCCGCTACCGGTTCTCCAGAACCTGTCAGAACCTGCTGGATTTCACCCCCGACCTGAAGCCCATCTATCTAGAAGTTGCCAAACTTGGTTTGGTTAACAGCAGTCCGAGCCGCTTCAGTTTGTGGAGAATAAAATGAAAAGCCACCTCCGATCCCAGCAGAGTTGGAAAGTCTTCCTTGAGAGATCTTGGGAGATCCAAAAGTAAGACTAGGAAATCGGAGGTAACGTCAGTGAATGCTAAAGGGATCTGGAGGACACCGTTCCTTGTTTCCTACCGAAGGTTTTCTTCAAATGAGTGTGTCCACAGACCAAATGCTGACGGTGGGTATTACGGTCTTCACGTATGACAGAATAACAGAGTTGGAAGGGACCTTGGACATCCTCTAGTCCGACGCCCTGCTCAAACAGACGACGCTATACCATCCTCGTCAAATTGTCGTCCAGTCTCTTCTTGAAAGCCTCCAGTGATGGAGCCGTTCCATTGATGAATTGTTCTCACTGCCAGGAAATTTCTCCTTAGCTCTAGCTTGGTTGTCTTATCTCCTTGATTAGTTTCCATCCGTTGCTTCCAATCCTGCCTTCAGGAGCTTTGGAGTACAGGTGGACCCCCAAGACGTCTTTGTGGCAGCCTCTCAGATATTGGAAATATTGCGATCGTGTCTCCCCTAGTCCTTCTTTTCGCTAGACTAGACGTACCCAATCCCTGCAACCGTTCTTCATACGTTTCGGCTTACCTGGAGGATGCTACCTTGTTTCCCTGAAAATAAGACTCAGCTGGAAAATAAGGCTTAGCATCATTTCCCAGGATATTCGTAATATAAGCCCTACCCCAAAAATAAGCCCTACCCAAAAAATAAGCCCTACCCAAAAAATAAACCCCAGTTAAGATCATCAGCTAGACGGACACATTTAGCACCGTATTACCCCCAAATTAAGACCTAACTGGGAAATAAACCCTAATGTGTCTTTCGGAGCAAAAACTAATATAAGACCCCGTCTTATTTTTGGGGAAACACGTTAAGAAAATAATGTTATTTCTTTCTTTCTTTCTTTTGTCGCATTTCTATGCCGCCCAACTCCCAAGGGACTCTGGGCGGCTTAGCCGCTACTGCTTGTAGAACTGCTGAGAGGTTACTTAATGGAAACCTCTAGACCTGAAAATAATACTTAGTTCTCTCAGCGTCAGAAGAATGAGCCCATCCCTCCTTCCCCCAAGAAAACAACAATAAAGGTTAGTTGTGCTGCACTACACCCACCCAGATACACAGCCACACTGGATCCCCCAACCCACCCTCTTATTGCTTTAATGTAGTGGTATATTGCTTAATGAAAGTTCTTAATTGTAATTCAATTAATTACATACACAGCGTCCCCAATTACATTTTCCAATAAGATATTGGCTTTGATACAGGACTAAAGGCACTTAACCAATTTTAATATATTAAGACCAATTTCCCTTGAATACTAATTACGGTTTAATGACGAAATGAGAACCAGGAACTCTCCAGAAGCTGGGTGGGAAGTATAAAAGGAAATTAACCATGAATAGTGCAGGAACTTCTCTCGAGCAGGGAAGAGAGGTGGGGAAAGGAGAGGAGGGGGAAAAGTGGGGGGAAATAAAATAAAAATAAAACTCCCACCGCAACACAGTTCCTACCAAACATCCCCAAATATGGGAAAGGGTTGTGTTTGTCTTCCCAATGTCAGTAAGGGCTGGGTGAAAAAGAAGAAGAAGACGACTTCTTGTGTGCTAATAATAATATTAAAAAAAATGTAATCCCCCCCCCCCCCCTTTTCACTTAATCCCTTGAAATATAAACACACAAGATCTCGGAACGCAGGCTTTTTGGCGTTCATTTTTTCCAGCATCTGTTCAGCTCCTTAAAGAGAATAGGGGTGTAGATGCCTGCACACCGGGTGCTCTTCTGGAGGAGAAAAAATAAATAAAATAAAAACGCCTTAACGCTGCAAATCCTTTATCTGAAGAAATGGCTAATTTTAATTACAGCCGCTAAAATTAGACGGGGAAGTCTCACGGCAATTGGGGGATGTCTCCGGGGCATGTGAAGAATGGAGTACCAGCTGTCCAGGACTATACCCCCCCACACACACACCCTCTCTCCTTTCAGATATGCCTTAAATGCCAGGCTCAAAAGGTAGCAATCGTAAAGAGAGGAGCAGCGAGGAATAACTACAGACCTGCAATTTGCCAAAGTACCGAACCATGGATTGGAGATTTTAAGATCAATTACTGAGCCCCGGTGGCACAGTGGTTAGAATGCAGCATTGCAGGCTAATTCTGCCCACAGCTTGGAGTTCGATCGTGACCGGCTCCAAGGTTGACTCAGCCCTCCGTCCTTCCGAGGTCGGTAAAATGAGGACCCGGATTGTTGGAGGGTGGGGATGGGGAATGGGAAGCAAGAGGCTGACTCTGTAAACCGCTTAGAGAGGAGCTGCAAAGCACCGTGAGCTGAGAAGCCAGAGGACGTAACTTACGCGAGCTTGAAGTGTTTTATTAAGGGCTGTAAGGAAGGAAGGAGGGAGGGAAGGAGAGAGAGAGAAAGAGAAAAGAAGAAGGAGAAGGAGAAGGAGAAATTGTTATGAAAGAAATCCTAGCAAATCAGCTCTATCCTTCTTCTCCAACCTGGAGGAGGAGGAGGAGGAGGAGGAGGAGGAAGAGGAGGAGGAGGAGGAAGAGGAGGAGAACAACAACAAACAACAAACAACAACAAACAACAAGAGCCAACCTACTATTCTCACGGACGAGGCAAAATTCCAGAGTGCTTTGGCTCTCCAAGGTACAATCTAAGTCGATGGGAATGTTGGGCTCACTCTGTTTTTCCAGGCGGTATTGAGGTCCTGAAAAGAGACAATAAGCAATTTTTATACGGACTGTCTATGGAGATTCTCAGCCATTCCCCCAGGAACTGGTCCTGGTTGTCCCAAAGGTGCTTTTTTCAAGAGGCAACTGGACTTTTCCTTTGTAGACGTTTCACTTGTCATCCGAGAAGCTTCTTCGGCTCTTCCGTTCTCAGCTTCATGGATGAGAAGCGAAACGTCCTCAAGGGAAAAAAAAACAACGAAGGAGAGTCCAGTTGCTTCTTGAAAAAGGACTTTTTGTGACTTTATGAGGACGCTTCTTCAGTCTGCACAAGGAGATTCTCGATGGCTGGGTTGTCAAGAGTTTGTTGAAAAAAAAAATCAAATCCAGAAAGCACACGCAGGCAAACTGATGCAGCAGGATTCATTAACTTCTTTATATACACAATAACACATGAAGTAAATTTACAATACCAACAGCAGATTTCTTCCAATGTGGTGGTAGTTACAAGCAAAACACAAGCAGAGCACAGCAGACTAGTTTCAGTTCTCAGCACACACACACACAGAGCTGAGCCACGCCCAGCCTCCTTCCAGTTTCAGTTTCCAATTCAGCTCCCATTGGCTGATCTGTTGCCATGCCTATTCATTGGCTGACCTTATTACCATTCCTTCTGCAGCAGGACATGATCAAAAGCAGAGCATGGAGCTGGATCAGGTGTTTGGAAAGCCAACTGCATTTTGTGAAAATAAGAGAGAGAGAGAGAGAGAGAGAGAGAAAGAGAATAGAAAGAACGAAAGAATGAACAAATGACAGAAAGGAAGGAAGGAAGAAAGAAAAAGAAAAAAGGAAGGAAGAGGGAGGATTAAGAGAGAGACTATATGGAAGGGAAAATGATAAGAGTGAATGAGAGGAAGAAAGGAGGGAGGGAGGGAGTCTAAAGCCACAGCAATAATGTTAGAAAAGAAGGAAGGAAGGAAAGAAGAAGTAAGGAGAGGGAGGGAGGAAGGAAGGAAGGAAGGAATAAGGGGAAGGAAGGAGAGAGGGAAAGAAGAAAGGAGAGGAAGGAAGGAAATCTAAAGCCAGAGCAACAATATTAGGAAAGAAGAAAGGAAGAAGGGAGGGAGGAAGGAAGGAAGGAAGGAAAGAGAGAAAGCATCCCAACCAAGCAGCATCATGTAGAAAAGCCATCTGATTTGCAACAGAGCCCGTTGCTAGTCTCTGGAAAAACATGGCAGGGCAATCGGCAACCAGAGTAACAGAGTTGGAAGGGATCTTGGAGGTCATCTAGTCCAACGTCACGCAGGAGACGTATTCTAGGAGTTGGAACGGCCAACCTTTCTGATCGACAAGCTCAGTGTCTTAGCCACTGGGCCCCCTAGCTGGGCTTAGCAACAAAACAGCGCTTGAGAAACCCAAGCAGAAAAAAAGGCAAACCAACAACAGCTCGTTTTGTCTAGCAAGGGAGGAAATAATAATAATAATAATAATAATAATAATAATAACCCTTTCCCCCCTGCGCTTGCTGAAATGGAAACTCTGCGCTGTCGTCGTAGGCGTGCTGTCAGACCCAGCTTAAGAACCGAGCAGCTTGGGTGTAAAACGATCCTACGGAGAGGCACAGCTTCCACCCCCCACCCCCTCCCCTCTTGTCTCCCACGGCTGGGAATCCGCGAAAGGCTGAGTGGGTTCCAAAACCTGCCCCGGCCCTGTTTACCGCAGAAAAAAACCCCGTTTCCATCAAGTTGAAGATTCTTATCTGCTCCCAAATTCGGCCGGAAAAGTTTGAACAATCCGCCTTTGCACGCCACATTCTGACGTTTTTCCAAGCTTGCTGGAGATCGACAACAAGCAAGGATGGCTGCTGGATTCCGATAGAGGAAAATCTAATACCCCCCAAAAATAAGATCCGGTTTTATATTAATTTTTGCTCCAAAAGACGCATTAGGGCTTATTTTCCGGTAGGTCTTATTTTGGGGGGGGGGGAAATAGGGTACTAAATGCATCCGTCTGGCTGACGATCTTAACTGGGGCTTATTTTGGGGATAGGAATTATATTACAAGCATCCTAAAAAAATCATGCTACGTCTTATTTTCTGGGTAGGTCTTGTTTTCGGGGAAACAGGGTATGACATTTTCTTATTCAGCGCTTCCCGTTCCGGGAACCGGCAGAGGCAAGACTATCAAATAAATAAACAAATTATCAATACGCCAGCTGGCCATGATTCTTCCTCGTAGTATAACTGTCCCCAGGGCAATCCATCTACTTCTAACCCCTTCCAACTTGCGGGCTTCAGAAAGGAATCCAGTTGGCCATTGTAGATTAAATGATGATCAGTGCTAAATTGAATTCCAGAAAATTACGGAAGAACAGGGTTGGAAGGGACCTTGGGAGATCATCTAGTCCAACCTCCTGCTCAAGCAAGAGACCCTCTACCCTTTCAGACAAATTGCCGTCCAATCTCTTCTTAAAAACCTTCAGGGATGGAGCACCCACAACCTCTGGATGCAAGTTGTTCCACTGATCAATTATTCTCACAAATTAAGGACATTTCCCCTTCGTTCTAGGTTGGATCTTTCCGATGGTAAGCTTCTATGCATTAATTTTGGCTTCACTATCCGCATTCCAGCGGTATGACATACAGAGCCTATTCTACAAAAAAAAAAGCCTTGGCCTTCCCAGCGGTGACTAGTCCTCAAAACGGCCTCCCGAAAAGACCCTGCTGAGGATTTTCTAAACCTTTCCGAATCCAAATGTCGGTCGAAACCATCCCCAACTGACCTCAATTTGCCTTGATTTATTTGACATCGAAGCGTAATTAAAGGAAAGGCCCCATTAATTAAATACGGCTTGAAACGGCGGCTTTGTGCATATTTAACCGGTTTTATTTCGTACCGGGTGAAAAATTAAAATTTCATCGCCTCGGACGGGGAGGTGGCTGCATTCGGCTCTGGAGGGTAGAACATAAGCCATGGTTTGCTGGATGGGACCCTTGGCTTGTCTAGCCAGACAGTCTGTTCTTCTCCCATCGGCCAACTAATAACACAAGGAAGACGGTTGGTCTCTCAGCAGATGGCTTTCGGAGGGAGTCACACTAGACAACTGAACAATTCTTAAAGCAACAATTCTTAAAGTAACACACACCCTGACTCAACCAGCCACGTCGTAATGCACAATTTGACGAATGCACAATCTCTACCGTGTTTCCCCCGAAAATAAGCACTCCCCCGAAATTATTTAAAGGCATGCGTAGCCGGTCCCCACTATTTCCTCTGGTTAAGGTTAGGGAGACAGAGGTGGAAATCAGGTAAGATGCCCCGTCTTGCTCCCAAAATAATAAGACCTCCCCAACAATAAGGCCAAGGGCTTATTTCGGGGTTCAAAAATATATATATATAAGACAGGGTCTTATTTTCGGGGAAACACGCTGTTTCTTTCATCTGCTTGAAACAAGAGACAAAAGCACACGGAAAGAAAACCTTAACCTGTGCCGATCAAGCATTTCCCCATGCTCGCTTAGGTTGGGACTGTTAAAATTACGATTTTAAAATCATGGTTAGCCCCCATGCTTTGCAGGTCTGGCTTTTTAGAAATTTAAAAGCATCCCTTTTTAAAAGCTGGAAAGGTTTTCATTGCCGGAAAGGAACCTATTTCTTTTCTCCTCCTTCCTCACAACAGCCCAGTTGCCTATTTACAAAATAAAACCTTTTTTTTTTTAATATAAAAGCACCTTTGAGACAACTACGACCTGGAGGATTGAGAATCTCCATAAGACCGATGTAGCTCAGGGTTCAAATGCTCTCTGAACTGGGTGGTTTTCTTGTAGACGTTTCATGACCCAACTAGGGAACGTCATCAGTGTTAGTAGGGAAGGGGGATTGGGGAGTGGAGGAGAAAGAGAAGTGGGAAGGAAATGATGGAGGAGGAAGAGGGGGGAAGGAGGGGGAAGAGGACTGTGGGGTCTTTGGTGCTCTCTGACCCAAACTAGGAAACATCATTAGTGCTAACACAGGGCTAGTGACACTGATGATGTTACCCAGCTGGGTCATGAAACGTCTGCAAAAAAAGAAAAACACACCAAGTTCAGAGAGCACCAAGGGCCTCAGATTACTATTATTATTATTTTTTTTAAAAGGGATCAAACGGGACCCACGATGGTTAACAGCATCTCATGCAACATCTCAAAATTACAACCACGAAATGTTCTTCCCGTTGGAGCCAAAACGAGCTCAACAAAAGGGAGACAGAGGGGAAGATGTGTGTTTGTCTGTTTCTCTCTCCCCCCCCTCCTTCTCTTTCTTGCTCCCTCCTTCTCTCTCTCCCCCTCCTCCTTCTCTCTCCCTCCCTCCCTCTCTCCTTCTCTCTTTCCCTCCCTCCTTCTCTCTCCCCCCTCCTTCCTTCTCTCTCCCTCCTTCTCTCTCTCCCTCCCTCTCCTCCCTCCCTCCTGCTCTCTCCCTCCCTCCCTCTCTCCTTCTCTCTCCCTCCCTCCTTCTCTCTCTCCCTCTCTCCCTCCTTCTCCTTCTCTCTCCCTCCCTCCCTCTCCCTCCTTCTCCTTCTCCCTCCCTCTCTCCCTCCTTCTCTCTCACGCTCTCTCTTCCTCCTTCTCCTTCTCTCTCCCTCCCTCCCTCTTCTCTCTCTCTCCCTCCCTCCTTCTCTTTCTCTCTCCCTCCCTCCTTCTCTCTCTCTCCCTCCCTCCTTCTCTCTCTCTCTCTCCCTCCCTCCTTCTCTCTCTCTCTCTCTCCCTCCTTCTCTTTCTCTCTCCCTCCCTCCCTCTCTCCCTCCTTTTCTCTCTCTCTCTCTCTCCCTCCCTCCTTTTCTTTCTCTCTCTCTCCCTCCCTCCTTCTCTCTCTCTCTCTCTCGTACGAGAAGTGGACATTATCCCGAGAAGCCATCTTTGCCTGCCAGCTAAATTGCAAAAGCCTTCAGATGGCCTTTTGAAAAGCTGAGCCCATCAGTTCTAATTTTTTAAAACTTCTCCTTTTCAGTCAAGGCGAGAAAAAAAGGGCCAATCCCAACTTTTATCTCTGCTTAAAAAAAAAAGAAAGAAAAAACAAAAGTGCTTTTATCTGCACGGCCGATGTCAGGAGCTCCATCTCTCTCTCTTCCTGCTGACAAGCCGAGACGAGAAAGATAAGATTGGGAATGACTCTCCCTTCTCGGAGTAAATAAATAATCAATACTCATCTAAATGTAAATGAGAAAGTATCCCCCACTGATAACCGGGGCTCTTATCAAACGGCCAATTCCACTCCTTCCGCCCCCCCCACCCCCCCCAGAGACCTGTCCACCAAATCACCACCGCTCCGGCCAGGAATAATGGCTTAAAAATGGTCACTCAATTGAAACGATCACCAGAGATCAACTAGGTTTAGGGTTGGGCTGCTTTCCTGACTCCCCCCCCCAATATTTGGGGAATGCAATTTGGGGGCCCATTAACTCTCAGCAGCAATGAAAGATGAATGGGGTTGAAGGTTGATGGACTCGGGGGGGGGGGGGGATAAACAAAGCTGAAGGTGGATTTGATTCCTTCTCTCCAGCCCATTTTCTTTCCTTCCTTCCAAACAGAGGAGGAGGGAGAGGGGGGGAAAAAAAATACGAGAGGAGAAACAAACCAAAACAACAGCAGCAAAAGAATTTTAAAAAAGGAGGAGAGAGAGCAGCAGACGAGACGTAGAACAAATCCGAGCAGAGATAAAGCAAGGATCGGGTTCATATTTTGGATGTATGATGCACGGACCCAGCTCTCCCGGAGACGCCCATCGTTCTGGGAATGAGGGTGAGCAGCAGAGGTTGCAGAGTGATGGGACGTGGCCTTCCTGGAAGGCTTGAAGGCAGTGGTGAAATCCAATTTTTTTTACCTACCGGCTCTGTGGGCGTGGCTTGGTGGGCTTGGCAGGGGAAGGATACTGCAAAATCCCCATTCCCTCCCCACTCCAGGGGAAAGTTACTGCAAAATCCCCATTTCCTCCCGATCAGCTGGGATTCGGGAGGCAGAGAATAGATGGGGGCGGGGCCAGCCAGAGGTGGTATTTACCGGTTCTCCGAACTACTTGAAATTTCCGCTACCGGTTCTCCGAACTACTTAAAATTTCTGCTACCAGTTCTCCGAACTATTCAAAATTACTGCTAACGGTTCTCTGAACTACTCAAAATTTCCGCTACCGGTTTTCCGAACCACTCAAAATTACCGCTAACAGTTCTCCAAACTACTCAAAATTACCACTACTGGTTCTCCGAACTACTCAAAATTTCCGCTATCAGTTCTCCGAACTACTCAAAATTTCCGCTACTGGTTCTCCGAACTACTCAAAATTTCCACTATCAGTTCTCCGAACTACTCAAAATTACCACTAACAGTTCTCCAAACTACTCAAAATTACCACTATTGGTTCTCCGAACTACTCAAAATTACCGCTACTGGTTCTCCAAACTACTCAAAATTTCCGCTACCGATTCTCCAGAACTGGTCAGAACCTACTGAAACCCACCTCTGTTACAGGGTCTCCTGCCTGAGCAGGAGGTTGGACTAGAAGACCTCCGAGGTCCCTTCCAACTCTATTTATCCTACGTTCCATAGATCAGAGCTGCTAGACAGATTTGAGTTCATGCCAAAGATCGACATCAAAGGGAATATACCCAAGGAAGAGTCCACCACTGCAGGAATAAAAATTCGGGCGAACCGTTCTTGGGAAATTTATGGATTACTTGTGGCAGACAAAACCTCCTTTTTATAGCTTCCGCCGAGATCCTTAAGGAAGCAATCTACTGACCGCTTTCTACCCACAATAAAGAGATCTCAGCAGTACCTTTTTCCTTTTCTACCTGTGAGAAATGGGTTGATTACGCAAGCCAGAAGTTATGTCCTTGGCTAGAAGGGATCAAGTTGCGTGATAATATTCCACCCGCTTAATTGGCGAGGCCGGGCGGTGCATTCTTTGCAGAAAAAAGCGCAAATTTTTCTGCCTTTCGAGTGAAGTATCCATGCTGTCAGGCTGGATACCAGATCGATAAATTGAACGGAACCATTTAAAAAAGGCCCCAATCAAACTTTTCAGTTACAATTTGATTAAAGAATTTATTTCCACTGCATTTGTTTCATTCAGACTGTATCTTATTCCTACTGGTACTGCAGCTTACTAGTCTCTTCTTGCTAATAAACATCACGGTATAATTTATTGGCTGATGACTCCAGGGGTTTGAGTCCTAGCCAGGGGGTCTAAGAATCTTTAAAAGTCAAGGATCTCTTGCGATTCTCTCTACTGGAATAAACGAATGTCCCCCAACACCTTCCTCTGATCAAAATATGGCTATGAGTGAAGAGGATTATTGCTAATGCTTGGAGTGTATTTTAGTTGGGTTTGCAAGTTACTCTTTGTTATAAATCTAGCGTGCCATGCGGACGTTTCATGACCCAACTAGGTAACATTATCAGTATTACCTAGTTGGGTCATGAAACGTCTGCAAGAAAACCACCAAGCTCAGAGAGCACCAAGGAACTTGCAGTCCTCCTCCTCCTCCTCCTCTCCGCAAATCACACTCCCTTCCAACACTGACGTCGTTACCTAGCTGGGTAAAGAAACGTCTGCAAGAAAAACGCCAAGCTCAGAGAGCACACCAAGGACCTCACAACGTCACCCCGAGCTACCGATATTTCCTCTTCCGTCGGTACAGAGCTAGCTCGCTACTTGATCATTTCCATCCTGCGCTATTCATTGCCAGCCACTGGTAGTTATCGGCAAAATGTCCCCGTACGCGCAAACCTCTAAATGCATTATACCGCACACTTTAAAACCCGCTTTGTGATACGAAAACCTGCCAAAGACATCTGGTAGAAAATCACAAAGTAGTCTTTTTGTTTTTTGTTTTTTTTTGTTTTAAACCCTTTGGGGGACAGTCACATTGTTTGCTGTTTGCAACTCCCTTTTTCTTTTTCTTTTTCTTTCTTTTTTTTATTTTTTAATTTGATTTATACGCCGCCCTTCTCCAGAGACTCAGGGCGGCCTGACATGAGTAAATTTGTAATTGGGCTTTCTTACACACACACACACACACACAAAAAAAAAACTATCACCTGGCTCACTTTATTCCCTTGTAACGAGCTAGTAGAGGATCTGATTTATTTTAAGGGCTGCTTTGACTAAATTCTGTAATTTCGCCAGCTGTCAAGGTGGCGTTAAGTGAAATGGGTTTGAACCGCTGTAGTTTTTCTGTCCCAGGTTAGGTGTCAAGGTCCTTTTTGCCTTTCCTCGAAATTCTGTCACTCTGGATTTACTATTGGTTTCCCACCCTCGCGGCTGAATTCTTAAGTAGCGTTGATTTAACTCTCCGTCAGATGGTTGTGGCGTTTATTTGAGTGCTTTATTTCCATATGCTCAGCTTTCTTTCTTTCTTTCTTTCTTTCTCTCTCTCTCTCTCTCTTTCTTTCTTTCCCTTCCTTACTTTTTTCTTTCTTTCTCTCTCTCTTTCCCTACCTACCTACCTCTTGTTCCTTCCTCCTCTCCACCTTCCTTCCTTTTTTCTTTCTCTCTTTCTCTACCTGCCTAGCTACCTCTTGTTCCTTCCTTCCTTCCTTTTCTCTCTCCCCCTACCTACCTACCTGCCTACTTACCTCTTGTTCCTTCCTTCCTCTTCACCTTCTTTCCTTCCTTTTTTTCTTTCTCTCTTTCCCTACCTACCTGCCTAGCTACCTCTTCTTCCTTCCTTCCTTCCTTCCTTTTCTCTCTCTCTTCTTCCCTACTTACCTACCTGCCTACTTACCTCTTGTTTCTTCCTTTCTCTCCACCTCCCTCCCTCCCTCCTTCCTTCTTTCCTTCTTCTTGCTCCTTCCTCTCCATCCTCTTCTTTTGAATATTTGATTATTGCCTAGGAAATTTTTTTCCTAGGATTGTGCGTATGTTTGTACTTACACACACACACATTACCACGCTTCTTCTATTGCAATTTCAGGGGCTAAATTAACCAAGCCGTTAATGTGGTCTTTTTCATCAGGAAAAGGAGAATAAAATGAATAAATTAAAAGTCCCAATTTCTCAAAGGGCACACCTGTTGTTCCACCAAGAAAAAAAAAAAACAAGCCCAATCTCTTTTTTCCCCCCCCTTACTTCCCGCTACGTTTCCTGAGTGGGCCAAATCCCTTTTTGAGAAAGGAGACGTCGTTTCAAAAACTGCCCTTTTCCTTCGGATGCTGCTGTTGAAGTATCTCCCAAGCCTCCTAAATCGTAACAAACCCCGTGGCTTCTTCGGTTCTCTTTTAACCTATGGAAAAATGCAGGCCACGTTTCTACGGGCCCCTGATGGGAGAAGGACAAAATAATGCTTAAAAAGAACCTTTTGGTCTGGGGGGAAAAAAAAGAAAAGAAAAAAGGAACTGAGCCCGAGGCTGAGTTTGGGGAATGTGTCTGCAGCTGGAAACAGCTGTCTGGTAAAAGACTGGTTAGGGTGGCCCTGAGCTGAGCTGCTGTTGGGCGATCTCCAAGGGACGTGATCTGCAAAGCTGAGATGTTCCTGGCTGTGGGGGGAGAGAGAGAGGGGTGAGGTGGGGTGCGGTAGGGTATCCGGGCAGGAAAATTCCATGCAGCCAATGAGTTCAGAGTTTTGGAAGAGAGAGAGAGAGAGAGAGAGAAAGAAAAAAAAAAGAATTAAAATGTCTAGATCAAGGGCTTTTGGAAGAGAGGGGAGAAACCTCTAAATAAGGATTTCAATTTGGAACGCTTTGGAATCTCGCAATCCTGGCCCTATCATCGTAAAGAGAGAGAGAGAGAGAGAAATTCCTCTATTTTGAAAGAGCCAGCACAATTCGGCGACTTTTAAGCACGAAAAACGGTCATAAAGTCACTTTTTTTCCCCGGCGCCGTCGTAACTTGGAACGGTCATAAAGTGTGGGGGGGGGGTCGCACGCACACATGCCCACACCCATAATTCTATGCGCCCTTCCCCCGCGCATGACTGCGTGACCCCCCCCCCATGCTCCCGGCACGCGATGGCACCATAGACCCGTTTTTTGCTTTTCCCAGACTCCAGAGCCTTTCTAGGAGTCTGGGGAGGGCGAAAACAGCCTTCCCCACCGCCCCCACTGGAGGCCATCATTGCTGTAGCCTGTATCCTGCATACAGGATTTTATTAACCTGGGTGTCCTTTGGTACTCCTTGGCCCAATTTACAAAGGCGCTCATCCCTTCTAAAGCCCCAGGGATCGATTAGCTTAATCCACGTAGCTGGTTCTAACACTCAGCTGCTCCAACCTTCCAGATCTGGAGGATTTAAAACACTCCAATGCAGGGAATATGGACCATAGAATAATAATAATAATAATAATAATAATAATAATAATAATAATAATAATA
>WNWU01000193.1:943716-955372 GCA_012654045.1 Ptyas mucosa | reverse complement strand
AGATAGATAGATAGATAGATAGATAGATAGTTAGATAGATGGTAGAGAGAGAGAAAATGAGAAAGACAAATAGAGGAGAGAGAGAAGAGACAGACAAAGATAGATATAGAAAGAGATGACAAAGAGAAAGAGAGAGAGAGTGAGAGACAGAAAGAAAGGATGGATAGATAGATAGATAGATAGATAGATGGTAGAGAAAATGAGAAAGACAAATAGAGGAGAGAGAAGAGAGAGACAGACAGACAAAGATAGATATACAAATAGATGACAAAGAGAAAGAGAGAGAGAGTGAGAGAGAGAAAGGATAGATGATAGAGAGAATGACAGAGGAGAGAGAGAGAGAGACAGAGAAAATGCATGACTCCTCCCCCACACAAATACATTAAGCGGGGGGGGGGGAGAAGAGAGGGAAATAAATAAATTTCTTCTTCAATCGCCCAAGATGAAGCTACTTGGTGAGGTGGGAGATGACCAGGCTGAGCCCAAGGGAGGGAGGAGTCAAATGCGTCATCAGTCACGAGTCCCTTGGTGCCCACAAGGGATTTAAGTCCAGCCCACCGTGAATTCCTTTGGCTCTTATCTACCGCCAATTTGCTTTGACCGCTAGTAGTTCAGATTCTTTTAGAAACCTTCACCTAACTCTGCTGACGCCGCGCCTCAACCAAGACCGCTGAGTAAGTGCAACGTTTTGTCCGTTTCCTGTCCAATATATCGACTCCTCGCTCCAGCATGGATACATTCAATAGCTCTCGAGAACCAGGTTGGCGCTTACGTGTTGTAACGAGGTTTCAATGTTCCTAAAACGGGTAGTTTTAGCTTCGCCCGCGGCACTACTCTACCTCAACAGGAGCACAGCAGCTTCTACGGAAGTAAACTGAAGGTCATAACGATTTGGTGTCTTCGGGACTGGAGAAAAATTTGCATTCTAACCAGATGGACCTTCCTCCATTTATCAGTGAAATCAGCAACCTCCTTGCTAGCTAGCAAGAACGTTGTCCTAAGGAACTGAGGAGATCATTGTCTTAGGATCCTAGGAGATCAGCTGACAATGAGGAAAACTACCCAGCGGTGGAGATTTTTGCAATGTCTTCTCTAATAAAATCTTGGCGAACGAACTTCGGAAGTTTTCTTCTTTTCGGGGAAAGCCAGCGGATATCCGAGGGGTAGCTAAAACTTGACATCCCCTCTCAGAAGGACCCTCTCCCCAAGACTCATCTTGGAAAAATCCCACCCACCCCCCACAAATGGGGGGGGGGGAGAGAAGTAGATCTGGCACCTGATTGGTCTTCTCAAAAGCCATCAGCTCGGGGAGACTAATGGCCTCACTCAAAGCCGGGATGCCTGCCCTCTGTCTTCTCCTTGCGTAACTTTGCCAGAGTCCTTGGGAGTTGCCAAATTCGGTCACGCCTGCTTAGCTCTCTCGAGTGATGGTGCCAAAAGAGAAAATAAGACACAGATGTATTTCAGCGCTTGGCGATGCCAGACAGAGAGACAGTTAATAGCTTCATTTCGACCCTCCCCTACCAGCTGGGCACAGGTGGGGGGGGGGGATAATGAGGTGCCTTTTCCTAATCAAACTCAATTATTTAACACTCTCCGTAACGGCGAAGAAGTTCGGCGCTCAGTTCAACTTATTGAAAGGCTTGGAGATGGTCCTCTTTCAACGGTGGGGAGCAGAGTCAAAACGACGGCGGTGATGTCGGGACGGTGACTTGGGCGCGATCTTTCGCGCGGGCAAAGTCGAGCTGCCTCCTTCAGCTCTGCGGGAGAATGTTCCTGTCAGGTCCCAGATGTTTCTACAAGGACGCTGGCATATTGGTGGGAGGAATGGAGTGATCTGTATAGGAAGTTTCTGTTTCTATTTCCTGCATTACTGTGCTAATCTCTATAATGAAGTTTCTGTTTCCGTGCAATGATGTAGTGTGGGAGGGGTTTGGTTAGCACTGCTTTAAATACTGTATTTTTTGGAATATAAGACGCATCTTTATCCCGCCCAAAAAGAGGGTGAAAATCTGGGGGCATCTTATACTCCGAATGTAGTCCTGCCCAGCTTCTCAAACAGAGGTTTCAGAGGCTGAAAAAAACATCAGAAAAGAAGCTTCAGAAAAGAAGCCCCCAAACAGAGCTTCAGAGGCTTTTTTTTTTTCTGAAACAGAGTTTCAGAAGTTTCAGAGGCAGAAAAAATAAAGCAAGGCACAGAGCTCGCAACCAAGGAACCTGTTGCTAAAATTCACCTCTGGGAACAAGCTGATTGGGAGTATTCCGGGAGGCCGATCCACCTGCCAATCAGCTTTTTTCTTATTTTCCTTCACAAAAACTAAGGTGCGTCTTATACTCCGGTGCGTCTTATACTCCAAAAAATACGGTAGCTGGTTTTAAGTGAGAAGCTTCAGTTCTTGCCTAGACCTCTTGTTATCACAAACCTTCCAATAAAAGCTCCTTTTGGAACCACCGCAGTTCCAAGTGTCCTGCTTTTTTGGACTTGCAGTTCCATCGAAAATTTCTCCCGACTTCAACTGTGGACGTGCCGACTCAACGGACCGTTTCACGCAGCTAAGAGCAGATTCGGCATTTCAGCGGACAACTATTAACTGTCTAAACTTGCAGTTGGTCCCTTGCAACAAGGATCCCGGAAATGACAGCTGCCTTGCTAACCAGGGGTGAAATCCAGCAGGTTCTGACAGGTTCTGGAGAACCGGTAGCGGAAATTTTGAGTAGTTTGGAGAACCGGCAAATGCCAGCTCTGGCTGGCCCGAGAGTGGGGTGGGAATGAGGATTTTGCAATATCCTTCCCCCAGGAGTGGGGAGGGAATGGGGATTTTGCAGTATCCTTCCCTTGGAGTGGGGAGGGAATGGGGATTTTGCAGTATCCTTCCCCCAGGAGTGGGGAGGGAATGGGGATTTTGCAGTATCCTTCCCTTGGAGTGGGGAGGGAATGGGGATTTTGCAGTATCCTTCCCCTGGAGTGGGGAGGGAATGAGTAGGATTGTAAGCTAAACCCTCGACGAAGGCCTGGGTGCCAAATACAGCGCATTGCACAACCACAATGTTTCTTAAATACTTTTGAAGGGCATCCTTTCATTATTGTTCCCGCGTGACCTTGTGCATAAGAGGAAGAAGGTAGCATCCTATTCTTATTATACTCAGATTCTCATAGCGGCCAGTTAATTGGATCAATAAATACGAGAAGGAAGAGACTTACATTCGGACAAAAAGAGACTGCTTGGCCACCAAGCCCGGCGATGAATACTTCTCGACCAAGGCCAGAGTACTGAAGCCGAATTTGTGAATGGGTTCGTTGCAATCCAAGGGTGGGAAATCCGTGTCAACTTCCCCGTCGTCTTCGGCAATATGAAGGCAGTAAGCACAGACGTTATCGCTGCAAGGAACGGGGAGAAAGAGAAGTTAAGGAGGCCCATCTAGGAAGAAAGTTAACGCGCCACGTTTACGAATCGTGACTGTGATGTCCAGTTCGGTAAATTATGGAGATTCTGTGTAAACATCCACCAAATAGATACGGTATTTTAATTAATTTATTTATTTCGTTGTCACCCTGGCTTGTTTGGATCGCGACATCTCAGAACTTTTAATCCCCTTGTGAACTTGGATTTCCCTTCTCCCTCGTTCAGTTTCGACAAGTCCGAGTTGAAGTTTTCACTGTCTGACTGATGCTGAAATTAATTAATAGTCAAGCGCGTGTTAATTGTTTAATTGGCCGCTTGATCTATATGGATCATTTTTGGAAAAGGAGCATTAAAGGAGTTGATTTACAAAGTTTATTGATTGGATGTGACAGTGAATTATTTGGCCAACTCCCTGATTTGCTATTTCCCCCAATTAATTCGCATAACTTGGGTTGGTAACTTACGTTCACCAAGCGTGCCTATTCCAGGTAATTCATCCTTAAGCTGTCATTTATTATATTAGAAGTAATAATAGGCCTAGGAGGCCTCCCTCAAGCCCCCTGGGATTGAAAACGGGGTGTGTGTGCGGGGGGGGGGGGGACGCCGCCCCATGCCCCGTTTTGGGCCTACGAGGCCTCCCTGAAGCCTCCTGGGAGTGAAAGCGAGGTGTGAGGGGACTCCTGGAAGAGGCGGGGCCAGTCGGCAATTTAACTACCGGTTTTCCCGAACCGGCTGAATCCTACCACTGGGTGTGACTCTTGCCAAGGTGTAGTTGCTTTGCCGAACAGTTCTCCGATCCAATGAAAAGGCAGGCAGAAATGAAGCCAAGAGGAAACATGCAGGCAATAAAAGAAAATCTCAGGGCTCAAGTCCTTAAGATCTGAGCAGCCCAGGAAGGGGCAATGCGTCCCTCGCTACATCAGAATTTAGGGAAATGAGAAGCCGTTTCACTCCCACCTGTCACACGTGCACACACACACACAAAAAGGGGCTTCAACCCTCGGGGATGTGAAAACGCTACCTATGCAGTGACACCGACGTGGAGGTGATTTGTCTTTTTTAAAAACAAACAAACGAGACACCCGTCCCCCACCCCCTCCCCAAAAGGGAGCGCATCTCGAAATGATGATTCATTTATACGACACCGGGCTTCATAGGCTTGTCATTACACACTACTCGGTAATTTAATTGAAAGAGAAATAGATACAGATGTACGCAGAGCTCGGAAGGAAATATTGATAAATGGCGAAGTGTTGTGGTGAGACTTATCAGGGGTGTGTGTGTGTGTGTGTGTGTATTCTTCTGTTCCATCGTGTCTGATTCTTGGAGACTCTCTGGACAAATCCCTACAATTTTCTTGGCAAGGTTTTTCAGAAGTGGTATGCTGTTGCTGTCTGTCTGTCTGTCTGCCTTCTCTCTCTCTCTCTCTCCATCCATCTATGTCTATCTGTCTATCTGCATCCATCTACCTACCTACTTACCTATTATCCATCCATCCATCCATCTACTCAACACATTTATCTATCCATTTATCGTATCTATTCATCTATCCATTCATTGTCCATTCATCATGTCTATGTCTCCATCCATCCATCCACCCACCCATCCATCTATTATCCATCCATCCATCTACTCAACACATTTATCTATCCACCTATCTATCCACTTACCATATCTATCTATTCATCTATCCATTCATTGTCCATTCATCATGTCTGTCTATGTCTCCATCCATCCATGCCTGCCTGCCTGTCTCTGTGTGTCTGTGTGTCTGTCTATCTATCTACCTACCTACCTACCTACCTACCTACCTATCTATTATCCATCCATCCATCTACTCAACACATTTATCTATCCATTTATCGTATCTATTCATCTATCCATTCATTGTCCATTCATCATGTCTGTCTCCATCCATACATCCACCTACCTACCTATGTCTGTATCCATCCATCCATCCACTCAACAAATTTATCTATCCACCTATCTATCCACTTACCGTATCTATCTATTCATCTATCCATTCATTGTCCATTCATCATGTCTGTCTATGTCTCCATCCATCCATCTTTTCAACCTATCTACCTACATACTTACCTCTCAAAATCCATGAGAGAGAGGGAGGGAGGGAGGGAGGGAGAGGGAGGGAGAGAGGATGACCTCTTGAAAGCACCTACTTCAACTTGGGTTCCCGTCCTTCGCTCGTGTATTGCCAGCAGATGAGCCCGATCAAATCCTGCACCTTGGCGTTGGCAATCGTCACCACAGTCATGGGCTGCAACTTTTCCTGGTTGGCGTGGAGTGGGAGGTAGACATCAATGATTTTCGTTGGGGTTGTGCCAATGTGGCCCTGTTGGAAGAAGAGAGGTCAAGGTAGCTTTGAGTGCCTCGCATTTAGGCAAGAGAGATGCTCCTTCCCACGGCAGGCTGGGTCATACATCAAATCAAACCAATCTTTATGATGTTCTTATACCAGCGGAGGGTAACTTAGGCCCAATCTATGCAGTATTGACAATCCTCTACACTTTGTAGAGGTGTGGGGCTCCAACTTCCAAAACTGCCATTTAAGAATGATGGGAGTTGAAGCTAAAACGTCCAGAGGGAACCGAGTTAGGAAATAGATTATACATCCTATATCAAAGTTTTCCACCTTTAGTTTGGAAAGTTGCCTTTAAGACAATGTAATCTGGACTTTGATATTTCAGTGCAATCAGGAAAGGGCAGTTTTGAGAGAATGACGCCCCTTTGCCTCAATTTATTTTTTTTTATCCAGGTAGTCCCCGGCTTACGACCACCACTGAGCCCAACGTTTCTGTTGCTAAGCGAGACACTTGTTGAGTGAGTTTTGCCCCACCTTCCTGGCCATGGCTGCTAAGTGAATCTGGCTTCCACGTGGCTTGTCAGAAGGGCGCAAAGCAGGATGTCGTGACTCTGGGACACTGCACCCGTCGTAAATGTGAGTCAGCTGTCAAAACATCTGAATTTTGATCCCATGACCGTGGGGATGCTACAGCGGTCGTAAAGGTCAGAAGTCACTTTTTTCCCCAGTGCCGTTGTAACTTTGAACAGTCACTAAATGAATGTTGTCAAGTCGAGGACTAGCTGTAATTTATACTTTTCTGCTAGCTCTGGAGAAAGGAAGGATATTGCTGAACCTTGCTCAGCATATTTGCTGTTCTCCAAAATTTTCCAGATTAGGGACATCGAGTTTCAGGCACTCAAAAGTCCCTTCCAAATCAATGTTTTTATTAAGGGATCAAAACCAGTAAGTTGTTTTATAAGACAGGGCGAAAAACGAAGGAAGAAGTGCAAATTCGTTAAGACGTAAAATCCAGCATTGGAAACTTTTATATATATATTTTTTTTTGCAGCTGGTGCACATCAATTCATTTTATCAGCTCTTAGTCGATTTTGGCTTTTTTTAAAGTGGGCTGCTGGCAAACTTTAGATGTTATTTCGAATTAGTTGTCGGTACTTTTTATATGAGACTTTTCTAAAAAAAAATAATAATAATAAAAAAATACCGCTACTAACTTTAACTATTCACTCGTACATTATAGCATTGGGTTTTCTTTTTTTATTCCTCGAGGCTGCTTTTTTTTGGTTCCTTGTACCCTTAACGCTAGCCTTAAAAAAAACACACACACACAAACATTTTAAACAAAGGAACAAGCCGGCAAATAAAAAGAATACGAGCTGCTTTTATCTGCTCCGTTGAACATTCGCTGCCGCGGGCTGGAGTTGCAGGGCGTGCAGGGATTTCCAACTAAGCGTTGGAAATCAGTCCCTAAGCGTTAAGAGGGGTATCCCGAGAAAATTCTCTAAGCAGCCTCTTATTCCCATACTCTGCTTTGAAAATGAGACTGCTTTTCATTCTGGGAGTGAATCAAGGCGACACGGGGACAAACGTTTTTCCGACGGTGGGAAAGAAATCTTAAACGTGAGAGATAAATCAAGAATAAAGGAAATTCTAGGTGTTCCATCACTGGCGGTTTTTAAGAAGAGCCTGGATAGACATTTGTCTGGAATGGTAAAGGATCTCCTGCTTGAGCAGGGGGCTGGATTAGAAGACCTCCGAGGTCCCTATGACTCTATGTTCCATTTCAGTTTAGTCTAATGTAGGGACGCAGTGGCTCACTAGCTAAAACGCTGAGGGTATCGATTGGCAGTTCAGCGGTTCGAATCCCTAGTGCCGCGTAACGGGGTGAGCTCCCATTAACTTGTCCCAGCTTCTGCCAACCCTAGCAGTTCGAAAGCACGTAAAAAAAATGCAAGTAGAAAAAATCGGGACCCTCTTTGGTGGGAAGGGAACAGCGTTCCGTGCGCCTTTGGCGTTGAGTCATGCCGGCCACATGACCACGGAGACGTCTTCGGACAGCGCTGGCTCTTCGGCTTTGAAACGGGAGATAAGCGCCGCCCCCTAGAGTCGGGAACGACTGGCACGTATGTTCGAGGGGAACCTTTACCTTTAATGAAGAGAAGGACCAGGGGTGACATGATAGCAGCCTTCCAATAGATGAGAAGAGTGTCCACCTATTTTCTAAAGAAGGTATCCACCTATTTTCTAAAGCACCTGAAGGCAGGAGAAGAAGCAACGGATGGAAACTAATCAAGGAGAGAAGCAACCTAGAACTAAGGAGGAATTTCCTGACGGTGAGGACAATTAACCAGTGGAACCGCTTGCCACCAGAAGCTGTGGGTGCTCCATCACTGGAGGCTTTTAAGAAGAGACTGGACAGCCATTTGTCTGAAATGGCTGAGCAAAGGGTTGGACTAGAAGACCTCCAAGGTCCCTTCCCACTTGGTTACTCTGCGGTTCCGTTGCTTAAAAGGGAGCCTTGTACGAGTTTAACCTCCCACCAGCCGGCCGCTTAACTCTTCCTTGTTAAGTCTTCTCTTACGAGTCCTAGGAAGCTACCCCGTCTTCTGTCTGGGGCGCCTGGGGAATAGAGTCAGAGGGAAGGCTGGATTTATGAGCCTTATTTATATCATTCTAATGTTGGGAGGCTGAAGTAAAAAAAATGGGCCTTCGCTGCTTTATCATCATTAATCTTTTCCCGGGGAAGATGACGAGGATGGGGAGCGAAGGCTGCCTGAATTGCTGATGTGCATAAACCAAATGGATCGCAGGGGCGAAACCATTTGCATTTACTTTTTTCTTTTTTTTTTTAAACAGCACGCACGCACACACACGCGCGCACAAACACACACGCCTCTCGTAGGGAGTAGAACACAGGCTGGGGTGCAAGGGAGTGTGCGGGGGATGTACGGATAGTTGTGTCTTGCAAAGGGGAGCCTTCTTGAAGTCGAAAGAGGATAGCAGAGCTCCCGCTGCCTCAAAACTGCATTGAACAACAGAATGACAAGAGTCGGGAGGGACCTCCGAGGTCATCTAGACCAACCCCACTACTGCTCCTGGCTCCAAATCCTCTCTATGCATCTGGGGAGGGCGAAAACAGCCTTCCCCACCCCGTCGGAGGCTCTCCGGAGGCCTGAAACGGCCTGTTTCCCAACTTTCAGTCGGACAGGAAGTGACGTTTTTTGCTGTCCCCAGTCTCCAGAGGCTGAGAGGCTTTCAGGCCTCCGAAGGGGTGGGGAAGGCTGTTTTCGCCCTCCCCAGATGCATAGAGAGGATCTAGAGCCAGGTGAGAAAGAAAAATGGGCCTTCCCCATCCCCTCAGGCTTTCTGGAGGCAGGAAACAGCCTGTTTCCCTACTTCTGGTGGACCCAGAAGGCCCGAAAATCAGCTGGCTGGCACGCGCATGCATGCCGGAGATGAGCTTGCGTGCCAGGCGGCATGGCTCCCCGTGCCACCTCTGGCACGCGTGCCATAGGTTCGCCATCATGGCCCTATACCATTTCAGACAAGTGGCTGCCCAGTCTCTTCTGAAAAAAAAACCTCCAGTCATGGAGCACCCACAATTTCTGGTGGCAAGCTGTTCCACTGGTCAATTCTTCTCACTGTCAGGAAGTTTCTCCTTAGTTCTAGGTTGCTTCTCTCCTTGATGAGTTTCCATCCGTTGCTTCTGCTCCTACCTTCCGGTGCTTTGGAGAACCTGTTGACTCCTTCTTTGTGGAAGCCCCTTAAATATTGGACGGCTGCTATCACGTCACCCCTGGTCCTTCTTTTCATCGAACTAGACAATACCCAATTCCAGCAACCGTTCTTCGTTATGTTTTAGCTTCCAGTCCTCTAATCATCTTTGTTGCTCTTCTCGGCACTCTTTTCTAGAGTTTCTAAATCTTTTTTTTTTTATATATATCGTGGCAATCAAAACCGGATGCCATATTCCAAGCGTGGTCTTATTCGATGCCAGTTCGATGATCAACCCCCAAGATTATTTACACGATTCAGTCCTTTTGGGAAGAGACGGCCGGCCAAAATAGCAGATAGGAAAGTTGCTCACATTCCTTCCCTCTGTCGTTCTTTTCATCTCCATGGCGTCCAGGCCGAGGAACGGAAACTGCAGCAAACCAACCCGATCTTAAAACATGCTTTTTTTTTATTGTGGCTGTTAATAAAACCTGATTTTTGAAATCATCCTGGGGCCACGCTCCAAAAAGCAGGCAAAGGCGGGACAAAGAGGCAGCAGCTAAATCCACTTTCCGTTTAATTTAATTGAAAGTTTAATGAACATTAAAATGAATTAATCAAAGTCCTGCAGGACAACAGCGCCCTGTGCGTTTAATAATTTTCTTTTGCCGGGATATTAAAAATGACAGTTCAGAGATAACCTCTGAATGGGTCCAAAGATATTTGAGTGTTGTCTGGGAAGCTTGGATTTCAAAAGCAGCATCCCAATTTATAATCCAAACCTTTCTCTTTTTCCATTTGCGGCACCAAAATCCATTTGGAACTCATGTGAAGTCTCGGTTTAATTCTCAGCACAGAACCAGTATATACACTTACTTGCTGGCGGGGGGAAAAAATATATGATTAATTTGTTAATAATCATGATTTACCACATCTCCCTTTACAATGGAGTTCGGTGACTTAATGTTATAACGCTTTAAGATTAGATGGCCTAATGATATATAATGCGAAAGATTTTTAACCGAATCGTTATTTAGTGAGTCATAAAACCCTCTTAAAAATTAATCTTTCACGCACATCCGGCTTATCCAAAGTTAGCATTTAATTAGATGGCCTTGGCGCAAATGAGCATACTATTTTATTTGCTCAATCAGGATGTGCCTCTCCAGTAATTAGAATTAATTCAAGCCATTGACTCACACCTCCTAACAAACAGTATAAAACATTAGGGAAAACAGAAATAAATGGAGGGGCGGGGTTGTTTTTTCGCCCCCCCCCCCCTTTCCCAAATCTTCTCCACAAAACAAAACGTCACATCCTTACTTTCACAAGACCCCAAAAATGTCTCCCATGCCTCTTTAAAAGGCAGAAGGACGCATGAATTTCGTGCATGCATTTTTTTTTTATTGATACAGGAGAATGTTTGTATGTGAGGGATCCTTGGGGGGGTCTCTCAGCTCGGTGGTTTTCTTGCAGACGTTTCATGACCCAACTAGGGAACGTCATCAGTGCCAGTGAGTGTGAACTGCTCTCTGTTTATATATAGTAGCTCTGAGCTGGGTTGTTTTCTTGCAGACGTGACCCAACTAGGTAACATCATCGGTGCCAGTGAGTGTGAATTGCTCCCTGTTTATATATAGTGGCTCTGAGCTACTTGGAATCCTGCATCCAGTTTTGGTCGCCACGATGTAAAAAAGATATGGAGACTCTAGAAAGAGTGCAGAGAACAGTATCAAAGAGGATGAGGGGACTGGAGGCTAAAACATATGAAGAACGGTTGCAGGAACTGGGTAGGTCTAGTTTAATGAAAAGAAGGACCAGGGGTGACATGGTAGCAGTGTTCTAGTATCTCAGGGGCTGCCCCAAAGAAGAGGGAGTCAAGCTATTCCCCAAAGCACCTGGGGGCAGGACAAGAAGCAACGGATGGAAACTAATCAAGGAGAGAAGCAACCTAGAACTAAGGAGAAATTTCCTGACAGTGAGAACAATGAATCAGTGGAACAACTGGCCTCCAGAAGTTGTAAATGCTCCAACACTGGGAGTTTTTAAGAAGAGGTTGGATAACCATTTGCCTGAAGTGGTGTAGGGTTACCTGCCTAAGCAAGGGGTTGGACTAGAAGACCTCCAAGGTCCCTTCCAACTCTGTTATTCTATTCTATTCTATTCTATTCTATTCTATTCTATTCTATTCTATTCTATTCTATTCTATTCTATTCTA
>WNWU01000193.1:931364-935058 GCA_012654045.1 Ptyas mucosa | reverse complement strand
TCTTCTTCTTCTTCTTCTTCTTCTTCTTCTTCTTCTTCTTCTTCCTCCTCCCCCTCCCCCTCCTCCTCCTCTTCTTCTCCAGGTTGGAGATGAAGGATAGAGCTGATTTACTAAGATTTCTTTCATAATAATTTCTTCTCCTTCTCCTCTTCCCTCTCCCCTCTCTTCCTCCTTCCTCTTCTCTTTCTTCTCCTCCCTCTCTAGATACTTATTTAGGAATCCTGTATCTTTCTCTGGCAGCTTCTTCCAAAACAGGTGGTTTTTTTTGGGGTGGGTGGGTGGGAACTGGAACAATTAAATGCTATATTGCAGTATGTTGCTCACCTCTCCAAAAAAAAAAAAAAAAGACATTCATAAATAAATCCTTCAGAAAGAAGCTTACTTGAATAGCCATCAGAGAGAGGCTGATCTGGCATTCAAATGTTGCAAATATCCCAAATGATGACGGCAGGTGAGTTTGACTTTCACAGTGCAACGAGAGCTACCGGACGCTAGGCTACCATTGCCTGGAGCTCCTTCTGGTTTGAAGGACCTCGCGCTGACATATATATATATTTTCCTAAGCTCCTGCCACCAAGAGACGTATATTACCCTTTGATGCTAGAAGTAATGTATGGGTCACTCTGAGCTACTGACATCCATAGCCTTGTCCTTGTCCTCCACCAACGGCCAAATCCCTCCTTTCGGAGTTGTCCATGCTCATGTCCATCAATTCATCTGCTGGTGGCAGGTTCCAGGGTTTAATCGCCCACCGGTTGAAAGAATGCTTCTTATTGTTGTCTGTTCTGAACGGCCCATTATTTCTTGATTTATACAGTCATTTATACACCACCCCTCTTCGGAGATTCAAGGTGGCTAGGCCTCATTATTCAGCTTCACTAGGGTGATCTAAGGTTTCTGGTGTTTATGAGCGATGGAAGGAAAGTTCTCCCTACAGTTTTCCCCCCTCTTTTTTTTTTTTAAAGTGCACCTCAACCCTGTCTTTCATGGAACTGACCTTTTTCGTAAAGTTTCCCCACCCTGCCACCCCCAAATGTCAGACTTCTGGACAGGAGGATCTATCAATTTTAGTTTTCTGGAAATTCATCCGCACATTCAAAGCGCAGGTGACAGCAGGAAAAAAAAAAAATCAATTTCGAACTGCTAGGTTGGCAGAAGCTGGGACAAGAAACGGGAGCTCACCCTGTTCCGCGGCGCTAGGGATTCGAACCGCTGAACTGCCGATCGACAAGCTCAGCGTTTTAGCCACTGAGCCACCGCGTCCAGTAGATCTTGGCTAGGATATGTCAATAAACATGTCCTCTGTTAAGTTGGAAGGGAACAAAAAAAAAAAAAAAGGCCCAAAACACCTCCTTGCCAACAATCAACAAACCAGATAAGCAGAGATTAACACCCAGGTTAATACCAGGCCAACAGTCAAGCAGCAAAGAACACCACAAATCGAGGGACTACCAACTCAGACCATCAAACAATCAAATCACAGCCTAATCAAGGAACCACCGATTAACATTGCGACCAACACTGACAGGGCAAGAAGCTAGTATATTAACAAAGAGCAAACCACACTCCTTTCTGAAGCTGATGATGTTATCTAGCCGGGTGATGGAATGTCTGCAAGCAAACAACGCAGCTCAGCGCTTCCGTATATAAACAGGGAGAAAGTCACACTCACTAGCGCCGATATTGTTACTTAATAGGGTCATTAGGTAGGTAGGTGGGTGGGTGGGTGGATGGATAGGTAAGTAGATAGATGAGTGTGAATGTGTGTGTGTGACAGAGAGACTAGAAAGAGAGAGACAGGCAGAGTGATGGATAGATGATAAATAGAAGATAGATAGAAGATAGATAATAGAGTGTGTGTGTGTTTGAGAGAGAGAGAAAGAGAGAGACAGAGAGAGAGTGTAGATAGAAAGAGAGAGACAGGCAGAGTGATGGATAGATGATAAGTAGATAGACAGAAGATAGATAATAGTGTGTGTGTTTGAGAGAGAGACAAAGAGACAGAGAGAGAGAGACAGAGAGAGAGAGAGAGACAGAGAGTGTAGATAGAAGGAGAGAGACAGGCAGAGTGATGGATTAGATGATAAGTAGATAGACAGAAGATAGATAGATAATAGATAGATAGTGTGTGTGTGTGTGAGAGAGAGACAGAGAGAGATAGAGTGTAGATAGTAGGCGAGAGACAGGCAGAGGGATGGATAGATAGATAGATAGATAGATAGATAGATAGATAGATAGATAGATAGAAAGATAGAGATATTTTTGTCTTTATGTCGGGTCCAAAATTAGAATCTTAACCCTCTTCCTCCTGCCATTTTGAATTAACCAACTTTGGACCAATCTTTTTCCAACTGGAGATAGGACCATTTTGCACAGATGAGGTTACCTGGCGGAAGAAACCAACCAAGCTCAAAGCAACTGTCGGTAAACAGGGAGCAAGTCATACTCACTAGCACTGATGACATTACCTAGTTGGGTCATGAAACGTCCTGCAAGAAAACCAACCCAGCTCAGAGAGCTCCAAGGACCTCTCATTTCAACCCTGAGCTACAAATATTCTCATTTACTGATAGGACTGTTCCTCTACCATGTTGTTCCTTCTGGTCTGATCAGCGCTGGTTCTTGCCAATTCTTGCACATAGGTTCATTTGATTCTCACATCCTACAGCTTTCATAGATATTAATTAATATCTATTTGGAGTTACCGGAAGGACATATTCTAAATGAGACCTCTCTCTCTCTCACACACAGAGGGTTAAAATAAAATCTGTGAAATTGGTAGGTTCTCTTTTGATTCCTTTCCTGACAATCTCCATGCCGTGGGACTTTTCTTGCCACCAAAGCTGCTGCACGTTAAGTCTGTTTTCATGAATTTATCTTCCGCGGCTTCCTTGGGTCCCCTTTGAACGGTGACTGACAGCTTAACTTTAAACAGTGTGGAGAAAACAGAACTTAATCTATATTAATGCTGCGACCTGGAAGATTTAAGGAAGCTCCGTCTTAGGTTGTCAGTATCATTTATGCTGACGAAGGACCCAAAAATGTCCCAGAACTCAGAATTGGAAACTGGACCTCCATATTTTTCAGGTTAAAAAAAAAGAGAGAGAGAGAGAAAAAAAATTCTGCAACTTCTGAAGCTTTCCCGCGGAGATGATAATAATTAATGGGGTGGGTTCCCACGACACCCCCTCTCCCCACTCACCCCCAGCTATTTATTCAAGAAATATGCTGCCAAAGAGAATTAAAAAGTAATGAAAAGAGCAGCTAGCAAAACCATTTATTTGTTCAGGTTTCTCCTTACAATAGGGAGATTATGTCTAATGACAATATGATTCCGGGGTGAAAAATGACAGGCTGATTTATTTTTATTTTTATTTTTTACCAAAAGAAAAATTAATCTTGCAAGCCTACTTATAAATCATAGGATGTCAGTAAAAGTAACCAACTGTTGTTTTTATTAACAGATGTGCATCTGGATATGGGTATGTGAGGTACGGGCTTGCCTGTTCTCGGGCCGACATGATTAACTCTTTGGCGGCATCCTGAGAAAATTAATTTTAAGGGAGAGGTAAAAGGAAACGGTAACGGTTCCCCTCGCACATATGTGCTAATCGTTCCTGACTCTAGGGGGCGGTGCTCATCTCTGTTTCAAAGCCAGAAAGACGTCCGAAGACGTCTCCGTGGTCATGTGGCC
>WNWU01000193.1:918864-926364 GCA_012654045.1 Ptyas mucosa | reverse complement strand
ATTGCAATTTGATTACGGCAACTGTACTTTTTAACTGCTGTCGGAAAAGACAGCCTTCTTGTACAAACAGCTGCTAAAACACATGCTTGCTTTACGGAGACCCGGTTTTAAATCATCCCAGGGTGATGAATTTTTATTTGACACTAATACTTTTTAACTTCATAAGGACAATTAAAATGAATTGCAGCTAAATGCTCACCCAAGACATCCTGGCTGCCACCGGAAGGGTAACACGCCTTCACACACTGCTGTTGTTTTTGGGGTGGGGGGTGGGGGGTTGAGGGGAGAAGATTAAAAAATAATAAATTTTAAAAGAAAAATGACAGATGTGATCGGACTTTTCTTGAGAGGGGGGGGAGGGATATCACCCTAATCGAGCTGGTTTTTGAGATTCAGGGGGAAAACAGACTGGCAGAAAAACAGTGGTTTTGAGAAGCGCTGGAAACGCACATGCAGATCCAACTTCTCCAGAGCATCCTAGCAATTTCTATACAGTTTTGGCCAAAATTGTGGAAACCTTTTGGGAAACGTGTATTTTTCAGGTTTGATGGCTCATAACATCTTTTTTTTTTTTTTTTGAGTTTCGAGATAATCCTATTCCACTGCTGGAATGGCCTGGGAATAGCCCAGACCTTCACCCAATGGAAAATCAATGGAGCCGACTAAAGAAACTTGTCAGTCAGAAGCGACCCAGCAATAAAACCCAGTTAAGAGCCTTGGTGGCGCAGCAGACTAAAGTGCTGTTAAGTAGTACCAGCTGCCTGCAATTACTGCGAGTTCGAATCTCGCCAGGCTCAAGGTTGACTCAGCCTTCCATTCTTCCGAGGTAGGTAAAATGAGGACCCGGATTGTGGGGGCAATAAACTGTATAAAAAAGAACACCGCTTAGGGCAGGCCAAAAGCTCTACTAAGCAGGTATATACAAAAGTATGAAGGCTATTGCTTAATGCATTGTAAGCCGCCCTGAGCCTCCGGAGAAGGGCGGCATATAAATCGAACCAATAAAATAAAAATCAACAGAAGCCGTCATTCCATCTTGGTTTCACATTAGAACAGCTGCAGAACTCAAAGACTTGGTTCACTCCATGGGAAGACGTTGTAAGGGCGTCATTCATGCTAAAGGTTACCCAACGAAGTATTCACTGACATGGGGGTAATTTTTGCATATCTCGTATTTTCCTAGGGTGATCATTTTTGTGTATCATGTTTTTTCCACATGTTTCACTTCTTCTTTATACGGTAAGTGCTATTGTAACAGCAAATCCTTCATAAACGTTATTACATTATATTCTTGATTAAATTACCTTTCCGTTGATATATAATTTTATGGGACTACTCCCCAAAAGAGTGGTGTTATTAGCCACGTTTTAGGAAATACACTTTTCCCAAAAAGTTTCCACAATTTTAGCCAGGACTGTATAAGCGATAACTATGCAGTCAGAGAGCCACAAAGGCAGTAACAGAAACAACAGACAAGTCAAGTGCGGAGCAGGAAAAAAACGTCTACTTGATGGGTTGCAATACATTGTTCACATATGTACCTGAGAACCAACCTAGAACTAATTTCCTGACAGGTTGAACAATTAATCAGTGGAATGGCTTCCCTCCAGAAGTTGTGAACGCTCCAACACTGGAAGTTTTTAAGAAGATGTTGGATAATCATTTTGTCTGAAACGGTATAGGGTTTCCTGCTTGATCAGGGGGTTGGACTAGATGACATCCGAAGTCCCAACTATATTATTCTGAAAGGTATGACCTGGATCTACAGTATATATTCGTGTTATTTTCGACAGAGACTGGACCCAGAGGTGGCCCAGAAGCTGTAAAATGCACAGGACTGCACTAAGATATGTCTAGTCTAGTGAGAAGAAGGACTAGGGGAGACATGATCGCAGTCTTCCAATATCAACGGGGATGCCACAAAGAAGAGGGAGTCAACCTATTCTCCAAATCACCTGAGAGCAGGACAAGAAGCGATGGGTGGAAACCAACCAAGGAGAGAAGCAACCTAGAACTAAGGAGAAGATTCCAGACCGTGAGAACAATTAATCAGTGGAATGGCTTCCCTCCAGAAGTTATGGGCGCTCCATCGTTGGAGGCCTTCAAGAAGAGATTGGATAGCCATTTGTCTGGAATGATATAGAGCAGGGGGTTGGACTAGAAGACCTCCAAAGTCCCTCCCAACTCTGATATTCTATGTTTATACCCAACCTGGGCACGTATAAATTTTGCCCTGTGGCACCTGCCCTGCCAATATTCTAATCCAACGTGAGATGGGACCACTGTCCTTCCACCTAGAGTTGTAAAAGGTGGGCGGGCGACTTCCTGTACGGCCAACTAAGCCACGAAACCGCGCGGCTGAATAACAGCAAAGCTCCCCGAGCACGTGCCAGCTTAAGTAACAACAGTCTGCAGCCAGAAATATTTTAATTAGCTCTCTGCTGGACTCACTGTAGTTAAAAATCAATGAGTGGCTGCACCACTAAAGCTCAGGTTTGCAACTTTCCTTCTCTTCATATAATTGATCCCTCTGTGGCCCAAACACACATGTGGCAAAACTCCACAGATTTCTGCAGATAACTGGGGGGGGTTTTTTGGGGTGTTTTTTTTTTTCGCAGTTGCCAGGGGTTTCCAGCTGCACGTTAGGGTTTATTTATTATTTTATCAACCCCCCCCAAATTGTATAAAACAAACAGAGTTGAAGACACAAAAAAAAGGTATCTAATTTAAATTATTTATTTATTATCCTGCCTTCGTTATTTGTTTATAAATAACTCAAGGCGGGCAAACGTCTTATCCAGAGCTCAACAGGAATGAGATTCGGGTCACGGGATATTTTAAAGAGCATCATGGTAAGTTAGGAAGCTGCTCTAAATCAGTCTGTGTAATATTCTCCTTTATCGGTACCTGTCTGTCTTGTCTGTTGTGTTGCTGATCCAGCAAAAAAACACCAATAGCAAAGCACAACATAATAGCACAAAATAGCAGCCTTACAGATCTACATTTCTTCATGAACGTATCTTTTCTTTTATGTACACTGAGAGCATATGCGCCAAGACAAATTCCTTGTGTGTCCAATCACACTTGGCCAATAAAAATTCTATTCTATTCTATTCTACTCTTATTTCTTGTTCTATTCTACTCTTATTGTTCTATTCTATTCTTATTGCTTGTTCTATTCTATTCTATTCTATTCTATTCTATTCTATTCTATTCTATTCTATTCTATTCTATTCTATTCTACTCTACTCTACTCTACTCTACTCTACATTCTACTCTACTCTACATTCTACTCTACTCTACTCTACTCTACTCTACTCTACTCTACTCTCCATTCCATTCCACTCCACTCCACTCCACTCCACACTACAGGAGGAATTCTTAGCTGTGATAGTTTTCAGGGCATCTTTAAAATTGGGTGGGGTAAAAAAAAAAAAGTATTCTAATTTTATTTTCACTAACCTCCATCTGAAATTTACTTTTGTCCTGTAATATATTTAATGGATCAGTAAGGAAGAAGGTAATATTACTGCATTACATATTTGCCCCCCTTTTAAAAAATATTTTGTTATCTGCATTGGAGTACTATTTGTTTCTTTTGCAGAGATTCCTCCATAATCTCGCGTGTTTTACTTTGGATTTTTTTTTTTATTACCCTCTTCTGAGAAGAGCCCGTGGGTTTCACCCGACTCTCAATAGGGGGTCCAGGGGATGAAAATGTTAAGAATTCCTGCTTTAGAGAATCTTTCCAGAGGTAAATTGATAATAAAACAGGAGATGGGTGACCCAGTAATATGGGCAATGCAATTTCTCCTAACAGATTTCAAAGAATTTGAAAGAGGCCGAGTCAGGCTTCTGTTTTCCTTTCTAATTTTTAATACTTTCCTCATTTCCCCCTCGTTTTAAGAGAGCGTGATCTCTCCTTAGCACTTAAAAAGGTACAAGAGGAAAACATTCACGCTCGCAGGTGCAGTAACCTCATAAACGACATGTATTTTGAGAGCGAGGGGAAAAAAAAAAAGATCCAAAACTCAAAACAAAACCCAACAATTCTCCCTCCCTCTCCCTCTTTTTTAGGGGTTTCTAAAAATCAAGAATTTCGATGCATTTAATTGGGTGTATACAGTATACAGTTTCCTTTTTGGAAAAAAAAAAAAGAGAGGGGAAAAAGCACTGAAGAAACAATGCAGATGTTTAATTTGGATACACCCGTTCGGGCTAGAAATACTTCATTATGAAAAATGGAAATTGAAACCCTCTCATTTGCGTCTACCTGATTTTTTAATATCAAACCATTATCTCAGGCATATTTTTTTTAATCGGAGACCCCGGCAGTCTATTTCCTTTCTCCATCTTTTATCTGCTGTGGATGATGTGGTTTTGTTTTGGTTCCCCCCCCCCCTTTTTTTGGGGGGGGGAAAGCTATTTAGTACCCACGATTGTGTGGGAGGGGGAAGAAAAAAAACCACCAAACCACATTTGTTCATAATTATCCAGATGTAAATGTGGAGCACAACTGGTACAAGAGCAGCATGCAAAAAATGTATTTAAGGCCTACCCTCCCAAAATGCTGCTAAAAGCTATTAACCAGTACGTGTTAATTGCCGCAGCATTCATATTAATTTTCACTTCAGGACCGACATTGCTGAATATTTCCCTTGGTACGTTTTAAACAAAGTTTAATTTAAGGAACTGCTTCTATCAACACTTATGAAAATTAACAGCCAAGCAATTAGTACTCATGAATTATCCCTTCCCCCCTGCCTTCCTTGCTAAAAAACAGTTGCTAACAAAGAAAATGTTGTTGGTTTTTTTTTTTTTCCAGACGGGGCTCGCTGGCCTTGGACACCCCTTTCCCCTCCAATCCTCCCCCCAACCTCAAATTTGATGGGCTCAGCCGCAAAGGGCTGAAATATGTTATCAGATTAGGGCAGGGAAGTTTTATTTTTGCTGCGTTTATCGGAAGTGCAAGGCCGAGGTTTAAAAAAAAAACCCAACAATCTCAACCATTTTCTCCCCCAGTTCAAAAGCTTCGGGATGTTTGATTTTCTATTGTTTCCACAACCTGAGAAACTCATCGAAACTTTGCATGGATGAACCAATATGGACAGAAAAGGAGACGTTAATTCAGGGTAAGGGTCTACGAAGATTCCCACCCATTTAGGTGGCCCCAAAGGTGCTTTTTCAAAAAGACGTTGTTGTTGTTGTTTTTTTCCTTTGAAGACGAAGAACGGAAGAAGCTTCTTGGATGAGAAGCGAAACGTCTTCAAGGAAAAACGAAGTCCGGTTCGCTTTTGGGACAATTTAGGATAAGGTTAACAGAGGTTACCTTATTATTATTATTAAGGTAATAGGGACGCGGTGGCTCAGCGGCTAAGACGCTGAGCTTGTCGATCGAAAGGTCGGCAGTTCAGCAGTTCGAATCCCTAGTGCCGCGTGACGGGGTGAGCTCCCGTGACTTGTCCCAGCTTCTGCCAACCTAGCAGTTCGAAAGCAGGTTAAAAAATGCCAGTAGAAAAAATAGGGACCACCTTTGGTGGGAAGGTAACATCGTTCCATGCGCCTTTGGTGTTGAGTCATGCCGGCCACATGACCACGGAGACGTCTCCGGACAGCGCTGGCTTAGAACGATGTTCCTTAAGCGAACGTGACAGTGAATCCATCTTACCCATGGATGGGGTATTTTTTAGCTGGAAATTGTTGTTGTTGTTATTGTTGTTGTTGTTATTATTGTTATTGTTGTTGTTGTTGTTGTTGTTATTATTATTATTACTATGGTTCTTCGCACAGTCAGCCAGATGTTCAGACTAAATTTGGCATTTCTGTCTGCCTATTGTCCTGCCCAAAGAACTGGGGTAAGCAGATGAGGTATGATTGCAGGAGGTAATAATAATTTTATTATTATTATTATCTCTTTTATTCATTGAACACGAAACTCAGTCAACCCAACATTTAAAGAGGCGTCACAAATACCATTGACGGGTGCCAATGGTTGACACGGGTTGCTGCCAGCGTCCTAGGTATCAAACAAGGATCTTCTTAAAATACACGATGTTCCGAGTAGCGCAGTGTCTTGCAGTTCCGCTGGTGTTATTGCAGGAAGCAATGTGTTTTGTAAAATTCTTGGACATGGTACCAAGTGCCGCGATGACAATGGGGATCACTGTGACATGCCCATTGTCATCGGGGCACTTGATACCAAAACCCGTGAAGTGAGTCTTGCCCCATTTTACGATATTTCTTGCCACAGTCGTTAAATGAGTCACTGCAGGTTTTCAGTGAACCAGGCGGTTGTTAAGCGAATCTGGCTCCCCCCCCCCCCCATTGACTTTGCTTGTCGGAAAATGCTTGGGAAGGTTACAAAATGATGATCACATCACCCAGGGACGCTGCAACTGTCATAAAGATGAGTCAGTTGCCTGGTGTTTGAATTTTGACCATGCGACCAGGGGGATACTGAAAAGATTGTAAGTGGATTTTTGCAGCTGAATAGAATACAGTAGAGTAAGTAGAATAGAAGTGGAATGAAAAGGAATGAAGAATGAGTAGAGTAGAGTAGAATAGAGTAGAGTAGAGTAGAGGTAGAATGGAGAATGGAGAATGAAGAATGAGTAGAGTAGAGTAGAGTAGAGTAGAGTAGAATAGAATAGAATAGAATAGAATAGAATAGAATAGAATAGAATAGAATAGAATAGAATAGAATAGAATAGAATAGAATAGAATAGGAATGAAGAATGAGTCAAGTCGAGTCGCATCCTGGACATAAACTGTTTCAACTCCTACCCTCAAAACAAGGCTATAGAGCACTGCACACCAGAACAAAAATGTTATTGTCACTTTAAATGTTCACTCATCGGCCTACATTAAAATGAAATTTTCGTGGCATTCAGCTCTCAAAAGATAACCATCATCCATATACCCACAAACACACACACACACAGGACACAGAGAAACATCACATTCTATGTATACGTATACCTACATGGTCAAAAAAAAAGAAGAAGAAGCAGAAGAAGAAGAAAAAGAAAAAGAAGAAGAATTCTGCGAGTTTACAAGACGGACGGCACAATAAGGAAACAAAGCTTTTACAGAATCTAGGAATCCTGCTGTAGATACTTCAAAGCCTCCTCCCAGAGGGAAGCAACAGAAAGAGCCTGAAAAAACCATCGTATGTCCCTATTAGCAGTTGCAGCTGTAACTCTGGTCACTAAAGGAATAGTTGTAAGTCAAAGACTGTCTGTACTTGGCTTAGGATAAAACCTCGGTGTGTTGGTCAAACACTCCCTACCCCACCCCCGTCACTAAATCTGCCCTGCTTTCAATTCAAATTCACAATGTGATTAAAAAATAAAATAAAACCATAGGAACCATGCAGAGAGATTCTTATGTTGACATCCAATCTCTCTCTCCCTCTCCCTCTCTCTCTCTCTCTGTCTATCTATCTATCTATCTATCTATCTATCTATCTATCTATCTATCTATCTATCTATCTATCTATCT
>WNWU01000193.1:908466-918854 GCA_012654045.1 Ptyas mucosa | reverse complement strand
TCTATCTATCTATCTATCTATCTATCTATCTATCTATCTATCTATCTCTCTATCTCTCTATCTCTCTCTATCTCTCTCTATCTCTCTATCTCTATCTATCTCTCTCTCTCTCTCTCTATCTATCTTTACATTTTTAAACAACTCTTTTCCTCTTTCTAAAAAACCTCTTTTTTTTCCCCCCCGGGTTTCAAATACGACAATATGAATTCCTTTTATATGTAGGAAGAGTTGCAGGTTTTTTTGAGGATGTGTTTTTTTTTTTTTTGCAAACATTCATAAATTCTTTGCCTGGGAATAGAAACGTGCCTGATTTGCATAATTAACTGAACCGGTTGGGTCTCTTGAGGAAGGAATGCCTAATTGGGAAGAGATGGGGAAGTGTATTATGGGAGGGGGAAGGCGGGAGTTTGGGGGCCTAATTAAGCATGCTTTAAAAAAAAAAAAATCCCTACTTAATTATATATTTACTCCAGAGGCTGGGGTGACTCTTGAATTATTTTTTTTTTTTTGGTTTTCAGATTTGGGAACACGGGCTTTGATTCTCTCCTTCTTCTTCTTCTTCTTCTTTTTTTAAAGAAAAGAAACAAGTTTTAACGATCGGGGGGGGGAAACGTTCCTTCTCTTCTCGGCTCGGCTCAGTAAATTTTTATTTTGATGGGGGAGAAAAAGCAAAGCTGAGCTATTGAAACTTGAGAAAGCGAGCCGGCAGTAGTTAAAGCGGATCCTTCGCTGAATTTTTGTGCAGTGATTGCCGCTTTTGAATAAGAGCTGGAAAAACAACCTCAAAGCACCCCCCAAAAAATGCAGCGATAAAGATGCATCTTTATGGACTCGTCGCGTCTTTTCTTGCTGGCGTTCATCGGGGAGGCCTACGTTGCTTAATTGTCACAGGCAATATTTTATCGCAACAGATTTAAGCCTCTAACTGAACTCCACTAAACTATGCAATAAGAAGTTTTGGTTCATCTTTGGCTTTTGTGCCTTGTGCAGTATACATCTGGGACTCATAAACCCTAGTTTTATTAACCTAACAAGTAAGTTAAGTGCAGCTGAATTCGTGAACTGGCTCAGGTCACGACGGTGTTAAAACTATCGTTACTTCGATCAAAACTGTTTGATGAAACCGTCAGTGCCTGATTGACATCTGGGATTCCGACAGAACCAAAGTATAGGGTTTGATTGGACTGAAAGCTGCTTCAGTGGTTAAGATTCCACAGATCGATAAAACTTGATTATGGAGAAATACTACCGTGTTTTCCCGAAAGTAAGACCCTGTCTTATATTTTTTTTGAACCCTGAAATAAGCGCTTGGCTTTATTGCCATGCGCTCAAAAGCCCAATTGGGCTTATTATCAGGGGAATGTCTTATTTTGGGGGAAAGAGAATGAGTTTAATTCTCAGCTGTTTTAATAAAATCTGTTTGTTTTTTTGGAACTGTTTTGCATTTAATATTAACTACGTGGGCCTGGGTCACAACACTGGGTCAGCCAATGGGGACTGTTTGGAAACTGAAACTAGTCTGCTGAATTGAAACTGAAACTCATCTCTGCCGTACTCTTGTGTGCGTTTGTACTTACAATCTCTCCTCCCTACCACGTTGGAAGAATCAGCCATTGTATATTTATCTTCACGTGTTCTATCGTACATAAAGAGAAGTTAATGAATCCTGCTGAATCAGTTATCTGTGTGTGCTTTCTGGATACGATTGGTGCAACAAACTCTGACAGAATCCAACCGCCGTTTCAGCTTCCTGAATCCGAGCTGCGCTTGGATTGGGACGTTTTATTTCGGGAGACCCCAAAGCAACAATGTGTTGTGGCCCGTCAGCGGCCTGTGCAGATTGTAGCTGATTCCGACAACGAGGAGGCTGGGGTGGTGCTGCGCCAGCAGCCTGTGCAGCTGGCGCTCGGGTCGGACAGTGAGGAGGCTGGAGAAGTTGTGGTGCCAGAGGCGGGGATTCAGCCAGGGCCTTCAGAAGCTCCGGAAGCTCCTTTAAGTGAAGAGGAGGAGCCTCTTCTCAATGCATGGGCACGCAAGAGCTGCCAAAAGGCAGGAGTGGCTCCTCAGGAGGCGGTCTCCTCGAGAGTAAGGCTTGGGGCTACTAGGCCACTCCCTTAGCCTATTTAAGGAGGGACGCCACTTGCAACAAGCTGTAGAGAACAACTTCAGTTCACTCTCCTTCGCATCTGGATTGCTTTTGGGCTTTCTGCCAACTCTAGTAAGACTGTGATTACCTTATCTTAGAATTCTTGTAGGCTGTTAAGACAGTTTATTAACAGTCTTTGAAATAATAAAGACTAAGTTATTTGAGTAAAATAAGCTTTGTATAGAGTTTGCGTGTGCTGCGTTCTTTGGGATCCGCAGCTGGGGCAGAACACAATGGGGGAAAAAAACCCCAACAAACAAAAAACAGAGCGGTGCGTTGCTCTCGCTTACCTTGCCATCAAACTTGGAGTATTCGTTGAAGGGGTTGTTCAGCTGTAGAGGACACTGTTCCAGTCGGACTGAGAGGATTGATGGCTTCACGGGAGCATGGACCGGCTTCACCTTGAAGTTCTTCTTCTCGAAGAGGCGGCTCAGCTCCTCGGCTGGGGGAGGGGGAGGGTCAAAGAACGAGAGGATCACGGCAACGTCTGAACGGCTGCCGGAGATTCTCAAATCACGGCGGTCTCAAAGGTGCTTTTTTCCAAGAGTTGGTTTTTTTCCTTGAGGAAGACGTTTTGCTTCTCAGCCAAGAAGCGAAGCATTTTCCTCAAGGAAAAAAAAACTGAAGTCCAGTTGCCCTTTGAAAAAGCACCTTTGGAGATTACAACATCTGCTGTCCTCATCCCGATAAACCCCTTTTATTGAATGTACAGTGAATTCCTCTCCAGCAAAGTCTTTCCTCTCCCGCGGCCTTTCAAGATCGTTCACAATGACCGACCTTTATCGGGCTTGGAGAGCGGCCAGGCCGATATCTTTCAGACTCCACACTGTAACTGACAATACTTGGCAAGAATGCAGAAACAAACCCAAATGAACTAATTGTCTCCTGCAAACTCCACTCCCCTTTCGCTCCTCTTTATTCCCTCTGGGAGGGGCCATTCACTGTCCACCTGTGGCTTTACTCCTGAGTCGACCCTTGTTCTTTAGCACTTCCCTTCTCCTGCCAGCTCTGTGCATGCGCACACTGGGAACAGGCTCCAGCTGTTCTTCTGCCCCACTGATGTCCGACTCTGAAGGCAGCTGACAACTGTCAGACGGCCCTGGCCCTCTCTCTGCCTCCGACGTAGAGCCCTCATCAGAGCCTTCCCCAGACTCCAGGAGTGGCCCAGGTTCCTCCCCAACCTCCTCACTGTCCGAATCTGCTGCCAGATCCACTGGCCGCTGGCAGGCCACAACAGATGCTCCCTCCAAGGCTAAAACCCCCCAATGGAAAGCTAGTCTATGGGGAGCTGGAATTTAGTGCTTAAGCTAAAGAATCATAGTTACCCAGGGTCCCTAGCCCCATTAATTAAAGTATATAAAGCTAAGGTTACCCTTATGCTCTTGTATGGAGCAGAAATTTGGGGTCTACACTCAACCACAGTCCTATAAAAAACAAAACAAAACACAGTCCCAGCATTTGAGATGTATTTTGGGTGTAGATCTAAGAACATCATTTGTTAAAAAGGGCCTGGTGGCTCAGCAGACTAAAGCAGTGTTATTAACTGTTATTAACATCAGCTGTCTGCAATTACTGCAAGTTCGAATCCCACCAGGCTCAAGGTTGACTCAGCCTTCCATCCTTTCTAAGGTAGGTAAAATGAGGACCCGGTTTGTGGGGGCAATAAGCTGACTTTGTATAAATATACAAAAGTATGATGGCTATTGCTTAGCGCATTGTAAGCCGCCCTGAGTCTCCGGAGAAGGGCGGCATATAAATCAAATTAAAAAAAAAACACAACAAAAAACGGCAGAATGAAAACTTGCCCTACGGAGAGGACAGCGTGAGCCGAAAATATTGAGATGGAGGAGGTGCAGCTGGGCTACCGTTACAAAAAGAGAAGACGCTGAGCTAACTCAACAGAGGCACGGAAGAGCTAACTGAGGAGGATTAAATGGTCACCACCGTCACTAAAACCATGTATGTCACAGCCTCTGGGTCAGCTGTTTTACCTATTTCGAAAAGACCACTCTGCTCTGGAAACAAAACAAAACAAAACCAGAAAGAAATTCATATCAAGCAGTGTTTAGAGTGCAGTACTTGCAGGCTACTTCTGCTGATCACCGGCTGCCAGCAGTTTGGCAGTTCAAATCTCACCAGCCTCAAGGTTGACTCAGCCTTCCATCCTTCCGAGGTGGGTCAAAGGAGGACCCAGATTGTTGGGGGGGCCAGAGGCTGACTCTGTAAACCTCTTAGAGAGGGCTGTAAAAGCACTGTGAAGCGGTATAGAAGTCTAAGTGCTATTGCTATAGTGCTATCGCTAACAATGATCTTGAGATGCTACGTTGAGTTATTCTTCGAGGCTTGACTATCTGATGTTGAGTTTCATCGGTCCGGTTAAAAAAAGCTCATTTTAACAGGCGATTTTGCTCATCGGGAAAAGATTGCGAGATCCCGGCTTATGATTTGTTTGTTTGTTTGTTTGGCTGGCACGGGTGCCAATTCCATCTCCAAAATTCTTCTCTGCTGAATCAAGGGAATCTGGGAATTCCCTTGATCTGGGATGATCTGGGACACTATGATACGGCACAAAAGATCAGAAGATAAGGACTTGATTTGGGGTCATTAATGTTTTCTGCGTTTGGTTGTTTCCTTGCAGACGTTTCGTTACCTGACTAGGGAACAACATCAGTCCTAGAAGGGAGTGGGGCGGGGTGTTGTTTGCTCTCTTTACATACAAATGGTTTGATTTATCATTTGCTACGGGAAGGGGTTTTCCCAGCTTCTTCGTTCACAGCCACAGAATGTGAGCAGAGCATTTCCCAAAATCAGGTGAGGCCTTGATAATGTTGCAAAATACAACAGTGTACAGTTCATAAACAGTGAACTGGTTATTTCCATGTACTGTTAAGGGAAGACAAGGGAATTTGCTGGGAAAGGTGTCCGCTGTGAAGGCCAATTCCCGAAAGGACCAGCTGATCTGCAAGGAATCTCGTTGTGTCTTCACTGAACGGATAAAACTTTAAAGGCGACGATACGCGACCCGGAGCTCTCCCTTACGTTACCAGCTCACAGCTTCTCAGAATAAAACGGAATTATCTCTTGCCAGTCCGGCTTTGTGCTCCTGGGAGAAACAGCAGCTTAATAAATAAAACAGCGGGCCGTAGTGCGTAGTGAACGAAGGCACACAACGAAACCCACACCCTTCGGTTACCCTTGAACAAAGAGGACAAAAGTAATCTGCTCAGATTAGCAGCTCAGCTAAGGGCAGTGCAGCTTAGGACAACAGAAGTGGTTCCAAAGCTCGGGATCGTTCTCTTTACGGGGTCCGGAATGGAACTGCTTGCGGGAAAATGGGGAAAAACAACAGCAACTCCGGCAATCTCTAAAGCTTTAGCTCAGTGGTGAAATCCTCCGTGGGTTGCTTCCGGTTCGCTGTGGCACGCTAAATGCACGCTGCATGTGTGTGCCAAATGCACGCTGTGCATGCATGCAGTATGCACCAAACGCATGTTGCATGTGCACGCATGCACAAGGCACACCAAACGCACGCTTTACGCGGAAAAAAGATGCTTAAGAAGGTAAGCAGAACAAACGAAGAGGGGGAACAGCGGTGCCGCGCGATTTAGATTCGCTAGAAAGCAGGAAATCCGGCTTTCTAGCGAATCTAAATCGCGCGGCACAGCTGATCATCGGAAATACCAGTTCGGGTGAATCGGTAGCTTTTTTTTTTTCCTACCGGTTTGCCCGAATTGGTAGCTTTTATTACTACCGGATCATGCGAACCGGTAGCATTTCATCCCTGCTTTAGCTGTTCCCAAGGACTGAATCTTATCGGATCTCTCAGGACAAAAAAAACCAGAAGCAGGCCTCCTCCAAAATATTCCAACTCTTGACCAACCTGTGGTTAAACCTGAGTGTTGGACTACAAGTCCCATCATCCCGCTTGCTCATGAGACCTTCTGGCTAGGGAAGATGGACGCTAAAGTCCAGATGGGCAGCACTGCATGGAGGGGTAGCTCACGTTTTCGGTGAATTCTTTAAAGGGAGCTTCTCTGGCGTTGCTCATCTTTTCCCTCCAAGCGATCTCCAAAATTGTTCTCATCCTTTAAAGTAAAGGCTCCCCTTGCACATATGTGCTAGTCGTTCCTGACTCTAGGGGGCAGTGCTCATCTCCGTTTCAAAGCCGAAGAGCCAGCGCTGTCCAAAGACGTCTCCGTGGTCATGTGGCCGGCATGACTAAATGCCAAAGGCGCACGGAACGCTGTTCCCTTCCCACCAAAGGTGGCTCCTATTTTTCTACTTGCATTTTTTAGATGCTTTCGAACTGCTAGGTTGGCAGAAGCTGGGACAAGTCACGGGAGCTCACCCCGTTACGCGGCGCTAGGGATTCGAACTGCCGAACTGCCGACCGTCTGATCGTCTTAGCCACTGAGCCACCGCGTCCCATTCTCATCCTTCATCATGCAACAATTTACAGACGAAGCAGGTTTTATGTATGAAACAGGCCCAGAAACAAACAGTGAATAAAATAATGTGGTTTTTTTTACCAGAACAGGTGGCATTTCTTTCTTTCCACTGAACGTTTTTGCATTTGATCTGATTCTGCCTCTCTTTCCTTAGCCGTTCAAGTCTCTGAGCTTAGAAAAAGGAGAGAGAGAAAAAATATTATAATGTTTAAGTTTGTCAACGAAAGTTTGCTACGAACAAAAGACATAATTAACTACCTTTCTATGAATAAAGATGTTTTATGCTGCACATCTATAGGTGGGGGTGGAGGCAATAAAATTTTAAAGGTGGCACTTCTGAAAAGCAAATACCAACAAAAACATGAAAATGTTCTTGATTTATAATTGAAATTAGAGGATATAAAACATTAATAGAGATCATAAAGATAGTATTAACATGGAAGAGAATAATAAAATGTGAAAACTTCTGTGATTAATATGACATTTCATTATATAAATCATTAATAACGGTCTTAAAGGAATTTTAATGCACAAATGAACTGAAGTGAATATTACATTACAGGAATAAAATTACTGTTATGAATTACTCTCCCCGTTTCAAAAATTAAAGATAAATGAACTCAGACTAGACTATTAAAGTTTTAAATATAAAATCTTTTATCTAAAAAAAAAAATCGTGAAAATTATAAAATGTCAACGCTATATAAATTAGCATAGCTTTTCCTTCCCTCTGCTGGAACAGTTTATAGGTAGTAAAAATAAATGATTTGTATCTGCGCAACATTAGTCAAATCTTAAAAAATGAATATCATTTTTCCTCTTTACATATTTTCGAGTCCACATCGCAAACAGCCTACGCTCAAATAGGTGAAATATCAGTAATCAGGAGACGGGTTTCTTCGCCGCCACTTGGAATTCTCTCTATGTTTTAAATGTCAGATATATTTTTTTTCCTCCCCAGGAGACAAAGAAGAAGAAACGTTGGAGAAACTGGTGAAGACTGGTTAAAAAAAAAGAAGAAAAAAAGAATTTCTCTCTCTGAATGTACAAACTCTTGAGACTCGGAATTTTTTTAGCCAAACAAGGCTAAAAAATAAAAACGAGTGATTTACCGTACAGGCAAGTCCTAAACTTATAACAGCTTGTTTAGCGACCAAAGTTACAAAGACACTTGAAAAAAGTCACTGATGACCATTTTTCACACGACCGTTGACTCATGGGCACGTGATCAAAATTCAGATGCTTGGCAACTGTCTCATACTTACGACAGGCTAAACAGCTGCGGCAAATAAAAGGGGTGAAAAACTCACTTAAATGTTTCACTTAACAATGGAAATTTTGGACTCAGTTGTGTGTCGTAAGTCAAGGACTATCTGAATAGTGATTACTTTCTGACTTGGGTTTTTGTTTTTTTTTCCTTCCCTGACTTGAGTCATTAAAAAAAGGAAAGCTAGTAAAAATTAAATAAGCACCAACATCCCTCAAATCAGCGGTGAAATGTTTCTGGTTCGGACCGGATCGCCCGATCCGGTAGCGATGGAGGCGGGTGGTTCGGAGAACCGGTAGCAAAAATCCCTGCCCTCCCCCCCATTGCCCAGCTGAGCCGCGCAATCATCAGAGGCTTATTTTATTTTATTTTTAAAAGCATTTTTTCTACAACCTCTTTGGCTGAAAAAATGCCTTTAAAAGTAAAAAAAAAAAAAAGCCTCTGATGATCGCGCGGCTCAGCTGGGATCATCAGAGGCTTTTAAAAGCATTTTTTTTACAAATGGTTTTAAAAGTAAAAAAAAAAAAGTTGGCCACGCCCACTCAGTCATATTACCCCCCTCCATGCCACGCCCACAGAAATGGTAGTAACACATTTTACATTTCACCACTGCCTCAAATGTGTTTTCCCTCTAATTGTTATGAAATTACAGCCTGAAAAATTATCTCCCTCATCTGGAAGAGTCATTGGTTAGTAATTCTTCCAGCTCAAGATATCTGTCAAGCAAGCAAGCAAGCAACCAACCATATTTTGGTCCTATATCTCAGCCCAAATGTACCCAAAGAAGATGGGGTCAACCTCTCCTCCGAAGCACCTGAAGGCAGGACAAGAAACAACGGATGGAAACTGATCAAGGAGAGAAGCAACCTAGGACTAAGGAGGAATTTCCTGACAGTGAGGACAATTAACCAGTGGAATGGATTGCCTTCATATGTTGTGGGCGCTCCGTCACTGGAGGTCTTCAAGAAGAGATTGGGCAACCACTTGTCTGAAATTGTATAAGGGTCTCCTGGTTGGACCAGAAAACCCCAAGGTCCGTTCCAAATAGAACATAGAATAACAAAGTTGGGAAGGGATCTTGGAGGTCTTCTAGTCCAACCCCCTGCTCGAGCAGGAGACCCTGTACTATTTCATACAAGTGGTTTAAGAATGCCATGTTGAATACGCTTACTCAAAACTACATGGAGTAGAGGAAGATTCCCATATCTATGATGCTTGATTAACAAGAGTTGGAAGGGACCTTGTAGGTCATCGAGTCCAACCCCCTGCAGAAGATTTTCTAAACCTCAGAAGGTATGTAAATAGAAAGACAATAAAACAGGGAAAAGGACCACTTGGAGCAATCCTCGGCTTGACCGGAAAGCCCACGTTCAATCAAGGACATCCTTCAGGGGAGAGAAACGGAGCTTTGAAGAAAGACTTAGACATAGTCACTCGACTTACGACCAAAATCGGGACCACCCTTGTTAAGCAAGGCGGCTCTTAAGTGAATCACAGTTTTGCTTTGTTTGTTTTTTCAAAATAGTGTCGATTTATGTTCCCGGTATAATTTGTGAAGGGGGCATGAGGTGAGTGAGGAGAAGGGTGGAATGGTGTCCCATTTTAGGTCAAGAAGCTCAGCACCGGTCCATTCTGGCTCGTCAAAATTCAACCCAACGCAGTGACAACTTTCAACGTTCCTGTCTCTGCCTTTCGGCCTCTTTTCAATCTCGGATCATGAAGATTACAAGATTTGCCAAGAGCATGGAAGGTAGTAAGAACGGAGTCCCAGCATATCTGGTATCTTACCAGCTTATCAAATTCTGGGCTAGCCATGTAGTAATTTACATTGGTGAGAGGCTGCTGTCCAAGGTGCTGGATCTTGGTGAAACAGCTTAACTGGGGCCAGAATTTCCAGTGAGGTTGTTAGGCAAAACACCGTATGATTTCATTGCTTGGGGACAGCAGCTTCAGGACTGCTATTCGTGGTCATTATGGGAGGACTGGACTGTCAGTAGGCGAGGACCGGGTACCGGTTTTAAGGGAAATCCATTCTAATTCTTGAGCCAACGAAAGACATCAATTCAAGCTCAGCTGTCTCATTCTTCTAAAGCTGGGAGAAAAGTCAACGGTTGGAAATCCTTATTTGGTTATTTCCAATAAAGGAGCATTAGGTTGAATTAGAATGCTACAGATAATTAAACAATTAAGCGTGTACCCAATCAAGAGGAAGCAGAGGTTACAAAAAATGAAAAGGAGGAACAAGGAGGGTATATGAGCGCAGAAGGGAGGATGAACTTTTCTATGTTTCAATCAGGATGGATGGATGGATGGATGGATGGATGGATGGAGAATAATTAGAACTGCAGAAAAAACAATGGCTACCAACCTGCCTTACATGGAGGATCTGTATAATGCACGAGTCAAAATGAGGGCTGTGAAAATATTTACAGACCCCTCGCATCCTGGACATAAACTGTTTCAACTCCTATCTTCAAAACGACGCTATAGAGCACTGCACACCAGAATAACTAGACACAAGGACAGT
>WNWU01000193.1:902399-907803 GCA_012654045.1 Ptyas mucosa | reverse complement strand
CCCCCCCCCGCAGGAATCACCTGTATTTGAACGCCTTCGAATGCCGAAGTCCCAGCTTGAGGTAATGTCCACGGACTGAGAATACACATAACCCTGAGGTTCGCCGTTGCTGCTTGGTCCTTCCGAGCTGTCTTCTCCGTTGGCCGAAGCCGGATGGAACCTCTCCAGGTCGACGTCGTGGTCGATGAGGACCATTTCACACATCCCCGTGTCATCGCTGGTCACATGCGACTGTCGGATGTGAGCCAGGATAATAGCCGGGTTATCCAAGAAAGCCATCCTAATCCAGGTTCTGCTGCCTTTGCCTACTATCTCCTCCGATCCATGCTGAGCTGACGTCTTCGTTACCTGTCGGACAGAACAGAAGAGGACAAGCTTAGGAAATGATGCCAAATGGGATTGCAGGTGGCCCTGGATTTACAACAGCTCGTTTAGTGACCATTCAAAAGTTACAAAGACACTGAAAAAAAGTGACTTGTGACCATTTTTTTTCACACTTATGACCACTGCAGCATCCTCCTTGGTCACGTGGTCTCCTGCTTGGGCGAGGGGGATGGATGGGGTTGGACTAGTTGGCCTCCACGGTCTGAACGACCATGGCAAGGAAGGTCGCAGAACAGAGCAAAACTAATTTAACAACTGACAATGAAATTTTGGGCTCAATTGTGGTCGCGCGTCGAGAACTACCTGTTGTCAAGGTTCCGACGGATGGCACGTTCCAAGTGAAGCCAACTCTGACCCCACGTAATTTTCGACCCAGACATGACCCTGTTTCCCCCCCTCCCCCCAGAGTGTGTCATCAGTCACATTCGCCAATGGAGCAATTTCGCGGGCTGTAGAGATCACTCCTCTCCAGCCGCTGTGGGTAACCCTGGGAGACAGCCTTGAGAGAGATATGTCTGGAATGTGCTTTTGTTTTTTTGGCTGCCGTGCTGCTTTGCCAGTTTTCCCATCCCTCTTGCCTTTGGCAACTCGAGAGCAGGCCAGGGATGTTTTGCGAGTTGACACCTGTCTAATAATTAGTCAGAGAAGACTGTGACATTGAGGCAGCATAGTGGCAGGAATCTTCTAACCCAGATCTGTTTAGTGTCTGATCAAGTACAATGCCCTTCCGGCTTTGATCGTCCAAGCAAAACCTGGACAGCACTCAACCGGATTCAAACCAACTATGGCAGTGGCCAAGACTGGAAATACAAAGGAGGGAGGGCTGGTTGATAATCCTAACTGCGATTGTGGGAATGTCCCACAAACTTTACGTCGTATTGCGATGGACTGTCCCATCGGAACGTTTCTTGGAACCCTGCAAGAACGACATCATCTCGAGGGCACCGCTCTCCAATATGGTTAAACGATCTAGATATCCTGCCAAAGGCTGAGCCACTTCAGTCACTGCTCACACATAATTTAATTTCCATCCTAATTTCATTCGGCTTTTGCATGGTGCGTTTTTAAACACAATTCACTGTTCTGGCGTTTTATGTTTGGGAATGTATTTTATATGCTGACCCCACAGTCGTCGTCGTCCTCCTCCTCCTCCTCCTTGCCCTACTAGCACTGATGATGTTACTTAGTTGGGTAAGGAAACATCTACAAGAAAACCACCAAGCTCAGAGAGCACCAAAGACCCCCACAGTCCTCCTCCTCCTCCTCCTCGTCACAAACCCCACTCCTTTCTAGCACTGATGGCATTACCTAGCTGGGTCACAAAACGTCTGCAAGAAAACCACCAAGCTCAGAGAACACACGGGACCGCACAGTTCAACCAAAAACGACAAATATTGTCTTCTATCAGTAACGTATTTATAACCTGATTTAGGAATCGAGAGTGGATTAGCTCTTGGCCTTACCGACTACAGCTCTTCCTAAGCTAGAAAGAGTGCAGAGGAGAGCAACCAGGATGATTAGGGGACTGGAGACTAAAACATACGAAGAACGGTTACATGAACTGGGCCTGGCTAGTCTAGTGAAGAGAAGGACCAGGGAAGACAGGATAGCCGACTTCCAATATTTGAGGGGCTGCCACAGAGAGGAAGGGGGTCAAGCTGTTTTCCAAAGCACCTGAAGGCCAGACAAGGAAGAATGGATGGAAATTGACCAAGGAGAGATTCAACCCAGAAATGAGGAGGAACTTTCTGACAGTGAGAACAATCAACCCATGGAAGAGAAGTTGCCTTCGGAAGTTGTGGGAGCTTCATCACTGGAGGCTTTCAAGAAAAGATTGAACTGCCATTTGGCTGAAATGGTGTAGGGTCTCCTGCTTAAGCGGGGGGGGGGGGGAGTTGGACCAGATGACCTCTGAGGTCCCTTTCCAACTCTGTTCATCTGTTAAACTTTGGTACGATGACATGAAAACGTCCAGGTTCTTTTTCAATTCAACAGAAGGGTACTCCAGCCAGATAGCTTGAGTTGATTAGTTCATAAAAAGCCATTCTTGGCTACTCCATCCTAGGTCAAATGCTCAGCCAAAAGCTCTCTCTCTCTTTTTTTTTTATGACAATGGTCCCAAGAAAAAGGAAGCAGTTTCACTTCGCCAGACCTCCTCCTTCTTCCTCTTCCTCTTCCTCAGCTTGAAGCACCTCAAAGACCTAAGGACTCGGTCAAAAAAATCACTGCTGCCCCATCCATGCCGTCACATAAACGCTGGCATGTTAATTGTGTATTTATAAGATTGTTAATGGTTAGTTAATTTACCTCCCACGCTATTATTGTGCTTGAAAATGATTTAATGTCTGCCGAGGGAGTTAAACAAGAGACTAACAGCAGGTGCAAAGGCCCGTTTATATATTTATTTCCATCTTCCTGTGCACTGAACCCCGACTTTACACTGTTTACGGCGTGAGTGGGAGGCTTGGAAAGGACGCGGGCTTCCTTAGAAGCTCTCACAACTGGCATCCTTTCAACCAGCACAAGGGCTAATGGGACTATTATTTGTAAATATACTATTCCCGTGCCAGGATAGAGATACGGTGAGCAAAACGACGACAGAGAAGCAGGAAAAAACGTAACCTGGTTTGCTTTCCCTGTGAACTCAAAACTGTCTGGTTTTTCTTTCTTTCTTTCTTTTTTGGAAATAAATGGGTTTGTTTGGACGGATGTCAAAAATGGGGAAAAAAACAAACAATTGGACGAAAATACACACGTGGTTAGAGAAAATGATAATGCAACGCATAGATTTAAAGCCAGAAATATTTTTGTTAGGCATAAAGGTAAAAAAGGTTCCCCTCGCACATATGTGCTGGTCGTTCCCGACTCTAGGGGGCGGTGCTCGTCTCTGTTTCAAAGCCGAAGAGCCAGCGCTGTCCAAAGACGTCTCTGTGGTCATGTGGCCGGCACGACTCAACGCCAAAGGCATACGGAAACGCTGTTCCTTTCCCACCAAAGGTGGTCCCGATTTTTCTACTTGCATTTTTTTTTACGTGCTTTCGAACTGCTAGGTTGGCAGAAGCTGGGACAAGTCACGGGAGCTCATTCCGTTACGGTGCACTCGAGATTCGAACCACTGAACTGCCAACCCTTTTGATCAACAAGCTCAGTGTCTTAGCCGCTGAGCCACCACATCCTTCTTTTGTTAGGCATAATACCAGAAAAATATGACAAGCAAAATCAATGGGGAACCCAGATTTGCTCAACAACCGTGGGACTAGCTTAAGAAGTGCGGTGATTCACTTAACCGCAGTTGTCAAGTGGGACAAAGCTCACTTACGGAATGTCGGGAATTTGGGGCTCAATTGTGGTCGTAAGTCGAGGATTACCTGTGCCAGGCCACCTGCTACCTCTGGCTGCAGATGCAGCGGGCAAAAGCAAGAGCTGAAGAGCAGCGAGGATCGCAAAATTTTACCCGCGTGGGCTGTGTTTGAAAAGCAAAGCATAGCAAAAAGGAAGTTTCTAGGAACCGAATCCATTCCTAAGCAATCTCTCGTCACCGAGCGTCTCGTAGTATACGAGGGATGGCAGGAAGAGACACAAGAGGGAAAGCTTCCTGATTACCCACAGTAAACGGGAATCGGGAAAAAACGATCTCTTCTTTTCCTGACGTTCTCTCAAAATTGCAGCCCCTGGTTCCTTGGGTTCAAAAGCCAGCGAAAAATGATTACCGTAAGTGAACTGTGTCTCCCAAATCATCAATAAAGAATGGAGACTCGGCGCACCTTAAAGTATAAAGGTATTTCCCACCCCCACTCCTACAGATACCGCTTCAGAGGGATGTGTGATGTTAGCAACGAAGAGGGGCGGGCGGTAAATATCACAGTTTTTGCAAGAAGACATCAACAGTTTGTCAGCTGCAGCTTTCTGAAGTCTCTAGAGTGGAGGATAGTTAAAAACAACAACAACACAACCTCCTATTCCTGGTAGGATTGCCATTGTTCCTAAAACCAAGAGTCCCTCAATCCGGCTCTTTCAAGCAAAAGATGTTTTCTCTGCTATTGACATAAGGCTCTTGGCCGTGCGTCAATTCCCAGGTACTTGACACAAGAAGAGAGACAAAAGGTGGGAGGAGAAAAGGGGCTCCTTTCTCGGGGTAATTGAAAAACATCAACGCTGGCAAAATAGATTCGCAAACCAAGCGGCAATGCTTGGAGGTGGACGCATCAGGAGGAGGAGGAAGAGGAGGAAGAAGATGAGGAGGAAAAAAGGAGGAGGGGGAGGGGGAAGGAGGAGGAAGAAAAAGAAAAGGAGGAGGAAAAAAGAAGAAGAGGAGGAAAAAAGAAGAAGAGGAGGAGGAGGAAATAATTGTTTTTTAATGTTTTAATTTTTAATGTTTTTATATATGGTTTTTAAATGCATTGTAAGCCGCCTGGAGTCTTCGGAGAAAGGCAGCATACAAGTTGAACAAATAAATAAATAAATAAGAAGAGGAGGAGGAGGAGGAAAGAAGAAGAGGAGGAGGAGGAGAGAAGAAGAGGAGGAGGAGGGAGAGGGAGAAGAAGAAAAGAAGGAGAGGGAGGAGGAGGAGGAGGAGGAAGAAGAAGAGGAGGAGGAGAAGAGGAAGAGGAGAAGAGGAGGAGGGAGAAGGAGAAGAGGAGGAGGAGGAGGAAAAGAGGAGGAGGAAAAGAGGAGGAGGAGGGAGAGGGAGGAGAAAGAGGAGGAGGAGGAGAGAAGAGGAGGAGGAGGGAGAGGGAGAAGAGGAGGAGGAGGAGGAGGAAAGGAGGAGGAGAAGAGGAGAAAAGAAGAAGAGGAAGAGGAGGGAGAGGGAGAAGAAGAAAAGAAGGAGAGGGAGAAGGAGGAGGAGGAAGAAGAAGAGGAGAAGAAGAGGAAGAGGGAGAAGGAGAAAGAGGAGAAGGAGAAGGAGAAGGAAGAGGAGTGGAGTGGGAAGCAAAGGAGAAGGAGAAGGAGAGATTTTTATGGAAGAAATCTTAGCAAACCGGCTCTACCCATCTTCTCCAACCTGGGGGTCTTCCAGGTA
>WNWU01000193.1:889899-899899 GCA_012654045.1 Ptyas mucosa | reverse complement strand
ACAACACACAAGGCAGGAAACAATATTACGCCACAATACCGAACGAGGCCACCAGCAACATGTCGGTAGCGTGACATCACGGCAATTTGTTCCCATCCCCAGAAAGGCTGGTTTGCGGCAAACGTTATTTGCATTTGCACCAGCCGTTCTATTTGGCCTTGTTTTCGCTACCAGAGGCTTATAGCGTCTTCTACAGCAGCCGTGGCAACTTTAAGACTTGTGGACTTCAACTCTCGGCGGCTCCCTAAGTGGCTCAGTGGCTAAAACGCTGAGTTTGCCGATCAGAAAGGTTGGCGGTTCGAATCCCTCGTATAGGTCTCCTGCGTGAGCAGGTGGGCTGGACTAGATGACCTCCAAGATCCCTTCCAACTCTGTTGCTGTTACTCCCAGAATTCCTCAGCCAGCCATTCATGTCTGGAGACCCCGTTCTACAGCCTCTCCAACCTTATTCCGAAACAACGGAAATCCGGACAGGTTTTGCCTCATTTTATAGATGGATAAAGGATGATAGGAAGGCAAAGGTAAAAGTTCCCCTCGAACATATGTGCTAGTCGTTCCCGACTCTAGGGGGCGGTGCTCATCTCCGTTTCAAAGCCAAAGAGCCAGCGCTGTCCGAAGACGTCTCCGTCGTCATGTGGCCGGCATGACTCAACGCCAAAGGCGCACGGAACGCTGTTCCCTTCCCATCAAAGGTGGTCCCTGTTTTTCTATTTGCCTTTTTTAACGTGCTTTCGAACTGCTAGGTTGGCAGAAGTTGAGACAAGTCACGGGAGCTCACCCCGTTATGCAGCACTAGGGATTCGAACCGCTGAACTGCCGACCTTTCGATCGACAAGCTCAGCGTCTTAGCCACTGAGCCACCGCGTCCCTTTCAAGTACATATTTTACTTGGGATTAAATGAAAACTCAGTGTAGGAACATTTCAGCATTGAAGGAATAACAACAGGAGGAACCGACTTCTGCTATTCAAACTCTAGAAATACCAAAGCTATAAAAGTTGACATCAAAACCCACGGACACATCGTTAAATTATTATGGTGATGGAAGAAATTTGAATTAGTTGGGATGCTCCACTATCATTTTTTTTTTTTTTTAAATATGCATTTAACTCAATGTCTAAGCCGTCTGACTTCTTAAGAACCCTGGGCGGATTGCAATTAATAACAGAAAAACAACGCAGACAGGAAAGAAGAAAAAGAAAAGAAAAATCGCAGCCAACTAAAAGATGACTCACAACCAATAAAAAATACCAAACCTCAAAACACAGAGAACTCTGCAATCAACCAGCCAACAGCAAAGCCTGAGAAAATAATGAATTTTTTTGAAAGAAAGATTTTATGAACATCATTAGGATGGAAGCTGGATGAATATTTGACGAAATGTCATTCCGGAGGCCGGGGCCACAACAGGGAAGGCACGCTCTTATGTGTTGAAAAATGGCAGTGTTGGGTTAGTTCATATAACAGGGTAAGATGCAACTTGTGCTGCTACCCCCAAGATACGGAAATGGCTAATTTAATGAAAAGAAGGACTAGGGGAGACATGATAGCAGTGTTCCGATATCTCAGGGGCTGCCCCAAAGAAGAGGGAGTCAAGCTATTCTCCAAAGCACCTGAGGGCAGGAAAAAGAATCAAGGGGTGGAAACTCATCAAGGAGAGAAGCAACCTAGAACTAAGGAGAAATTTCCTGACAGTTAGAACCATTAATCTGTGGAACTACTTGCCTGCAGAAGTTGTGAATGGTCCAACACTGGAAGTTTTTAAGAAGAGGTTGGATAACCATTTGCCTGAAGTGGTGTAGGGTTTCCTGCCTGAGCAGTGGGTTGGACTAGAAGACCTCCAAGGTCCCTTCCAACTCTGTTATTCTATATTTCAAAGTGGGGAATTAGCTGGAGGGTCCCAAACTGGGGAAGATTGAATCAGATCAATATATTCTATTCCAAATAAGGAAAAACAAGAAAGCATTTTAACAAAAGCAGGTTTTTCCCTACGCGTTTCCCACACTTCCCGTCGATTTCCCGTCAATATTACATCCATAGGAGATGCCCAGTGTATGTCTTGTGGCAGAAAGTAATGTTTTTTTCTGCTACAATTCACATCCCCAAAGTGAACCGGACTTGAAACCAAGCAGGCTCCAATTTAGGGAAGGGGGGAGCATTTGATTAAAAAGAAAAAAGAAAAAGAGATGCCACTGACTCTTTTAAAGTTTTGATCAAACTCATGCTTCTTGCATACAGATCTCCAATCCTGCGAAAATCATTATTGGCTCGCCTTAGGGAAAAGTTCGGGAGACAGCAAAATGAGTTTTAACAGTTCACATGTCTGGTATTCCAAATACACAACAACAACAACAATAAAACATTAGCATATTGGCTCCTCCCCCCTTTCCCTTATTTTTGCATCACAGTAGCCTAGGGAAGTCAACAACAAGGAATAGGAGAAAAAAAACGAACCCATTTTCTTGGAAGGCGGGGAAAAAGAGGCAGGGGACAGGACCGCCCGGCCACCTAATAAGCCGTGGCAGAGTCCCTCGGGGTCAAAGGGCAGCCTTAAGGGGTGAGTGGGGTGGAAAGGGTCCAGTTTTGGAAGTCAAAGTCCCTGGCCTGGAATAAAGTCCTCTCCCTTCCATCCCATCCCTGCAAAATAACCGAGAGCGTAGGCACCAAATACAAATTCCTCGTGTGTCCAATCACACTTGGCCAATAAAGAATTCAGTTCAGTTCAGTTCAGTTCTAATTTCTATTCTATCCTATCCTATCCTATCCTATCCTATCCTATCCTATCCTATCCTATCCTATCCTACTCTACTCTACTCTACTCTAATTATTTCCATATTCTATTCTATTCTAAACTATTTCCATATCCTATCCCATCCCATCCCATCATTCTATCATTCACTCCACTCCACTCCACTCCACTATTCTATTCTATTCTATTCTATTCTATTCTATTCTATTCTATTCTATTCTATTCTATTCTATTCTATTCTATTCTATTCTATTCTATTCTATTCTATTCTATTCTATTCTATTCATAATTCATATTCCATTCCACTCCATTCCTATTCTATTCTCTATTCTACTCTACTCTATTCATAATTCATATTCCATTCCATTCCATTCCATTCCATTCATAATTCATATTCCATTCCACTCCACTCCTATTCTCTACTCTATTCTACTCTACTCTACTCTAATTCTATTCCTTCCTTCCTTCCTCCCCTCCCATATTCCATGCCATGCCATGCCATGCCATGCCATGCCATGCCATGCCATCACTCCACTCCACTCCACTCCACTCCACTCCACTCCACTCCACTCCACTCCCCTATCCTATCCTATCCTATCCTATCCTATCCTATCCTATCCTATCCTATCCTATTTCCATATTCTATTCTATTCTGGAAGACTCTAGGCTGGGCAAAGGCGGTGAGGCCACTAACAGCCCCACTTTGACAGCCTGTGGACTCCAACTCCCAGCATTCCCGCAGCCACAAGGCGGGAGGCAGGAATGCTGGGAGTTGAAGTCCACCCATTGTCAAAGCCTGGCAGCTGGCCTATGGGGAAGGGGGTGGTTTGAAATCAGCTGCCTCTTGGGTCAGTATGGGAAGGTGGGCGGGGGGGGGGAGGGGAAGACTAATGGAGGGAGGGAGGATCGAGGAGGGGGGGAGGGGTCCATGGGGAGGAGATTTGGGGAGGGGGAAAAAAAAGAGAGACACCCCCCCTCCCATGCTTGCCAGAGTTGGGATGGGTGGGAAGGGAGGGGGAGGATCTAGCCCCTCCCCCTCAGGAGCAGGACGATCAATGGGGGCTCTTAGATTGGGGGGGGAAATAGGGGCCCCTCTGCACCCCTCCCCCCACAGCCCCTCCCCCTCCCCCAAAGGGCCGCTCCATCCATCCAGGGCTCCTCCTCTGGGCCGATGAGGCCGGAGGACACGCACCATGGGACCTGGAGTCCAGGAGGAGGAAGAGGAGGAGGAGGAGGAAGAGGAGGCGAGGCCCTCAATGGACTTACGGGCCGGGCGGGCGCCGCCGTCGCTACCGTCTCCCCCACCCTCCCCAGGCGTGGGGCGTGTGTGCGGGGTGGGGAGGGGGGAAAAATCGCGGGCGCGGGGAGGAGGATCGCTTCACGGAGTCACGGGCAGGTTCAGCCACGGACGCGCCGACCCGGAAGTACTAGTGCCGCCATTCGGAAGTGGCCGGAAGCCGGGTTCTTTTGGGGGGGGTGGGTGTTCTAGGATGTCTGTGTTTGTGCGCATGCGCTTCTCGGAGGGCGGGGGGGAAAACAGAGGGGCGGCCGTCTGCGTAGGAGAGGTCCGCCGGGTCCTAGTGCTCTCCTTTTCTTCGGATTCAAACATGTATGTATATATGTATGTATGTATGTTTGTGTGTGTTCTTCAAGAAGACAGCACCACAGGGAGAGGAATCTATTTTTCTATGCCGTTTTTTTTTCTTCCTTGCAAGGACTGACTTTCCTGACTGCGTGATGGATTTTTTAAAAAAAATAGAATAGAATTCATCATCATTATTATTATTACTTTTTTATTATTTTATTATTATTTATTATTGTTGTTGTTGTTGTTGTTGTTACTATTATAATATAAAATGACATTACAAGACATACAGCATTAATATATATACTCTCTTCACTTCATTCATTTATTGAAGGTTAGTCTTAACATTTTGACCTCTTCTTAAGTCGGACGGACTTATCCGCGTTTCCTTCTGAACAGGCACGGGATGGATTTTTTCATCCACATTGCTTACTAGATCCACCCCCCCCCCCCCCACACACACACACCCCATCCACCTCCCCAACTCTGATAAACCCTAGGAAGAAATCCTGCTGGGTCTCTCTCCATCCCCAAAGGCCTCAAATCCAGACCTCCTCAGCTTCAGTGAACTAAGGTAGCCACGAAGGACGTTCGAAGCAGGGCAAAGTCTTCAGTCAGGTCCTCCTGTGTGGAATATTTAGCCAGGCAGATAGCTCGCTGTGTACCGTGAAGTCTTCACTCAGGTCCTCTAGTACAGATTATAAAAATAGGTAAAAGTTATAGTACTAAGTTGTGCTGTTCACTTAGGTATCTCCATCTATATATACATGCATTACACATACATAAACGAATACCTAAGCACACTTCATACTTCCTTTGGTAGAAATTTCTGCTTCACAGTGAGGCCAATGCCAACAATCCCAGGCTGCCTTGCTTTCCCTCCCTCTAAAGATAGAAAGTACTGTCCACCATGAAGTCTTCACTCAGGTCCTCATATATTCATTAAATAGATGGGGATAGATATAACCTAAACTACTGTACATTGTGAAGTCTTCACTCAGGTCCATCTCTCTCTCTCTCTCTCTCTCTCTCTCTCTCTCTCTCTCTCTCTTCACTAAAGATATAAATTACTGTCCACCATGAAGTCTTCACTCAGGTCCTCATATACTCATTAAATAGATAGGGATAGATATAAACCACAGTACTTTGCATTGTGAAGTCTTCACTCAGGTCCTCATGTGCAGCTTAAATAGATAGGCATAGATATAGACCACAGTACTTTGCATTGTGAAGTCTTCACTCAGGTCCATCTCTCTCTCTCTGGGATTTTATTGGTTCCTGAATCTTCCCTGGAGTAAGGGGGGGGGGAAGCATAAGCATCAAATAAAATAAACCTATTGGCTCCGACTCCCCATCAATCCCCAAGGGGAGGGACTACCTCGATCTTCCTTGTAGCTGCTATCCAGAGGTTTTAAGGACAAGGAAGGAGGAAAGTTAAACTCCAGAGTTTTTCTTCCAAGTAGCAAATCTTCCGGTTGCAAATTGGTTGCTTTTTTTTTTATTATTATTGTTTGAGAGTTCAGCCTTGCCTCGGTCTCTTCCTGGCAAACTTTCCCATGGACCTCTTCACCTGTATCTAGGTAAATGTCGTGGTTGTGCAACTAACACACTTTTCTCCTTTTGTACTGCGAGTGTAGCTAGTTTGGTCTAGAGCAGTGACGGCTAACCTTTTTGCCGTCGCGTGCCAAAAGCAGGGGGAGCACCATTGGGGGGGTGTGGCGGTGTCACACGCATGCGTGCCTACACCCACAAGTGACCCCTTGCGTTCCCTTTTGGCACCATCAAAGTGGGTCTGGTAGGCCTGTTTTTTGCCTTCCCCAGGCTTTCTTAGAGCCTGGGGAGGGTGAAAACGGCCTCTCCCTCCCCGGAGCCCCTCCAGAGGCCAGAAACGGCCTGTTTCCCGATATCTGGTGGGCCCGGAAGGCCCGAAAATCATCTGGCCGGTGCGCACATGCATGCTGGAGCTCAGCTAGGACAACGCTCCTGTGCCCACAGATATAGCTCCGCATGCCACCTGTGGCACGCTTGCCCTCACAGGTCTAGAGTCTAGAGGTTAAGGCATTAGGCTAGAAAGCAGGAGACTGGGAGTTCTAGTCCTGCCTTTTAGAGGCATCCAAGCCAGATTCGGTGACTTTGAGCCAGTTCCTTTCTCTCTAGGCCCAACCTCAAAGGACTGTTGTTGTGGGACGATGTAACAATGGAAGCTAGTTGGATTCGGCGGTTAAGCTGCAAGTCTACGGATGAAAACACCATGGATTCTCTAGCCCTGCTTTAGCCATGAAAGTTGGCTGGGTGACTGTGGACCAATCCACCACAGCTCCTCTCAGGAAAATTCTCCTTAATTCTAAGTTGGAGATCCCTCCTTGACTATTTCCATCCATTCTTTTGGCCTTCTGTGCTTCGGAAAACAGGTTGACCCCCTTCTTCTCTGCGTCATCCCATCAGATATTGGACGGCTAACATGTCACCCCCTAGTCCTTCTTTTCCCTAGAGTCGACCTACCCAATTCCCACAAGCGATGAAAGGCCCAGGGAGAAGGCGGGCAGAAGGATGTCCCGTTTTGTGACCTTCTGGCAAGCAAAGTCAGCGGGGAAGCCAGATTCACTTAACAACCGTGTTAGTAACTGCAGTGAATTACTGCACCACTGGGGCAAGAAAGCTCGTGAAATGGGGGCAAAACTCACTTAATAACTGTCTTGCTCAGCAGCAGACATTGTGGTCATAAGTCGAGGACTACATAGTAATAGACTCCGCCTTCCAGCAAGTTCCGAAGACTTTGCCTCCATTACAAAGATATTCTTTATGATTAATCTAAACGCCCAACTGCAACCTGTTTATTTTTTTAAACAAATGGTACAATTGTGCAGAAACCTATAGCTCCTATTTTTTAAAAAAAAAATTATTTATATGCCGCCGTTCTCCGGAGACTCAGGGCGGTTTACAATGCGTTGAGCAATAGCCTTCATACTTTTGTATATTTTTATACAAAGTCAGCTTATTGCCCCCACAAACCGGATCCTTTCTACCACCTGGGTGAGCTCTATATGTGACAGAACTGGGATTCCCAGAATTCCCAACTTTTAAGCCAATTGGGAAAAGCTGTTCTGGGAACGCAAAAGTTTGTGTTATGTGTTTGTTGATGCTTCTTGGCCAGCTGATGAATGAAGACGGAGAGGTAATGGAAGAATGGCTGCTCCCTATAATTCTGTTTGAAGCAACCCACCCCTCCCCCTTAATATTTTGTAACATGCAATGTCCAAGAATACTTAATTAAGAGTGTCTCCAATTATATATGCAGCCCTGCAAACGGGGAGCATTTGCAACCATAAATAAAAGGAGGCAGGAATAAATTCATAATTAAAAATGCATTAGGAATTACAAGCGTAATTTACTAATGCGCATTGGAATAAATTTCCAGCTGTAATATTTTTAAATATGGCATTAATAAATAATGGTAAACAGAACGCTGATAAAAAAAAATATATATATTTCCATAAATAACTACAGTCCAACATGCCACATTGTTTAAAAGAGTTGGCCGGGATATAAATTTGATCTGGCAGAAGCAGGATTATTATTTTTTTTCTTTTTAAAAATACACAATGAAGGAAGAAGCTGCTCCAAGGATGGGCAAGTTGGATGGCAAACCTGGCAGCTCCGAAATTGCCTTGTGTGGTGTTGTTGTTAGTTTTTTTCTTTTTCTTTTTCTTCCAGTGCTTTAAATCCCAATAATGATGTTTTAGGGCCAGAAGGGAATTGCCCTCTTGAATATCCATCTCCAAGGACTCCGATGGATGGGAGATGCAGGCGGGAACAGATCCTGGGAAGGTTTTTTAAAAAAATTTAATAGGAGATTTTGGGCATTTTGAGTTCATTTCCAAGAGATTATTTGCAAGGTTTTTGTTTCGTTTTTTTTTTGGGTGGGTTGAAGAACCCCCAAATCAGAGCGCTTCTTTCGAGGAGCAGCGGCAGCAGGCGTCTTGCACGGGCTCTGCAGCACTTGGCATGGGTGCCAGGCAGGGGATGATGGGTTTGGTGGTCCTCCTGAAATTCCAGAGGGCCTCCTCAAGTCCTGGTTTCGAATCCTCGCGTCCTGCAAGGAGGCAAGCCAGGTCGTGAGGAAAGGGCATCCCTGGGTGCGATGTGGACGCCTCCCCGGAGAAGCCAAGCGGGGCCCTGCGGGTGGGCAAGGCGGGTGGGTTGCAAGCCGAGACGGGCAATTGGAGGCAGGGAGGCGGAGAGGATGCAAAATGGCCAGGTTGCCCCTCGGGTGGAGCCTCCGCGGCCGCTTGGGCGGACGGAGGTCGTGAGGACGCAGCCAGGGCGGACGCGTGTAAAGATGCGAGGATGCCGGGGGGCCGCTATGTCGTCGCTATGGCAACCGCACAGCGCCGCCTCGCGTCACGTGCCCCCGTTCGAACGCGCCAATGGCAAGTCGCGCCGCGGAGTTGGGGCGGGGCCGGGAGGACGTCCTCTAGAAGTTCCGCCTCCTTCTCGACCCAGGCCGTCTCGGATTGGCGGGGAGCGGCTTATGCCCTCCTTCGGAGAGCGCTGATTGGCCTGCCGCGGATTCCCTCTGAGGGGGGGAAGAAGAACGGGCGGTTGTTTTTTTGCCTCAGCGGCGAGACGTCCGTTAGGGTCGTCGAGCGAAAAAAAACATGTCCGTCGGGCCTAAATCACCTCAGGGCGTTGTGGCGGCGGCGGAGGGCGAGCCCGACCTTCAACCCTTTTGGCCAGGTGACCCCCCCCCACGGCTCCTTCTCTCCCCCCCTCGCTCCCTTAGCAACAAGGGGGGGGAAAAAAAACAAGGCCACGCCGGGGCATTAAACCACGCCCCCGAGAGGGGCGGGGCTAAAAGGCTGACGCGCGCGGCCGAGTGGGAGGAGCCACACACAAAGCTGAGAACATGAGAGACAGGAGGGGGCGGAGCCACTAGGGGGCGTGGCCCCGCCGTGAAAGGCGTCCTTACCGGCAGGCGTGGCCTGCGTGGGCGTGACGGGGCGTGGCCCCCTATAAAAAAGGGCCGGCTCGCGGAAGCCGGGCCATATAAAGCCAAGTGGCGGGAGGAGCGATGTGGCAGCTTTGCGGCGCCGCCTGGGAGGCGGGGCGGAGTTCCTGGTTGGGGGGCCAGGTAAGGGGCGGGGCTTAGGCGGGCCAGGTAAGGGGCGGGGCTTAGGTGGGCCAGGTAAGGGCGGGGCTTAGGTGTGTGGGCCAGGGAAGGGAGGGTCAACTTTATTCCTTTCTTAACCTTCTTAACTTTCATCCTTACTAAAGGGGAGCCCCAAACTGGGCTTGGGGTGGTGGGCGGTGCAGAAGGGGCGAGGAGAGGACCCCCCACCAGCCATTGGCTGCGCTCAGGTCTCCTCCCAAGGGGGGGCGTGGCCAAGGGGCGTGTGGGCGGGGCTCCGGGAAAAGGGGGCGTGGCTACCCCCCTCCCTACCCGGTGGCTCTTTGCTGGCCGCCGCTCGCCTCCTTCGCCGGGCGACACGTCGGCAAGGCTGAGTGAGCGGCGTTGGCAGCCTGTCAATCGCTCACCCCGACGGCGATCAAACAACACAAAACACGCACAGGCACACACACACACACTCACACACACACACGCAAAGCGGCCGGACCCATCAATTCCAGCCGGCTGCTCTTTTTCTTTTTCTTTTTTTTTTTTTTTGG
>WNWU01000193.1:867765-879899 GCA_012654045.1 Ptyas mucosa | reverse complement strand
TCCTTTTCTCCTTCCTTGCTTCCTTCCATCCCTCCTTTTCTCCTTTCCTTCCTTCCTTCCTTTTCTCCTTCCTTGCTTCCTTCCTTTCCTCCTTCCATCCCTTCTTTTCTCCTTCCTTCCTTCCCTCCTTCCTTCCTTCCTTTTCTCCTTTCCTTCCCTCCTTCCTTCCTTTTCTCCTTCCTTGCTTCCTTCCATCTCTCCTTTTCTCCTTTCCTTCCTTCCTTCCCTCCCTTTTTCCTTTCCTTCCTTCCTTCCTTCCTTTTCTCCTTGCTTCCTTCCTTCCCTCCTTCCATCCCTTCTTTTCTCCTTCCCTCCTTCCCTTCCTCCTTTTCTCCTTCCTTCCTTCCTTCCTTCCTTCCCTCCCTCCTTTTCTCCTTCCTTGCTTCCATCCCTCCTTTTCTCCTTCCTTCTCTCCCTCCCTCCTTTTCTCCTTCCTTGCTTCCCTCCCTCCTTTTCTACTTCCTTCCTTCCTTTCTCAGTTGAACCTGGTCATTGCCGTCTATTGCATCCTATGCAATCGCCTTCTCCCCCCACCCCTTCCCCCAAGGAAGAAAAAAGATTTGTTTTTGAGATCCTTGATAAAATAACGGAGGCCGCTTTTACCGCATGCCCAGAAAGGCAAGGCGGGAGTGTAACCGTTGGAAATATGAGGGGCGGTAAACTAATTGGAACCTGTAAGTGTAATTTCAGATTTATTCATTTAGACAGAGGTGGACCTGATACGGTGGCCGGCCTTGAGTTGCAAAGCACAGCTTTTCAGTTTGGGAACCCTTAACAGTTCTACGGAGCCCATATTCTCTAAGCTGTCCCAAAATACAATATTTTGCAAATGGAGTATTTGTCTGCACGAGAACTCCGCTCTTGAGTTAGGCAGCAAAAGTTCCTTTCATTGGAATCTCCGGAATTTTAATTTGCACCCTTGACCTGTTTATAACAATGTGTTTGGTTTTGTTTTTTTTTTAAGTTTCTAAGCCCTTCCTTTATAAAGGTGTTTATTTTTTTCCGCCACCCAAATCCTGGAAGTTTAGCAGGGAAGGGAAAAGCTGATCTGTCCTGCGAATTAGCCTGTTGGTCCAGATGCTTTCCAAATAACATCTGTTGAGAGGAGAAAGTTTATTCTGTAACAACAACAACAATAATAATAATATGATATTTTGGGCTGTTATTGTGACTGAACTCTTACGATTAGGCTACTCCTTTCTAGACTGCGAGAAATCTAGATCTAGAAATCTACTTTCTAAATTGCTCTCCTTTGAGTGTTGCTGGATGGCGGTGGCGTCTTTTTCCGCCTGCCTCCTTTGCCAGCTTGGCTTGCACTCCTCTTTTTTAAGGAGTCTCCCCTGTTCTTCGTTCTGTCTCTTTCCAGGCTGAAATGGCACGCATTTATAACAGACCGAAAAGTGTTCGCCGTTCCGTATTTTCACCAACGCTCGAATGTTCTGCCTGCTCAGGCCACTGCGTTGTCTTTCTTTCTTTCTTTTTCTTTTTGCACAAGTTTTTGGTGTGCCTCTGAACACACCAGCTTGAGATGAAGCTGGGCATTGTCTCCTTTAAGGACCTCTGAGATGACAGCTGCCAACTAAAAACAAAACACAAAAAACCTTGCTAATTGAAAGCCAGCGCAAGTCTAAATGGCTTTAATTCACTGGAAAGTCCTAATAATATACATAATGCCTTGCTAGAGTTGTGTAGCCTTTGTGCGGCTTTAGAAGCTGGGGACTGACTTGGAAGGATCGTAAAAATTAATGAACTTCTGTGGAGGGGGAGGGGGAGGAGGAGGAGGAGGAGGAGGAGGAGGAGGAGGAGGAGGAAAATGAGGAAAATAGGTGCCTGCAGAATTGCAGTCTGTTTCTAGTCTTTTTTTTAAAAAAAAAAGTTTTTGTTCTGGGAAAATTGAGTTCTTGTTTTGCCTCCCGAAGTTGTGGGCGCTCCATCACCGGAGATTTTTAAGAAGAGACCGGACAGCCACTTGTCTGGAATGGTATAGGATCTCCTGCTTGATCAGGGGGGTCAGACTAGAAGACCTCCAGGGTCCCTTCCCGACTCTGTTATTCACAGTTTGCTCTCTTCCTCAAAGCAGCTTGTCCAGGTGTAGAAAGGAGGGGGAGAAACAAACACACCCCATCTTGCCCCTCTTCTCCACTCAGACTGTTTTCTTGGGCTGAGCCGACGAAGGACGGAATTAAAACTGTTTGGCAGGATCTTCCATCGATCGTAATCCTCAACTTTGTTCCTTATTCCTTCTGCTGGCAGTTCGGATCCTGTAACTCGACTCAGCACTTGAAGCGCCTGGCTTAAATCCTTCTTCTCCAACTCTTCTTTCCTCGAGCCGGTTTCCACAACCCTCAGGTATCGGCCGGACACAATTGTTTTCTTTCTCTGCAGAGAAGGGGAAACGAAGCCACTCCCCCATTGCCCCTCCACCCCCCCACCCCACCCCCGAAGGAAATCTTTGCAGGCCGATTCCACAGAAAGAAAGAAACAGGATTGCAAGGGAAAGTTTTTGCCGTATTAAACGCCGCCGACTGACACCAGTTGTTGGCAAACGTGCGCTTTTGGCAGTAAAATAAAACAACAGAAAGAGACAGGGCTTTTGGAGGCTTGCCTGTTTTAAACAAAAAACCGATGGTTGGAACGCTCTGTTTAAAAGTAAATAGACTGTGACATATTGTGCAGCTGGTTTTAAAAGAGATTTTGGTGTCCATCTGTATGTTCTGAATAGTAACCATCCTGGCTTGGGGGGTGGGTTGGGGGGTGGGTGGGGCGCTTAGGTTTTAAGAACGGAGTGAAATTCGTTCTTTTGTGAGTCTTTTTTCTGCTAAATCCTCGCCGAAAAAGAGAAAATTATTCCGTCCGGATTTAGGAATAGACTCCCGGGTCTTTTCTCTCTCTCTGTTCCCCTGATGAGGGGAAAAAAAAAGGGGGGGTTAACGTAAATATTTGCCACTTTCCCAATTGTTGCTTCCTTTCCTCAAAGGTTCTGAAGCCCGGTGGACTCATTTCAAAGGAGTTTGAAGGGGTTCTCTTGGTTATATTTGGGTCTCGGAGGCCCTGCGGGTTAGCCAGTAACCTCAGGGTTTCCGAACACCGTAGCAAATCAGGTGTGAACGTTGTGCCGTCCTTGCGTGCGGTGGCGTGTGCTCGGCACACAAAAGGTTCTTTTGCAGCTCCCCTCCTCTTGTGCAGCTCGTTCTTGACGGCCCAAGATATGACCGTTGTGTTGCCAGAGTGTCCCTTGATTGTGTGTCGCAGATCAATTTGATTATCCTTCCTCTTCCAAACCAAGCCATCAGCCCTGCTTGTCAATACTTCTCTCTTCTGTTTTTTTTTTCCTATTGTTATTCTTATTTAAAAGAAAGAAGCTTAATTTGCAAGCTCGGCTTGGGAATAGCCTCGCATATTTTAAAATATATTAAACCGGGTGTGACAGGCCGTCCTTGGGTCTATTTATGCGCCGCGGAGTTCTAGTGCCAGCCTTCTTTTGCATCTAATCAGGAATGAATTAAAGCCCGGTGTTGGGGGAGATCTCGGATTTTCCGTGCCGTATTTTTTTTTTTTAATCTGTCAATTTTGACCATGCTCAACGAGAGTTGTCTGTTACGTGGTCTCGGCTCCGTTTTAACCACATTTGCCGGTATTGTGTTGGTGTGTGGGGTTTTGTTTTTTTTTGCTCTCCGTGTGTAGCTGCATGATAAGGTGTTTAACCACGTAGAAGTCTGTAAATATTTAACTGTAGATAAAACCATTTATCTAAAAGGCTCTGTGTGCTGTGTTTTGCTCCTGGGTTTATCTCGTTCTACTAGTTACGCTGCCTAAACTCTGACAGGTTTGTTTTTGGGGTTTTTTTTTTTTTTTTTGCAAAAGGCACAATGAGGGATGCAAACTTGCGACTTCCGAAAGGGGCTTTGGGTGACAACTTGCAAAAGCCCCCCGCACCTCTCCTCCTTGTGGCTTATTTAACCTATATGGTTAGTTTGGTTTTGGAGCCTGGGCGGATCCGAACGTTTTGAGAAGAAACCAGAGACTGATGTGAATTCGGACCTTCGTGGTTCCTTCCTGGTTTCCCTTCCCTTCCGGATCAGCCTAGAAAACGAGGGGGGGGGGTCTCTGTGAATTGATGGAGGAAGATGGATATGTGAGTATGGGCCCCTTTATTTCTCCTCCCCACCCTCAGCTGCTCAAGCAAACACGCTGAACGGCCTTCCCCGCCTAGTGATCCCGGCCCACCTTCCGCTAAAACTTGCTCGGTGCTCTCTTCGGCCATGTCTCCCCCCCCTCTTTAAAACCCCGCCAGGCTGACCTTTCTGTCCCGTTTCTGGTTTTCTCCGATCGGCCTTTTGTTATCCCTTAGACACCGGAGAAAAATTGAAACTGGATGTGAATAGGAACAGATTTTTCTCTTTGCTTGGGAGTCTCGCAAAGGGACTTCCTTAGAAATAACTAGCTTGGCCAAAGGATCAATTCTCCAAAAAGTCCCTCCTTTTTGTGGGGGAGGTGTCAGCCATGTCAAGGGGGGGGGGGTGGCGAGGGAGCCGGGCTGTAGTCGACCTCTAAGCTGGCTTTGTTTCGACTTTATTTATTTATATCCTGCTTTTATTATTTTTGCAAATAACGCGAGGTGCCGAGCATAATCAATATTCCTTCCTCCTCTTGTTTTTCCCACAACAAGAGCGTTGAGTTGGGCTGAGAGAAGGAGAGGGGGACCGGCCCAAAGTCACCCAACTGACTTTCATTGCTAAAAGAACTAGAACTCACCGTCGCCTGGTGATTGGCCCAAAGCCACTCGGCTGACTTTCATTGCTAAGACAGAACTAGAACTCACCGTCACCTGGTGACTGGCCCAAAGTCACCTAGCCAGCTCTCATGCCTAAGGCGGGGGTTCTAATTTACCGTCTCCTGGTGATCGGCCCAAAGTCACCCAACTGACTTTCATTGCTAAAAGAACTAGAACTCCCAGTTGCCTGGTGACTGGCCCGAAGTCACCTAGCCTGCTTTCATGCCTAAGGCGGGGGTTATAATTTACTGTCTCCTGGTGATCGGCCCAAAGTCACCCAGCTGACTTTCATTACTAAGGCAGAACTAGAACTCACCGACGCCTGGTTTCTAGCCTGGTGCCTTCACCACTAGGCCAAACGGGCTCTATTATGCAACCCCTTGGAATATATAGCAATATATGTGTGCTTACTGGGTTCCTTTGGGCTTTGGGGTCAGTGTTGACTCCTGCAGTATTTATTCTACGTACACAGGTTTTACAGTTCATGCATAGCTGGGTATGTTCCTTCCTGGCCAGGAACATCCATTGTCAACTTTTGTCCGCTTCTAACAAATGTGGGCGGTCCTTCTTTCATACTGTCAATCTTGATCCAGCAGGTGGTTACGCCCTCTGAGCTGCAGGAGGGAGGCCGGGGTTCTTGAGAGAGAGAGAGAGGGAGAGGGAGAGGGAGAGAGAAAGAAAAAACGAGAGAGAGATAGGGACGGAGAAAGAGAGAAGGAGAAGGAGGGAGGAAGGGAGAAAGAGAAAATAAGATAGGGAAGGAGAAAGAGAGACCGAGAAAGAGGGAAGAAGGGAGAAAGTGAAAGAGAGAGATAGGGAGGGAGAAAGAGAATGAGAGAGGGAGGGAGAGAGAGAAAACGAGAGAGAGAGAGATAGGGAGGGAGGAAGAGAGAATGAGAAAGGGACCGAGGGAGAAAGGGGGAGAGAGAGAGATAGGAAGGGAGAAAGAGAGAACGAAAGAGAGAGGGGGAGAGAGAGAGAGAGAGAGCATCCTATAAGAGTGTTAAATAGATTCCCCTCCTTTATTTTATTTTTTTAATTTTGAGAAAACCCACCGTTTCGATCCTGAGCCCCGGGGGGGGGGGGGGGTGGCGCAGCCCGCATGAAACTATTCTGCCGGTGGGGGTTTTTTTGTTTGTTTGTTTGTTTGTTTGTTTCTTTCTTTTCTTTGTGTGTGTGTGTGTGTGTGTTTTTTTTTCCCTTCTCCCTCTTTTCTCCCAAATTAAGATTCCGCGCGGGCCTTTACAGATGCCGCTAAGTTTGGGCAATTATCATTTTGTTTGGGGGAAAAGTAGTAAAACAGTGTGCGGTAAAAGTGTTTAGAGGGAGAAGGGATAGATAAATGGGACGGTTTTGCAATGCAAAATGGTTTGGGGTATGTCTTGTATGTATATATACACTAGAATAGCTTCTCATACATACATACATACATACATACATATATATATATATATATATATATATATATATATATATATAGGAGAGGGGGGAAAGAAGGATTTCTTGGCTGTTGCTTAACTGCTATTGTGAAGCTTAGAACAGATTTCTCTCTCCCCCCCCATCGCTAATGCCCTAGAAGTATTAATTCACTTTGATATGCTAATTAGAGGGCATTATGCAAGAAATGAGATTAAGTGGCAGCAGGAAACCATTTGCCTGTCACTAAATTGAGAGTGTTACCATCAGGAGGAGCTTTGTATATATCTGCATTTCCACCCCCCCCCCCACCCTCTCTCTGTCTTCTCTCCTCCCCCTGCCCCCCCACCCCCCAGTTTTCCCTTGGTTTTGCATATAAATAAAAATTGATTGAAAGGTCTAGAGAAGCTTCTGGAACATCCGTGCGCGGCTCCTCTCCTTTCTTTTCCTTCGCCCTCCTCTTTGCCTTTTATGATTATTTAAACTTCATGTTAAAGAGACTTTCCCTGAATATTAATTGATCTAATGGGAGACGGCAGAGGGGAAAGGAACCCTCATCGCCCTTTGTGTTCCTCTGGCAGCAGACGGAGGAGGGAAAGAAAGATGCTGTCCTGCACGTTTTCCCAACCCCCCCCAACCCCAATCCCCCCCCCCTTTTGTTCTTTTCATCCAGAGCGTCCCAGAGCTGGATGAAGATAAAATCAATCAAAATAGAGTTGGAAGGGACCTTGGAGGTCTTCTAGTCCAACCCCCTGCTTAGGCAGGAAACCCTACACCACTTCAGACAAATGGTTGTCCAACCTCTTCTCAAAAGCCTCCAGTGATGGAGCTCCCACAACTTCTTGGAGGCAACTGATTAAATCTTCTCACGGTCAGGAAATTCCTCCTTCATTCCAGGTTGCTTCTCTCCTTGATTGAGTTTCCATCCGTTGCTTCTTGTCCTGCCTTCTTGGTGCTTTGGAGAATAATTTGACCACCCCCCTCTTCTTTGTGGCAGCCCCTCAAATTATTATTATTATTATTATCATTATTATTATTATTCATATTTCTATGCCGCCCACTCTCCGAGGACTCTGGGCGGCTTACACCAAAGACAGTATACTAAATAGCATATTGCCCCCAACAATCTGGGTCCTCGTTTTACCCACCTCGGAAGGATGGAAGGCTGAGTCAACCTTGAGCCGGTGAGATTTGATCCCCTGATCTGCTGAACCAGCAGTCAGCTGAAGTAGCTGCAGTACTGCACCCTAACCACTGCGCCACCTCGGCTCTTTGTAGTGGAATACTGCTATCATGTCACCCCCCCCTAATTCTTCTTTTCTTTAGACTAGCCCAGGGATCTGCAGCCTTAAGCACTCAAAAGAGCCATTTGGACCCGTTTCCCACAGAAAAGAAAACAACCGGGAGCCACAAAACCTGGGTGGGCGTGGCCAACTCGATGTCACTCACTTCCACCAGTCACATGACGCCCCCTAGCCATGCCTACCCAGCCAGTCATTAAGGCAGAGAACCAGTTGTTAAAAAACACCGGGAAACACCACAAAATCCTTTTGACATCTCTCTCTCTCCCCTCCCTTCCTTTCTCCCTCCCTCTCTGTATCTCTGTATGTCTCTCTCTCTCTCCTCCCCTCTCTCTGTATCTCTCTGGCCGCTTCTCTATCCTCCCCGCCTCCCGGCTATCGCCCTTAACCTTCTCAGGCCAGGCAAGGAGTGACTGGGAGGGGAGGCCGAGTGGCGGGGCCAGCCGGTGGTGGGATCACCTGACCAGGGAGCCACAGCAGAGGGCCCAAAGAGCCGTATGCAGCTCCAGAGCCGCAGGTTGCTGACTCCAAATCCAAATCCTGCAGCCGTTCTTCATATGTTTTAATCTCCATGTCTTTAATCATCTTAGTTGCTCTCCTTTGCATATTTTTTTCTCCTCCAAAGTCTCAACATCTTTTTTTTTTTTTTTGGTAGTGCGGTGACCAAAACTGAACGCAGTATTGTGGCCTTGCTAAGGTTTTATAACGTAACTTTGATTCTGTGCCTCTGTTTCCACCACCAAGCATTCTATTGGCTTTTTGAGTTGATTTTTATCCTGCCTTTATTACTTCATAAGTTAATTCAAGGCAGCAAACAGGCAGAATTTTCCTTCCTCCTCCTGTTTTCCCCACAACATCAACCCTGTGAGGTCGACTGGAAAGAGAGAGGGAGGGAGGGAAGGAAGGGAGGTGCCCTGTATGGGCCTCACGAAAAACAGCATCCTGAAATTCATGTCTGCGTTTGGGCTCTAATTTTTCGCGCTTTTTCTGCTTTAGAGGCATACCTTCTGGGTCTGGGGAGTAGCAGATTTTAAATCCAGTTTTGCAATTTACACGTAGGTATAGAAGGAGTAGCCATCCCTACTGGGAAGTGAGTTTGTTTCTATTATCTGGACATGAGTCGTTTCCGTGCATAATGGAGTCAGGCTGATCCATGGAATACCGGAAGGTTCTTGATAACTTATTGGCTGTGGGTGTGTATTTTAAGGGGTGGTAAGTTTTATGGGGGAAGCCCAGTGGTGAAATCCAATTTTTTTTGTGTGTTCTGTGGGCGTGGTGTGACTTGGTGGGCGTGGCAGGGGAAGGATACTGCCAAATCCCCATTCCCATCCCACTCCAGGGGAAGGATATTGCAAAATCTCCATTCCCACCCCACTCTGGGACCAGCCAGAGGTGGTATTTGCCGGTTCTCCGAACTACTCAAAATTTCCGCTGCCGGTTCTCCAGAACCTGTCAGAACCTGCTGGATTTTACCCCTGGGGAGGCCCCAGATACCATTGAAATAGATTTTTATGGAGCTGGTCTAGAGTTTGGGTTTTTCTTTTCTTTTTCTTTTTCATTGGTGCCTGATGGAATTCTATCCGGTCCTATTCATGATCCCTGTGAAAATTAAACCGCCACTGAAGGTTTTCAAGAAGAAATTGGATAGCCATTTGTCCAGAATGATAGAGAATCTCCTGTTTCAAGCAGAGGGTTGGACTAGAAGACCTCCAAGGTCCCTTCCAATTCTGTTATTCCGTACCTCGCTTTTTTCCCAGTAAAGGGCTACCAGAGTGAGCGCATGTAGAAATTGCCCAGTTCTAATTAAAGCTCAGGTTTTGATCACCAACAGGAAGAATTTGTGTGTAAGAAACATGTTTTTCCCCCACGAAGGAAAACTAGCTAGTCTTTTTCTGGGCCTAACTCAAGAAGTGAGATTTTAACTTTCCTGAATCTAAACGCTCAACGCCCCGGAGTGGTTCTCTTTTGATATCGAGCGGATTTCCACGCGAGGAAATTGGTTCGTTTGCGGGCGGATGTGCTGGGCCGTTATTGCTTGTTCGACAAATCCAGCTGTCGAAAGAACTAGGCTTGACATGATATGTTGCGAAGCCATTCCACACTAGCCATTTTTATTTTTTTTCCTAAGAAGCCAGATGGGGGAAATAAATTTCAGCACCACAGAGAGCTCCAGGAGAGCAACTTTGCCCAGGGATGTTTTAAGACAAGGGTGTCAAATTTGCGGCAACACGTGACGTCTCGGGACCTTTGTTAAACCAGCCGGGGGTGGGGCCAGCATGTGACGCATCTGCCCCCCTCTCCCAGACCGCGAGTTTGACACCCCTGTCTTAGGATGTATCTTTCGAGGAATTGCTTCTTATTTTCTCCAGGAAATAAAACTTTTTGAGATGGGAGTGGCCTTTCTGAGTGGGGTTGTCCTGATGATCATGTGAACGAAAAATCAAGAAACTTTAGGCTTGTATGCTAGACTGGCGAGGCAGAAAAGCCTCCTAGGTGAACGCAGGAAATAATATCCCCTCTACCCTCCCCAAAAAACAAGCCCAAAATACAGCTTCAAGGAGGCTTTATCTTTACAAGTAAGTCCTTGACTTAAAGCCACTCGTTTAGTGACCTCTCCGAGTTACAACGGCGCTGGGGAAAAAGGGCCTTACGACTTGTGACCGTTGCGGCGTCCCCGCGGTCAGATGATCAAAATGTGGACGCGTGGCAACTGGCATGTACTTACGACGGTTGCAGTGTCCCGGGGGCCACGCGATCCTCTTTTGCGACCTTCTGACGAAGAAAGTCAATGGGTGGGGAAGCCCGATTCGCTTAACGACCGTCTTATTGATTTAACAACTGCCGTGATTCACAACTGTGGCAAGATAATGGGGCAAAATTCTTGCTTGGCAACAGAAATTTTGGCTTCAGTTGTGGTCATAAGCTGGCTAAGTACTTAGCTTAAGAGAGACAGACAGACAGAGATAAATAGAGAGAGAGAGAAAGAGAGATAGATAGATAGATAATTAGAGAGATTGATGATAAATAGATATTAGTGAGATAAATAGATATTAGAGAGATTGATAAGATAGATATTAGTGAGATAGATAGATAGTAGATAGATATTAGTGAGATAGGTAGATGGGATAGATAGATATAGAGAGAGAGATGAGAGAGATCTTAGAGAGATAATAGATAGATATTAGATTGCTAAAATAGATAGATACTAGTGAGATAGATACTAATGAGATAGATATTAGAGAGATTGATTAGATAGATAGATAGATAGGTAGGAAGGTAGATAGGAACAAAACAACAGTTGGACCTTGGAGGATAGATAGATAAATAGATGATAGATAGACAGACAGACAGACAGAGGTTAGATAGATAGATATTAGTAATATATATATAGAGAGAGAGGGGGGGAGAGAGAGAGAGGGAGAGGGGGGGGGGGGGAGAGAGCCACACACACACACAAATACCAACACAAACATACACACAGTGTAGTGTACTTCTCTTGGTTTGGGGTACATGCGACGAGTTAAATGCACCCAGGGAGAAAAGCTAGCTTTGCACGTCTCGTGACGGCCACAATGCACTTGACTTGAAGTACCTGTCAGGAATTGGGAATCTTTTAATGCAGGTTCTACCCATTTGGCGAGTGCCTCCTTCATCTAATTTAATTTTTTTAATTCAATTCCGCACGATGCTTTCATTCTAGTTCCACCCCATTTGCGCGAAGGGCTTCCGAGTTGACTCTCCAAGTGACGATGTGCCCCGTAAATTGAATAAAGGATATATAGATTTCTGGTTATGCCTTCTGGTCCTTGAGTTTAATGACGTCGTCCAATCGGTAGGCACCTTGCCTTCTAGCACCCTCCCCCCCTCCCCACCCGAGGACCGATCGGTAATAAAAATTATGTTTTAACTTGTAATTGCAGGAAGGGGAAGATCCTTCATTGCGTCTTCTTTTTTTTTTTTTCCTCCTTTTTTTCTCAGCTGGGCCAAGGACGATGTTTTGAAACTTGGGGGGTTGCGAGTGCAAATTTGAGACGTTTTTATTTCTTTTTCATCAGAACAGCTCCAGGTGATGTACAGCCAAGGGCTGGTTTTGGAGAAAAACCTTCTCTTTTTGTTCCCTCCCGTAATTCGATTGTAATTTGGAGCCTCAGCTTGCCGTCCTTTGGATGCTCAAGCATAATTAAAAACAAGGATAACAACCTCGTTCCAACTCCCTTGCAAAATGAACACTTCTTGCGTTTTGGCTCGAGGGTTGCTAGCAACCAGGGGGGAAATCCAGCAGGTTCTGGAGAACCGGTAGCGGAAATTTTGTGTAGTTCGGAGAACCGGAAAGTACCACCTGGCCCCCAAATGGGATGGGAATGGAGATTTTGCAATAGCCTTCCCCCAGAGGTGGGGTGGGAATGGAGATTTTGCACCAGGAGACTTGAAGTTCTAGCCCCACCTTAGCCATGAAAACTCACTGGGTGACTTTGGATCAATCACCAGGAGATTGGAAGTTCTAGTCCCACCTTAGGCAGGAAAGTTGGCTGGGTGACTTTGGGCCAATCACCAGGAGACGGTGAGTTCTAGTTTCGCCTTAGCCATGAAAGCTGACTGGGTGACTTTGGACCAATCACCAGGAGACTGGAAGTTCTAGTCCC
>WNWU01000193.1:849964-862905 GCA_012654045.1 Ptyas mucosa | reverse complement strand
TTCTTTCTTTCTTTCTTTCTTTCTTTCTTTCTTTCTTTCTTTCTTTCCTTCTTTCTTTCTTTCTTTCTTTCTTTCCTTCCTTCCTTCCTTCCTTCCTCCCTCCCTCCCTCCCTTCCTTCCTTCCTTCTTTCCTACCTTCCTTTCTCTTTCTTTCTTTCTCTCTTTTTCTTTCTTCCTTTCTTTTTCTCTTTCTCTTTCTCTTTCTTTTCTTTCTTTCTCTTTCTTTCTTTTCTTTTTCTCTTTCCCCCTCTCTTTCTTTCTTTTTCTTTCTATCTTTTTCTCTTTTTTCTCTCTGCCCCTTCCTTCCTTCCTTCCTTCCTTCCTCTCCCTCCCTTCCTTGCGATTTAAAAAGTAGACGCAGTTGCGTGCTTGACTGTCTTAATATTTTATTTTTTCCCTCTCGTCCTCTTTATGACGTGCTTACCCAGGAAAGTGCCATTTGTGATGGGTTGTCATCATTAATTTTGTCACGGGGATAAAACCCTCATCCGCCCGCTGGCATTTTTTAAAAATTTTATCATCTTTATTTTTTTTTTTAGACATACAAAATTAGCAGCATCCTCCCCCCCTCTCCCCCCCGAAGCTCTTATGGTGTGTGGTATACAAATGTTGCTGGATATTTACCTTTAATGAAAGGCCGCATAAATATCTCAGCCTCAATAAATTATGTAGCTGTGCTTGAGTGTTGGGAGTGGCAGCTAATAAATAGTTCCTGCTAAAGAATTCTTCACTTCTTCCCCTCCTGTTTCTCTTTTCTGAACAAGGCTCTAATCCTACAATATATATGAATGTAACAGTCTGACATTGGGCCCCGTAAATCATCATCATCATCATCATCATCATCATGAAACAATAAATGGCAAAAGTCAGATTTCTTTGGAATAGCTTACCATCCTGCAACCAGACCCTAAAACACCATCAAAACATCAGCTCCTGCATATCGCAGGTTCTTGGGAAGGACTCATAGGTAAACAAAAAAAATGCCAAGCTCGCCCTAAACATCTGGCTGACTGTGTGACGAACCGTCATAACAATACTTATGGACCCTGTGGCATTGACAAAATCCCCATCGGTCAATTGCAAAAAAGGCAGCTTGGCTTGCAACAGCTTACATCCGGCAACGAGAACTCGCATATGCCTCCGGTAGAAAGCCAGGTTCTCTCCGCTCAGCTGCCATCCATCCTGCTGGATTTTTGCAGGAAGGCGAGAAGAGGGGAGGGGGGGGGGGGGGGGGGGAAAGAACGATGTCGCGAAGGTGTCACCGCAGGAGAGGCCTCTCCTCCTCATCCCTCCCTTCTTTTCTTTTCGCCGTTCTTCGCGCCAACCCTTTTCATCCGAAGACGCAAATGTAATTCCTCCTCTCTCTGTTTTTTTTTTTTTTTAATATCCACGTCTTTAACACGAGAAGCAACAGCTTCCCCTCTGGGTCTTTTATCTGGCTTAAGAGAATAAGAAACTCCTTAATAAGCATGGTGCAAAGGGAACCTGAATGCTTTCTTCTCCACAGGAGGGTCTCTCCCCATCTCCCCCCACTCCTCCTCTCTTTCTTCTTCTTAGTCTGCTAATAAGTAAATATCTGCTATTGTTTAACCCTGCATTCTGGGCGGGCAGAAAGACGGTGTTTTCTAGGTAACCACGGGGAAGGGGGTGGAAGGCTCTTTATAGATCCCTTCCCCCGTGTCATTAGCTGCAAATTTCTTGAGGCTTCCCCCCCCTCCCCTCTGGGAGAAAGGAGAGTGGAATTTGATGTGTGGAAAGGCTGAGCGGGCAGGCAATTTTCCAGCAAGGACGTGGGTGGGTGGGTCGATGAGGTGCCTGCCCCCCTGAGAAACCTGTGCTGATGGGTATCTATAGTCGTACCTGTTTGGGCGCACTAGTTAGCTCCAAAGAAGAGGACCTGGAATTTAGGGAAGATTTATAAGTGGCAGCGTGGACCGAGCTTACTTTTCGTTGCATCGTTTTAAAAAAAAAAATCTAAAGCAACTGGCCCTGTTTAAGGATAACTTATTGAAGATGCCCCTTGCAGAGAAATGCCGCTATTTCAAGGATTACAGCAGCCTGGGAGTTAACAGCAACTGTTTTGCCCTTATCTGGAGAGTATTTCTTATGTGTCTAAATATCCCCTTTAAAAAAACAGAGAGAGAGAGAATGACAGACCACATCTAAGGTGGCCCATAAAGGAGAATATTTGTAGCTCGGTGGTGGTGGGGGGGGGGGGGGGGGTGTTGAAATGAAGGGATCGGAGCTTGGTTGTTTTCTTGCAAGACGGTTCACGACCCCCCAAAATAAGTTTGGCTCCATGAAACGATCGGGAAGCTGTTTCCTTTTCTGTTTTGCGCGAGAAGCTATTTTGTTTCTGGTTTCCTGCAAGAGAAGAAAACCAAGCTCACATCCAGACGGACAAAAGGAATCTGGGTTTTGCAAGGATTTGGCCCTTCCTCTTTCAAGAGAAGGCAACACCTCTTAACCCTCGCGAGGGATCGTTGTTACCAGGGTGTGAAAATTTGCCAGGCTCCCAAATATCTCTCTCTTGTCAGGGGCTCATCAATTCTATAGAGCCGCGTTTCCCCAAAAAAACAGACCTACACCCCCCCCCCCCCCCCAAAACCCTTCTCTGGTTTCCTCGACATTCAGATGGGGAAGCAAGCAATCTATTTATTTATTTATTGGTTGGTTGGTTGGAGCTGCATTTTGCTCATTGCTTTTTTCGGCTGCAATTCTTGACACTTTGAGTTATATTTTTTCCCCCCTTTAAGAGAATATTTACTTAGTTAGTATTCACTTAATTAGAACTGACTGTTTAATGTTTTTTTGGGGGGGAGGGTATTTATGGCATTTCCCGGGCCATATTTGCATTCCAGAAATTAAGTCACCCCGCCATTATTCCGCTCGCCTTTCATACATTAGAATGATGAATGGAAAGCAGAAATGGGGGAAAGACTGCAATGCAATGAAAATTTAATCAGCGTCTTCTGCTGCTTTAATAAGGCAAATAATTCTTATTGGCCATTGCGTTAAGGCTTCTAATATTTAATTCATAACAAACCTCGCGTTATTTTGCAGCCGCATCGACAGGTCCACTTTGCTGCCTGCCAAAAGGCAACCATAAAAACTTAAAAGCAGATGTAAACGTCTGAAACAAGGAGAATGATTAGACCTAAAGCGGTCTTGGGGAGGAGAAGGGGGTGGGGGGGGAGGGAAAAAAAAAAGGAAAGGAAAGGGAAAAAGAATCGCAAAGGAGGGGAAAAATGGCTTTGCAGAAGAATCTGACGATTTTTTTCTGCTTGCTGTTTAGTAACGGGCAAACAATATTAAACTTCAGAGACTGTGTACTTTGAGTGGGGTTTTTTTTTTTCTTTTTTTGAGGATTCGGAATGGCTCCCCTGGGAATTAATCATAGCTTGGCCTGCGTCACTCCCTGAAAAGGACGTGGCAAAATGGCTTAAGACTTCAGCTGCTTTGCCAGCTTGTCAGTATTGTGCATTTAATACACAGATAAAACACGTGCGTGTTAAAAGGCAGGTAGGCCCGCTTGAAGGAGAGAAGGAGCAAGCTCAAAAATGACACTTCTTTTTTTTTGTTTGTTTGTTTTCTGGTGCCGCCGTGATGACGTTACCTAGTTGGGTAATGAAACGTCTGCAAAGAAACAAGGAAGCTCAGAGAGGAACAAGGACCCCACAGTCCTCCTCCTCCACAAACCCCACTCCCTTATAGCGCTGATGACGATAGAAAAGAATGTTTTGCCGCTCAGGATTGAACGATGGTGCTGATGATGTTACGTAGTTTGGTAATGAAACGTCTGCGAGAACACCACCAAGCTCCGAGAGCATCAGGGATCCCACAGTTGTCTTCCTCCTCCTCCTCTCCACAAACCCCACTCCGTTCGAGCACTCATGACGTAACCTAGCTGGCTCATGAAACATCTCCAAGAAAGCCACCCAGCTCAGAGAGCACCACTGTTGAAACCCTGACGGGTGAGCGCATGCGCGCAGGGCCTTCTGTGCATGCGCAGAGTGTCAAAAACAGGATGTGATGATATCCGGGCTGGTGGGTGAATCCTCAGAACGGTTGGATCCCATTTGACGGGGAATCCTTGGGCATCCTCCTATCTTCCTCTTCCAAAGCCCCCATCTCTCTCATTCCTTCCAATCTCCAGAAATTAGCTAGGTTGTAATGCGTTGTGAGCTTCCGAAGGTTGTCGGTAGCAATGCCGGGGTGAACGCCAAGGCTCCAGAAAGTGGCATCATGCCAAGGATAAATGTGCTCTCGTTACATCAAATGTATTTATTTATTTGTTTGTTTTGTTTTTTGCTTGCTTGCTTGTTCGGTTTTCTTCTTGGAGCCGCTTAATTGGTGTCAGCACACACTCTCCTCCTCCTCCCCCCAGAGACCCGGGGTTTCTAACACGGAGATCGGCACCCATCGCCCTGCTTCTGTTCAGCGTCGGGGAAGCCGCGGTTGAATGTAGACCGAATGCCATCGCAACAATGCCAGCCGGTGTTTCGGATGACAGAAATTAATACGCACTCACTCGTAGAACGCGGTGATTAATGACCGCCCCGTGCGAGAAGCGATTCCTGCCTTAAACTCCTCTTTGACGGGGTGTGTGTCTCTCTATGTGTGTGTGTGGGGGTTTTGAAAAGCGAAGCGATGGGTTTCCTTCTCGCCCAAAAGCAGAGGTTATCCAAAGTACATTACTGCCGTGTGTCCTGCGCCTGGTTTTTATTTTCATGAATATTGTGATAAGCATTAGGTGGGGCTCTCCACCCCCCATTCTCCCACCCCCCAGTTAGAAAAGCTTAAGGCCTTCGGGAGGTATTGCAAAGCTTGTCAAACCAAGTTTTCTTTCTTTCTTCCTTCCTTCCTTCCTTCCTTCCTTCCTTTCTTTCTTTCTTTCTTTCTTTCTTTCTTTCCCTCCTTCCTTCCTTCCTTCCTTCCTTCCTTCCACGGTGGCTCAGTAGCTAAGACGCTGAGCTTGTCGATCATAAGGTCGGCAGTTCAGCGGTTCGAATCTCTAGTGCCGCGGAACAGGGTGAGCTCCCGTGACTTGTCCCAGCTTCTGCCAACCTAGCAGTTCGAAAGCACATAAAAAAATGCAAGTAGAAAAAATAGGGACCACCTTTGGTGGGAAGGGAACAGCGTTCCGTGCGCCTTTGGCGTTGAATCATGCCGGCCACATGACCACGGAGACGTCTTCGGACAGCGCTGGCTCTTCAGCTTTGAAACGGGGATGAGCACCGCCCCCTAGAGTCGGGAATGACTAGCACACATGTACGAGAGGAACCTTTACCTTTACTATATCTGAAAATGAGTCGGGCGTTTTCTTTCCTGAATGTTGATGATGGCTTTGTTGTCGGCTGTTGTATGGAAATCTGTTTTTCTCGAGGTTGCTTTGGGAGGAGATGGAAAAATTTTAGGGGGCCACAAATCCGCCTCCCTTATCTGGGGAATTTTCTTTCTGATTTTAACAAGCCCATTGAGGTAGCTTTTGTCCAGGATCTTTGGATAAAGGAGAAGAATATTTGTTGCTCAGGGTTGAAATGAGCCGTCCTTGGTGCTGATGATGTTACATAGTTTGGTAATGAAACGTCTGAGAGGAAACCACCAAGCTGAGCTCTCTGAGCTTGGTGGTTACCTTGCAGACGTTTCATTACCCGGCTAGGTAATGTCATCAGTGCTAACGGGTGTGACTTTCTCCCTGTTAATATACAGTAAGTTCTGAGCTTGGTTGGTTTTCTTGCAGATATTTCATGACCCAACTAGGTAACATCATCAGTGCTGGTAGTGTGACTTGCTCCCTGTTTATATACAGTAGCTCTGAGCTACTGTTTGGAGAGTAGACATTTCATTATCCAGCTAAGTAACATCATCAGGGCTGATAGTGTGACTTGCTCCCAGTTTATGTATTGTAGCTCTGAACTGAGCTGTTTTCTTGCAAGCTGGTTCCTTACCCAAACTAAGTAACGGGGCAAGCTCTAGCGCCAACACTGATGACGTTACCTAGTTGGGTCATGAAACGTCGGCAATAAAAACAAGCAAGCTCAGAGAGCACCAAGGAGCCCGATCGTCTTCCGAGTTTGAAATTGCAACGTTGACCTGCCGCGCTCAGGCTTTCTTCGACTGAAGCCTACGTCAACCCAGACGTCCTACCCGTGCCTTGTTTTATTGGGTGGAAGGGAGGGTCTAACGGGAACGTGCTTTGGGATGCAAAGCAGTGGGTTCAAAACCACTGTTTTGCATTCCAAAGCGCATTTCCATTGAAGCTGCTTTGGAATGCCTTTCTGGCGAGTGATGTATTATTTAGCTCCCTTTTTTATTTTCAAGGATTCCTTCAAAGAGATGGGGGCCGAATGCGCCGTGCATTTCAATGCTTTTTAAACAGGCCAAGGTGGATTTAACCGGAGATCCCTACAAGGCCAGGCTGAACACTTCACTTATTCATTCACAGGGGGTTATCTGGATCTGCACCAAGAGATCAGGCAATCCTGGGACCAATTAAAAAAACAAAACAAAACAAAACCCCAACAACAGTCCGATCCAGTCTTTCGATTCAGAAAAATCGCATGAATTTTGTGTCGACGTTGACGGTCTGGCACACAGAGTCAAGAGCAATTTGTAAGATTGCAAGCCTAGATGATTTATTCAAATCCATACCCAAGTATCTGGTGAACTAAAATTCAATACTAAATTGGCACCAGAATTCAGGCGAGGTTGCCCGTGACAGGTGGTGGGAACGCAATGACTCTAAGCTGTTGACGTGCTTAACTCCGCCCCTCCCAGCTCTGCCTTCCCTTCTCCTACTTCTGGCATCTGTTTGATCAAAATGTATGGCATGTGGGGGTCTGCCAGGCCTCTTAACTGGGTCCAAATCTTTGTAGACTTGAGTGGGAAATGGGAGTCCAGGTGATCGAAAAGGCTATTTGCACATCCCTATGTTGTTGGATTTCTTGCACTCGCAAAGGCCAGGAAGATGGAGGAGGAATCGAATAACAAGAGTTGGAAGGGATCTTGGAGGTCTTCTAGTCCAACCCCCTGCTTAGGCAGGAAATCCTACCCCACTTCAGACAAAGGGTTTACTCTCAGTTTATATTTCCCTGTCACTGTTGGTGTGAATGGTCTTGGAGTTCTTTGGTTGGCCTGTTTATTGTTAGCTTGCTGGGCAGTTCCTTGACTGGGGTATTGTCTTCTAGTTGATTGTTGGTCTGGTGTTAATTTTGGTGTTAATCTTTGTTCATCTGGGTGTTGATTGCTAGTGCGGCTCAGGCGTTTTGGTCTTTTTGTTCCCTTTTTTGGCTTCTTGAATGTCTCTTTTGCACAGTATGTAGATGTTATTTATGTCTATGTGTCCGTTGATGGCCAATTTGCCGAAGCAACCATGACTAAAGCAAGGAAAGCCATGGGGTAGGGGGAAGGGTTTTTGGAAGAGCCAAAAATGAATGTAATTCACCCCCCCCAAAGTCAATTTTAACTTGACAAGTGAAGGAAGTATACCTGCAAAAGCTTGAAAACAGTATTACAATGTTAGCAGTATTATTAGGAGCCGGGATGGCGCAGTGGTTAGAGCGCAGTACTGCAGGCTACTTCTGCTGGCTGCCTGCAATTTGGCAGTTCGAATCTCACCAGGCTCAAGGTTGACTCAGCCTTCCCTCCTTCCGAGGTGGGTAAAAATGAGGACCCAGATTGTTGGAGGGCAAGAGGCTGACTCTGTAAACCGCTTAGAGAGGGCTGTAAAAGCACTGGGAAGCGGTAGATAAGTCTAAGTGCTATTGCTATTACTGACCTCAGAATATTGACGAAGGGAGAAATATGATAACATGGTGGTGTTGAAATCATCGGTCAGCCATGAATATTCTTTCATGGAAGGTAATGAAAAGGTATCGATCAGTGATGGGTTGCTCCCGGTTCGGCTGAGCCGGTAGTGGTGACGATGTGACGTCACTGAACCGGTTCTCTTTGGCTGGAAGCTGCGCCCTCCCGCCCGCCCCCGCTTTATTCCTACCTTTATTTCTTGTTTTTTAGCCCAGCTGATAGGCACGACAGAGTGGATTGCCGCACTGGCCTAGAAACCTAACCCGCTTGCGCGGCAATTTGGGATTTGCCCAACCAGGAGTCAACTCTGACTCTCGAAAGCAATGAATAAGTAACCGTCTAGGGCCGTGATAGCGAACCTATGGCACGCGTACCAGAGGTGGCATGCAGACCCCTCTGTGGGCATGCAAGCCATCAGCAGCTGCTCTTCTGGTTTCCGGTGCACGCCAGCCAGCTGATCTTCGCGCGTACCAGAGCCTGGGAAACCCAAAGGCCAGGTGGCCGGAATGCGCACGCGCACCGTCTCTGAGTTTCCGGAGCTCTGCCATGCGTGAAGACCATATGGCTGGCGCACATGGGCACGCCGGAAACCTGAAGACCAGGTGGCCAGCGTGCGCGTATGTGCACCAGCCAGCTGGTCTTTGGGTTTCCGGGGCACCGGCTCGTGCGAAGACAAGCTGGCTGGCACGCATGCGCACCCCAGAAAGGAGAAGATCAGGTGGACGGAGCGTGCATGTGCACTAGCCAGCTGGTCTCCAAGTTTGCAGGCTCCGGCACGTATGTGCATACACATCTGCGTTCCGGTTTGGGCATTCGGTGCCGAAAAAGTTCACCATCACTGGTCTAGGGTAAACCTAGGCATTGTACTTCATAACCCACGGTTTTGAGTTTAAGATGTTGTTAAGAATCCAACACAGTAATGGTTTATTCCAGTGTCTCTCAACTTTTAGGCAACTTTTAAGACGTGTGGACTTCCAGAATTCAATTCCACGCACGTCTTTAAAAGCTGAAAGAGAAACACCAGTTTATTCAAGAAACCAGACCTGAGCGAGGTACGATTTGATGGCCAACGTGGCTCATCCTAAGAAACCAGGATAGAAATAGGGGAAAATAAAACCCACAAACGGAATGAAATAAATCTCCCCACGTGGGCAATTCTGGACAGTGTTCGCAACTTCGGAGTCTTTAAAGTGGAGAAATGGGTGAGATAGTAGGGGTGGGTTCCCCCTCACTCGGGCAGAGAGAGAGAGAGAGAGGAAAAAAATTGCATTGTGCCAACAAGAGACGCCGTCGGATGGAACATTTTCATAAACCATCATCAGTTAGGCGGCCGCCGCTCTGCAAATCAGAAATGATATCTTCAGGCACTGCTGTCAACTGTTATTCAAATAATACCAGCTCACATTTGAATAACAGCAGACATTTTGAATTAATTAATCAGACGAGATAGTTGAGGCCTGTTCTCATTAGTCTCTGGGCCCCGACATGGCAAGATATATGCGTCGGTGATGATACACTTGTCTTTAATCGTGATTTATGAAGATTTAGGATTCTGTGTGATTTGTCAAAAGGGAGGCGAAAGAAACCAGAGTGCATATTTCATTACCTAATCTGAGATTGATTTCCCGATGCTGGGAAATATAACCCCATTGTTAAGATGGGTGGGGAAGGAGGAAGGAAGGCAAAGCATTCTGGGATATTCCTGGCTTATCTCCACGACTGTCAAACGTTGCTACGGAGTGGTGGTTTAATTATGGGCAAATACTTCATTCTGTGTCATGCAAGGGAAGAGGGACCAGGGAAAGGAATAAACGAAAAGCAAACCGAGGAAGCTTCTTGGATGAGAAGCGAAATGTTTTCAAGGAGGGGGGAAAAAAAAATCCAAGAAAGTCCAGAAAAGCAATTTTGGGGACTGGATCTCCATAGACAAATGAAAGCAAAGCTTTGTCCCCTCCTTCCCCCACGGTTACCAGGCCTCCAAACCAAGCTTAGGGCTGTTTGGGAAAATCTATTTGGATCCACTTCATCGATGGAACCGAAGGGATGAGTCCGGTGGGTTGGGTTGACTTTTCTGAATTGATTCATCCACCGCCAGGCGCAAATAACCAGAAGCATCCTCAAAGCGCAGAAGGCTTTATTACTATTTATACACAAGAATGTAGTCCACTAACAATCAAAGCTAAATCGGTGCTAGATAAGGCTCGATGGAATTCACATAGGGCTCACTGGACTTAGGTCTCCTGTGGCGGCGCAACGATTCCAAACTAATGGCACGTTTCACTCCGCCTTCCAGCTCAGCCTGGTTTTTTTTTTTTTTTTTAATAGAAACACACCGACATAAAACGTGTCGGCTGTATACCAAAGTGGCCTGGCTCAAATTGCAGACGTTCAGTCTAACCTTCGAAACGGACTTCCTGCTTTGGACATGCCCTTGAGTTTGGGGGTGCAGTGTCTTGCCGCAGCTGTTAAAGGGAACCCCCTGCTAAAGTCAGTAACACGGTGGCTAAGTAAATCTGGCTTCCCCATCGACTTGGCTTGTCAGGAGGCCGCAAAAAAGGCGACTCTGCGACATAAATGTGAATCGGTTGCCAAGTGTCTGAATTTTGATCACGGGGATGCTACAACGGTCGTAAAAACCAATCATACGTCCCTTTTTTCAGTGCCGTTGTTAACTTCGTTGTTAAAAACGAATTGTTACAAGTCGAGGGTTACCTGCAGATCTCTACGTTTTGTGACCACTGAGCCCACTCACGCTTTCCACCAATGTTCTTGTTTTTCTTTTTTCTTTTTCCCCCTTCTCCTTTTTAAGTGCACCCTTGGTCTCCTATCAGTAGCTCGAGAGACTCTGGACTAAGACCTTCCAGGGTGGCGTGTCCCTCGAAACGGGAGTCATTTTATCCCTGCGAGTTTCTAAATAGCTCTCCGTGTCCCTTTCCGTGGCCTCCTGTTCATAATAGCCTGTTTCCAGTGTGACGGCCTGCTGCATTCGTGGCCCTTCCTTTCATTCCAGGGCGCAGAGTGCACCGCTGTTTAAAGGCAGACATATTACCGTATATTAAGTGAGTGTGTTAATCTGTGATTAGGAGCGAGACTCGTAACAAACAGTGGTTAGCCAGGGAAAGGGAAAAGGACAGAGTTCACTAGGAAACACTCCGACAGGCTAGTAATTACACAGACAGCTTGTTGTCAAGAAAACCACTCCAATCTGGGATTATGAACCTGTGCCGAGGGTTTGACGTCTGAAATGGAGATGCGAGGTGCCTTTTTCTCAATCCTGCGGCCTGCAGCTAGTCCTCTGCTTCAGAAGACAACATGGATGAGGGGAAGTAGAGGAAAAGAGGGAGGGGGAGAAAAAAGACGGTCGAAGAGAAAGAATATTCGTAGTTCAGGGTCGAACTGCGGGGTCTTGGATGATGTTACCTGGTTGGGTAATAAAACATCCGTAAGAAAACAATCGAGCTCAGAGAGCACCCTACAGTCCTCATCCTCCCTTCTGAAAACCCCACTCCCTTCTAACACTGATGATAGTAACAGTAACAGAGTTGGAGGGGACCTTGGAGAACATCTAGTCCAACCCCCTTGCTCACGCAGGAGACCTGTACCAGGGATTCGAACCGTCGAAACGGCCGACCTTTCTGATCGACAAGCTCAGTGTCTTAGCCAGGTCGTTGTAGTTCAGGGTTGAACTGTGGGGTCTTGGATGATGTTACCTAGTTGGGTCATGAAACGTCTATAAGAAAACAACAGAGCTCGGAGAGCACCTAGGACCCCCACAGGGAAATGTGCACCCCAAATCTATTAATTTTGGTGTGTGTGTGTGTATATGTGTGTTAAACTCTTGCCAATCACAACCTCCAAATTCAACCAGCTGGTGAATTCCAATCAGATCCTGATCTCCCTTCGAGATTCTTCGAGGAGGAGAGATCATCCAGCTGTACCACATTGTTCTGTCCTTTTCTGTGATCCGCCAGTTCAGTTCACAGGTAGAGAGATGTGAAAACAGGAACGGAATCAGCACCCAACGTTTTTCTTGCTGAGCGACGCAGCTGTTCGGTGAATTTCGCCCCGGTTTTACGGACTTCCTTGCCGCGGGACATTAAGCCAATCGCTGCCGTTGTTAAGTTAGGAACGTGTCGGCGCAGTGCATCTTGGCTCCCTCGTTGACTTCGGCTTGTCGGAAGGTCGCAAATGGGGAATCACGTAACCCCGGGACGCTGCGACCGTCATAAAAATGAACCACTTGCCAAGTGTCTGAATTTTGATCGCTTGACGCTTGGGCGGTGGTGGAATTCAAATTTTTTTTTATTACCGGTTCTGTGGGCGTGGCTTGACGGGCGTGGTGTGGCTTGGTGGGCGTGGTCAGGGAAGGATACTGCAGAATCCCCATTCCCACCCCACTCCAGGGGAAAGATTATTGCAAAATTCCCATTCCCTCCCCACTCCAAGGGAAGGATACTTTTTTTCCAGTGCTGTTGTAACTTCAGTCCCTTAAAGAATGGTCGGTAAGCTCTCTGTATTCCAGATAAAACACTCTTCTCTAGCCTGTTCAATGCCTCACTGTCCAAGGTCCTGAACCTGCCCTTTCTCAATTGCTCATCACTTCATCGTTGTCAATCACTTGCCAAAACTCTTGATGATGGAATCTTTGTTCACGGCTTTTCTTTTCAGTCGGCGTGATCACTTGTGTTTTACTTCCTCTTGTGGGAAAGACACTGGTTTTTTCTTCTTGTTGTTTTTTTCTAAAAGGAGTTTGAAAGCACCTGGCTTCTTTCCAGAAGCCAGTTCTCACTCGTTAGCTAAATATATATATATATATATATATCATATTATAGAAAAACCTCTTTTGGTGAAGGCCACAGAAAATGGGTGTCTGTGCGTTGGAAACCTAGGCGCCATTTTCTAAAATTTAAGCCGCAGATTAAAGTTAATGGAGAGGAAAGGGCTCAGCCCACAAATTTCAGTGTATGTTCCAGAGTCTGGGCTGGATATTAATAGAGATTACAAAGAGGGCAACAATTTTGCGCTCTCGTAGGCGGGGATTTTTTTTATTCCCTCTCTGGATTCCTTAGAAAATCAGTCCTTCTACTTCTTCTTCTTCTTCTTCTTCTTCTTCTTCTTCTTCTTCTTCTTCT
>WNWU01000193.1:790151-800368 GCA_012654045.1 Ptyas mucosa | reverse complement strand
AACCCCAACCCCAACCCCAACCCCAACCCCAACCCCAACCCCAACCCCAACCCCAACCCCAACCCCAACCCTAACCCTAAACTTAAAGCTTTCACAATAGACTTTGAGAGGAGGAGGAGTTGTTGTTGTTTTAAAAAAAAGAAAAAACGGTCTACAAATATTTTAAACAACTTAAAAAGAAATGCGTAGTGGCAACTCTTGGCCGAAATCAACAAGACAAAGCAAATGGGCAATTGTCTCACTTAGCAGCAGAGACTTTGGGCTCAATTGCGGTCGTAAGTCGAGGACTACCTGCCGTTGTTTTCCAGACTCCAAATCCTACACAAATCCGACGAGTTTCACAAATCGGCTCATTTTCCAGTGCTGATGCCAAGCAGAGCCTGGCACCGTAGCCTGTGCTGAAGAGAGCAATATTGTTATTAGCGAGGCCTACTGCGAAGCCGTCGGGAATTGGATCATTGGGGGGGGGGGGGAGAAGGCTGGCACCGCTTCCCTAAATTACAGGTTTCCCATCATTTCCCCAGTGATTTGGCAGGGTTTGAAACCGAGCCTTTGATTCAGCTCCGTGCAAACAAGTGATGTGCTGGAGGGGATATATATATATACCGTGTTTCCCTGAAAATAAGACCCTGTCTTATATTTTTTTGAACCCTGAAATAAGCGCTTGGCCTTATTGCCACGTGCTCAAAAGCCCGATTGGGCTTATTATCAGGGGGTGTCTTATTTTGGGGGAAACGGGCTATATATTTATATATAAGGTTTCCTTCAGAAACGGTGGGGCTTGAAGAACGCGGCGGAGCAGACACGCAGGGATGGGTTTGGGGAATCAGAAGAAAATTCAACCTTTACGAAGGTTGCATGGAAACAGCGCCTAGTGGGGCGTCTCAAGATCGCCTAGACTTTTTTTTTAAGCCCACGGCCCTCCAGGGTTAGCCGACTTCAGAAAAGTGGATCCTGCGAGTTTTGATTGCGACGGTCTTGGCTGTCGGTCGATAAAAATCCCGAAGTCGCAAAAAAAAACCAGAAAGGAGGACTCTCCTTTTTGACACGGTATGCATCCAAAGTGCTTTCTCTTGATAATTTCTTTTCCGCTACAGAGCATCACGCGCAATAGCTCAGCAGTTAAAGATGCTGTGGCTGTCAGCTGGGAAGCTGACAGCCCGGGTTCGAGACCCGAGTGCTACGCGACGGGACGAGCTCCCGTTCCTTGCTCCAGCTCCTGCCAATCTAGCAGTTCGAAAGCATGCGAGTAGATAAATAGGTACCACTTTGGTGAGAAGGTCACAGCGTTCCATGTGCCTTTGGCGTACAGTCATGCTGGACACATGACCACAGAAAATGTCTTTGGACAGCGCTGGCCAAAAACCAGAGATGAGCACCGTCCTCTAGAGTCAGACACGACTGGACACAGAAATCTTTCCCTTCTGAAGAGCATCTAGTAGAGTTTCCATCTCTCCCTCTCTCTTTCTCTCTCTCTCTCTCTCTTTCTCCCTCCCTCCCTCCCTCCCTCTCTCTCTCTCCCTCTCGTTCCTTAAATTTTAGTGGAAGTTGCTCATCCTTTTAAAGCCTTTCTGGAGCCTAATGGTGATGTCATGCTCGCCCTGCTCAGCAAATAAGTGTGGTTGATGAGATCTGAGTGGAAATCTCTTTTTGATTACCAAGCTATTTGCAGGTCTTGGGTTAGCTGATCTCTTTCCAAAATGATCAACTTCAGCGTTATTTGCAAGGATGGAGCCAGAGAAGAAATTAGATGCGTTGCGGAATATCCTTGTGGGAGACGCAGGAAAGTGGCATTTTCTAGTTGTATAGTCCAATGATAGATAGATAGATAGATAGATAGATAGATAGATAGATAGATAGATATAGATATAGATATAGATATAGATATATGCATATGCGCAGATTGTTCTTGATGACGTCCGGGCGGGTGGGCGGAGCCTCCCACTGCCGTTACTACCGGTTCACAAGAACCGAAACTAAGACATCCCCTGATAATAAGCCCAATCAGGCTTTTAAGCACATGTGCTAAAATAAGCCTCCCCAAAAAAGCCATCCAAAAATAAACCCTTCCCTGAAAATAAGCCCTCCCCAAAAAATATTTAAACGCATGAGCTGCCAGTCCCTGCCATTTCCTTTTTGTTAGGGTTAGGGAGACAGAGCTGGAAATCAGGTAAGATGGCAAAAGGAGCCCCGTCTTGCTCCACGCGCCCCAAAATAATAAGACCTCCCCGAAAATAAGGCCAAGCACATATTTCGGGGTTCAAAAAAAAATATAAGACAGGGTCTTATTTTCGGGGAAACATGGTATCTATCATATCTATCATATCTATCATATCTATCTATCTATCTACCTACCTACCTACCTACCTACTACCTACTTACCTATTCCATCCATCCATCCATCCATCCATCTATCTATTTATCTACGTACTTACCTACCTACCTACCTACCCCTCCCATCCATCCATCCATCCATCCATCCATCCATCTATCTACCTACCTATCCCTCCCTCCCATAAAACAGAGATGAGGTATTGAAATATATTAGCCACACGATCCTTTAGATCTACTGGTTATTCAAAATAGGAAAGGAAGCTGCGTTGGATGTGTTCGCCGCTTTGAATTATTTGTAAAAATAAGATGTGATGCGAATAAGTAGAAATGTTAGTTATCCACACCCATGTAAGCCCATACTCTTTCCCCCCTTTTGGTCTTCCTTTCTATATTTCCTACGCACTTGTAGATATGTGCTTGTATTAGCATCGTTTCTTTCCCCGTTTTCTTGGCATTATAATAATAAACATCAAGCAAGAATCTGAAAGCACGCTCGACTATCGCATGTATCAGAGCCGCTCGTGACGAGATGGGGAGAATAATAAGTTCAATAAATGCATAAATAAAATCACATTCTGTACAAGCCATACTAGGCATGGTGTGACTTGGGCACTAATAATCACGCATGTGGATGTATTTGCGTACACAGACTCATGTATGTCTTGGAAAGAAGGTCCTTATTTCTGAAGCCCACCTTCTAAAGAACTTTGCGGGGTCTTTGGTGACCTCTGAGCTTGGTTTTGTTTTTTTTTTTCTTCATGCAGACATTTCACGACCCAACTAGGTAACATTATCAGCGTTAGAAATGGGCACGGATTGCATTTTCAGCCCTGATGATGCCACCTAGTTGGGCAACGAAACAACCAAGCTCAGAAAGCACCAAAGACCACACCGTTCACCTCTCAGCTACAAATATTCTCTTCTAAAGAACTTGGCCTTCGAAAAGCATCTTCAGCTACAAAGCTTCCTTGTTCCCAAAACTTTTAACTCTCTCTCTCTCTCTCTCTCTTTCTCTGTCTCTCCTTCTCTTCTTCCCTCTCTATCACTCTCTCTCTCTCTCTCTCTCTCTCTCTCTCTCTCTCTCTCTCTCTCCTCTCTACCTTCCAAATTATCTGTCGGAGATACAGACTCCCAAGTTTTCAAGACCTACCATGTCCAGATTTTGCATTTCCAAGCAAAATGTCCTGCAACGTGAAGCATTCGACTTTATGGACGATTTCAAGGGTGCTTAGCTGGAAGGGTTTGTGACAAGGACTTTAAATGTCAGGGAAGGCGAGATGATAACAACAGCGCTAGAATTTGCCTTGCGTTAAAGAGAGGACCGTGGCGGGTCAGCATCTCGGGTGGCTTGTCAAGAACCTGGGTCTTCCTCCTGGGTCAAACATTCGGGGACTGAGAGAGGTTGCACGACCCCCTTTTGCAAACCGACATCTCCAAAGACGGGCGTGATAAAAATGTTGCTCGCCCTGGCTTGAAAATCAATGTTTAATTTACTGGGATGGATGGATGATTTCGGTTGAAAGCAGAAAGGGTGGCATTCGGATGCGCCACGACAGGTTGGTTCCCCCCTGGCCCGAGAAAAAATAAATAAATAAATCACGCTATCTTAATAACAGCCTTGATTTTATAAATGATTTCGAAGGGCCGCTCCCCCCTCTTTTCCCCTCCCCTCCCTTTCTCGTCTCCCTCCTCTGAAATCACCAATCCATTCATTTTAATATGTAGAATTGGTTTGCTAGCAGGGCGACAGTTTAAACAGACTTCCCACTGCGCAAGAAGTGCCACCATATTGCTTCCCATTACTCGCTAAGGTGGTTGTTTAGGAGGAGAGAGGGGTGGGGTGGGGGGGAAAAAAAAACCCCTCCTCTCCGGATACGTTTTAAAGGACTGTAATTTTATTTAGGATAATGAAGATTTATCGCTCGTTTCGGCAGCGTGAGAGGTGGCTTTTAGGCCGAGCAGAACGTGCTCTCTGGATGATTTCGGAAGGTGCTTAGCTAGAAGGGTTTGACAACGTCTTAATGTCAGAGAAAGGCGAGGAGATAACTCCTGCTAGTCATTACTCAGAGGTTAGGAGAAAGGGGTAGTTCGTTTTTTCGGTGCTAGGTCTCCATCACGAGATACTCTGGGTCCCCCCCCCCCCAATTCCCTCCTCTGGATGCAAGCATCCTTTAATCGTCTTTATTATCTATTTTAAGCAGTTATTGCCTCTTTGCATTTGACTTTAAACCAGAAGTGGCTTGAAAAACAGAAAAGGAAGATCCGTTTGCCGTTGCAAAGTCTGAATCTTGAAACTTTGCCAGCGGGTGGGGGCAGCTTTCCATCTGCATTTTTATCACATCCCCTTCTCTCTCTTTTATTCTGCCTTTTTCCCCCAATAAACACTCCACGACGCCATAAATATTGTCCTGTTTTCACTTTTAATACCCTTCTCCACTCTCCCTTAGTTTCTCACAGGCTGCGACTTAGCCGGTGCATTTAATCCCCGGTTTATAAATCTTAAAAGCAGAAGGAATTGAACGGTTACAAGATATTTCTTTCTCTCCCCCCACCCTTCCTCTCTCTCTCTCTCTCTCTCTCTCTCTCTCTCTCTCTCTCTCTCTCTTTCTTTTATCAGGTTTTTATCTTCTGGCTGGAAATGCCGGGCGCTCAAAACATTTCTAATTTCCCCTTATTTGAAGGTTCAAACCGTTTCAAATTACTGCCTCTGGATTGTTCCTGACATGTAGAATGGTAAATTTGATCCGAGGGAACGCAGGAATGCATTGTGTGTTCCTTTTTTCAAACAAGGGAATTCAGTAGGTAAATTACACTCATTTACTTGGGACTGTAATTTAGTTCACAGCCTTTAGGCAAATGCGAAGAGAAGGACAGAAGAGAGCAAAATAGCTCAGAACTGGGGAGGGAGGGGGGGTGTTTCCCAATGGAATAGAGAATTTTGTGCTAGGAACAAGGAGAATTAGACGGTTCCGTTTCACAAGCAGCATTGCTTTATCATTCCCCTTTGCATTATTTATTTTTTATTTTTTTACAAAAAAACATCTTTCTCCATTTCCAGACTTCCAAACTGATTAACTCGGCTGTAGTTTAAAATCTTCCAAAAAATGCCCTTTGAAGCTGGGGGGGTATATAGTTTTTAAGGACGTTGGTTTGCTTCCACATCTGATCGTAATTTTATTTTTGCAGCTTCCCCCCCCCCCCCCCAATCCCACCCCCCCAGTTCACTCGATTAAATAAATCAGAACGGTTTTAGAAGTATTGAGAAGAAGGAAGCTCAGGTTACACCCTTAATTTTGTAATTTTGGGAAATGCTTGCTTCCGCGTCTTTACTTGGAGTTGGGTTTTTTTTTCTGGAAACACACACACTCACACACATATAATACGTTTTTCCCCCCCTCCCTTAAATTACTCTAGCACGTCGAAGAAATTTTGGCTTTTATTTTACGTTAGCCATCTCCAACCCTACCTCTGCTTCCTGAAAATAACCACCTGCCTAAATATTTGCGTTTTTTTTTCTTTTTAGTCCAATGCTTCTACCGATGGCTTTTAAATTTGACTTATATTTTCCTTGCGGTCTCTTCAGTCCATTTCTCCCTATCTGCATCCCGTATCTCAAGGTTTTATTTTTGCAGAGGGGAAAAAAAATTGGATGTTTATACTCTTCTTTTTTTTCCCCCCTGCAAAAAAGAAAACGCCTCTTATCGTCAACTAGTAAGTTGGAATTTCAAGCGTTAACTCCCATCTTTTGATTTCTACAGTGGGCAGAAAGTGATTTTGGTGGGTTTTTGTTTGGCGTGTGGTTGTTTTGCAAACAGGGGGCTTGGTGGCCAAGGATTTTTGCAATTCGCTTGCGGGCTTCGTGTAAACTCCCCGTCTTAATTGATGGCTATGGAAAGGCGCAAGCTAGGCTGATGGTTTGTTAGTATATAGCTTGTTAAATTGTAGTTGCCAATTTAAAATAAATGATGCCTCCTGGGTCAACATTTTTTTAAAGGGGTGTGGGAGACTGGGGGTTTCAGCCCAGCTGTTCAAGAGCGGTGGTGGGCTGGTGGTTTTTCATTTTTTCCCCCCCCTAACTTTTATGTCGGGTATGCTTGTACACCTCTCTCCTCTTGCGCACAAGGTCAGCCTGTTCGTGGGTTTTAATAGCAGTCTATCAAGAAAATCAATGAGCCGCCTGTTTCGCACTCGTTTCACTGGGGGATTCTCTCTCTCTCTCTCTCTCTCTTTCTCTTCCACCCCTCTAATGTGTACTGATCCCAAGGTTGAAAGTGACAATATTAATGCCCTGTTAGCGTCCAACCCACAAAGCCGCAGCTCTACCGTCTGCGTGGAGGTTTCTGTTGTTAGTTGCGAAGTCGTGTCTGACCCATCGTGACCCCATGGTAAAGGTAAAGGTTCCCCTCGCACGTATGTGCTAGTCGTCCCCGACTCTAGGGGGCGGTGCTCATCTCCGTTTCAAAGCCGAAGAGCCAGCGCTGTCCGAAGACGTCTCCGTGGTCACGTGGCTGGCATGACTCAACGCCAAAGGAGCACAGAACGCTGTTTCTTTCCCACCAAAGGTGGTCCCTATTTTTCTACTGGCATTTTTTTAGGTGCTTTCGAACTGCTAGGTTGGCAGAAGCTGGGACAAGTCACGGGAGCTCACTTCCGTTACGCGACGTTAGGGATTCGAACCGCTGAACTTTTGATCGACAAGCTCAGCGTCTTAGCCACCGAGCCATCACGTCTTTTTTCAGCCTTCTTTCAGTGTTCAGTATTGGTTGAATATCCTCCGCACTCTGAATGTCTATGGAGATTCTCCATCATCCATCAGATCATGGTTATCCCAAAGGTGGTTTTTTGGGTTTTTTTTTTTCTTTCTTCAAGAGGCAACTTGACTTTTCTTGGTCTTTTTTTTTTTCCTTTGAAGACGTTTCGCTTCTCATTCGAGAAGCTTCTCCGGCTCTGACTGCGGATGGTGGGGAATGGGAGGATGAAGAAGGAAGGATGAAGAAGAAGATACAAGGAGTATAAATCCTTCCGTTCCCCACCCGCTTCCAGTCAGAGCTGAGGAAGCTTCTCAGATGAGAAATTAATCACCTTTAGAATGTGAGAATAAATCCAGTAAAATGTGCATCGTTGCAATTTCAGGAGGAATCCTTTGTTCTCCCTACCAGAAATTCTCCTGGAAGGCAACTCTGCACATCTTCTCCACCCAGCGATCCCAAAGGTCCTTCTTCAAAAAAAAAAAGCAACTGGACTTTGCTTTTTCTCTGAAGGCGTTTTGCTCCTCATCCAAGAAGCTTCTTCGGTTCTGTCTCCGAAGCTTCTCAGATGAGAAGCGAAACATCTTCAAAGAAAAACTAGAAAGTTTTTGGAAAACAACAACAGCAGCACACACCTTTGGGAATGCCACACTCTGGCATGCCGAAGAATTTATTTTTTTTTTTAAAAAAAGACGAAACAGCCTTATGGCTACACCCGTTGTATCAGCTTTCAGGATCCCAGCTTTGAGAAGACTGTTGAATTAGACACCGGATTTACCGCTTTGCTCTTGAACTTGGCACCAAACGGTTTAAGCAAGCGAGTTGGGGGAACGATTGAGGGAGCGAGTCTTAGCAAAGAGAAGGATTATTTGTTTTCCCAAAAATAAGACCCAACCAGAAAATAAGCCCTAGCATGATTTTTCAAGATGCTCGTAATGTAAGACCTACCCCCCCAAAAAATAAGCCACAGTTAATTAAGATCATCAGCCACATGGACGCAATTAGTATCATATTTCCTAACCAGAAAATAAGCCCTAATGCATCTTTTAGAGCAGCAAAAATAATATAAGACCTGGTTTTATTTTCAGGGAAACACAGTAGTATTTGAGGGGCAGTCAGGCAAAGCAGCAGAGAGCAGGACAAAGAAGTTAAGGAGGGAAACTTATCAGAAGGATCCAACTCATAAGCTAGGAGAGCAGGCAAAACAATTAGTCAATGGACATGTCTATGGAGCTACTCAGCCAACCATAGTTGGTCGTGGTTGTCCCAAAGGTGCTTTTTTCAAGAGGCAACTGGACTTCGTTTCATTTTTCTTTGAAGACATTTCGCTTCTCGCCCGAGAAGCTGCTTCGGCTCTGACTGGATGGTGGGGAAAACCGGAGGAGCTTCTCGGACGAGAAGCGAAACGTCTTCAAAGAATAGCAATAGCGCTTAGACTTATATACCGCTTCCCAGTGCTTTTACAGCCCTCTCTAAGCAGTGTACAGAGTCAGCATCTTGCCCCCCAACGATCTGGGCCCTCGTTTTACCGACCTCGGAAGGGTGGAAGGCTGAGTCAACCTTGAGCTGGCCAGGATTGAACTCTTGGTAGTCGGCAGAATTAGCCTGCAATACTGCATTCTAACCACTGCACCACAATGGCTCATGCAGGGAGGGAAGGAAAGAAGGAAGGAGGGAGAGAGGGAGGGAAGGAAGGAGGGAGAGAGGGAGGGAAGGAAGGAAGGAGGGAGGGAGGGAAGGAAGGAAGGAAGGAAGGAAGGAAGGGCAATAGCCTTTAGACTTATATACCGCTTCCCAGTGCTTTTACAGCCCGCTCTAAGCAGCGTACAGAGTCAGCCTCTTGCCCCCCAACAATCTGGGCCCTCGTTTTACTGACCTCAGAAGGATGGAAGGCTGAGTCAACCTTGAGCTGGCCAGGATTGAACTCTTGGTAGTCGGCAGAATTAGCCTGCAATACTGCATTCTAACCACTGCACCACAATAGCTCATGCAGGGAGGGAAGGAAAGAAGGAAGGAGGGAGAGAGGGAGGGAAAGAAGGAAGGAGGGAGGGAGGGAAGGAAGGAAGGAAGGAAGGAAGGAAGGAAGGAAGGAAGGAAGGAAGGAAGGAATAGCAATAGCCTTTAGACTTATATACCGCTTCACAGTGCTTTTACAGCCCTCTCTAAGCGGTTTACAGAGCCAGCCTCTTTGCCCCCAACAATCTGGGTCCTCCTTTGACCCGCCTCGGAAGGATGGAAGGCTGAGTCAACCTTGCGCCTGATGAGATTTGAACTGCTGAACTGCAGCTAGCAGTCAGCTGAAGTAGCCTGCAATACTGCACTCTAACAGTAGTGCGATATTCAATAACAGTGAAGGGAATCTTTGCTTCCCCCGTTGACTTTGCTGGTCGGAAGGTGGCAAAAAAAAGGGGGGGGGGAATACCGGGATACCGCAACCGTCATAAATATGAGTTGGCCGCCAAGCATCCGAATTTTGATCTAATGACCGCAACGGTCCTAAATCTGAAAAATGGTCAGAAGTCACTTTTTTTTCCAGGGCCGTCGTAGCTTCGAACGGCCACTAAACGAAGAGATGTAAGTGGAGGGCTGCCTCTGTTTATCGATTAAAATTTATCAGCCTCCTCTTTGAGGCAGGATCGTCTTTGGGGCAAGAAGGGAGAGGAGGATGGGTAAATCCGTGCCTTCTCCAAAGGCACAATTTTTGAGGCTTGGATCACAGAAAGGCAGATCTTACGTGAGATTAAAAAGGGGAAAAAATCCCTTTAATGCTGTATTATTTGCTGGATGAAACCAAAGTTTAGAGACTTGGGGTTTTTTTTTTTCTCTTCTCCCTCTCTCTCTCTCTCTCTCTCTCTCTCTCTCTCTCTCTCTCTCTCTCTGTCTGTCGGAATCTGGTTCCTACAGTTTGGGCAGCTTTCTTATTATGGGGTGAGGAACTGCGGGTTGTAGCTATGTATAAAAGCGAAGGAATATATTATGAATAATGCATTATCGAGCAGCTCATAAATGTAAGCCGGAATTTCCTTCAGTAGTTGAGTTTTCAGTCACCTTGATGAAACGGTCTCGAAGGCCCTTACACGTTCTTCTCCTTTCTTTCTTTCTTTCTTTCTTTCTTTCTTTCTTTCTTTCTTTCTT
>WNWU01000193.1:756685-774344 GCA_012654045.1 Ptyas mucosa | reverse complement strand
AAAGAAAGAAAGAAAGAAAGAAAGAAAGAAAGAAAGAAAGAAAGAAAGAAAAAGCCATAGAAAAGAATATTTATAGCTCAAGGTTAAACTGTGGGTCCTTGTTATTTTCTGAGTTTGGTTATTTTCTTGCAGACGTTTCATTACCCAACTAGGTAACATCATCAGTGCCAGAAGCGAGTGGGGTTTGCACTGATGTTACCCAATCGGTAATGAAACGTCTGCAAGAAAATCACCCAGCTCAGAGAGCACCAAGGACCCCTGAGCTACAGATATTTGTCTTCTATTGGAACATCACCAGGGTGAGAGAGTGTGGCGCTCCTGTAGTAGCTGCACGATGCTCCTGATGAGGCTACCTAGCTGGGTAATGAAACGTCTGCAAGGAAAGAACCGAGCTCAGAGACCCCACAAAAGAAAAAGCAAAAATGCCAGATTTGAAACACTTTGTCAATTGAACTAATTTCTTCTTATGATTAGCCTTTGACTGTTCTGATTATCTTCAGGGGTCCTGAGCATCGCATGAGGTCTGCTCTTATATTATTTCCAACCGGCATCTCCTTCTCCCCACCTCCGTGACCCTCAATGCTGTTCGGTAACCCCAAACTTTCTGGAAGAGCAGGTTGAGTTTGGATGCATCTCGTAGTAGAGGGAAGGTTCCAGGCTTGTTTTAGTTTTCCTTCCTTCCTTCCTTCCTTCCTTCCTTCCTTCCTTCCTTCCTTCCTTCCTTCCTTCCTTCCTTCCTTCTCTCTCTCCCTATCTTGCTCTCTCTCTCTTCCACGCTCTCTGTTTCTTTCTCTTTGTCTCTTTGTCTCTCTGTATGTCTGTTTCTTTCTGTCTCTGCCTCAGTTTCTTTTTCTTTATTTCTCTCTCTGTGCCTCTGTTTCTTTCCCTCCGTTTCTTTCTCTGTGTGTCTATGTTTCTTTCTCTTTATTTCTCTCCGTGTGTCTCTGTTTCTTTCTCTCTATTTCTCTCTCTGTCTCTCTGTTTCTGTCTCTCTGTTTCTGTCTCTCTTCCTCTTCCTCTCTCTCTCTCTCTCTGTCTCTCTGTTTCTGTCTCTCTGTTTCTGTCTCTCTCCCTCTTCCTCTCCCCCCCCTGTGTTCCTGTTTCTGTCTCTCTGTTTCTGTCTCTCTGTGTCTGTTTCTTTCTCTCTGTTTCTCTCTCTGTGCCTCTGTTTCTTTCCCTCTGTTTCTTTCTCTGTGTGTCTATGTTTCTTTCTCTTTATTTCTCTCTGTGTGTCTCTGTTTCTTTCTCTCTATTTCTCTCTCTGTCTCTCTGTTTCTGTCTCTCTGTTTCGGTCTCTCTTCCTCTTCCTCTCTCTCTCTCTCTCTCTCTCTTCTTCTCCCCCCCTCTCTCCTGTGCTTCTCGCCCCCTCCCAATCCCCCTCAGCTTCTTTTGACCCAGCACTCTTGGTTCATCAAAGCTGCGGAGCAGATACCTGATTTGACAAGGCTCCGGTGTCAACAGTAAAAGCCCCTCTGTTGTCTCTTCTTTGCCCTTCATCTCGCGCTGTCAGGTTAAATGTTACGGAAACCAAAGCGGGGGGACCAAAACGCCCTTCCCCTTCTCGCCTCTCTTTTGCTCGGCGCCTTAAAGAAGACGACCGTCTCTGGAAAGCCTCTCTGGCAAGATGGCTAAGCTTCTACAGGCAGTCCTCAGCTTACGAAGCCACAGTTGAGCCCAAGGCTTCCGTTGCTAAGCAAGACATTGGTCAAGTGAATTTGGATTCATTTTCTTGCTGTTAAGTCATTAAATGAATCTGGCTCCCCTCCATTGACTTTGCTGGTCAGAAGGTCGCAAAAAGAGGATCGCAGGATCCCGGGACATGCGACCGTGATAAATATGAGTCAGTTACCAAGCCGACTGGATATTGATCACGTGTGACTCTGCAACGGTCATAAGTGTGGAAAACAGCCATCGGTCGTTTTTTCCAGTCCCATTGTCACTTTGAATGGTCGCTAAACGAACTCTTGTAAGCCAAGGACTACTTGTATTTCACTTCGGCCTGGCTTTCCATCCCAAAAGCCCAGCATCCTTACCAAAGGAAGGCATGGGAGTGGGCCCACGTGGGTGTATCTAGAAAGTTAGCCATCGCCTGACATTTGCAGCAGCCAGAAGAAGAAAAAAAAACCCAGAAGTTTTGCCTTTATGATAAATATAGCCCTGGTACCTAGACAAGTTGCTTTCTTTGAGGTCCCAGGCGTCTTAATTCCAGGGCATGTTCATTAATATCTATTTCCTCCTTCAGGGAGTTTGCAGCATTCTTGTTGCGCCAGGTTTTTAAATGTTTAATGTTTTAGCAGCTTCAGGGGTTGTTTGCACAGCAGCCTTGAGATTTTTCTCTTTCACTGCTCCTTCCTTCCTTCCTTCCTTCCTTCTCTCCCTCCCTCATTCCTTCCTTCCTTCCTCCCTCCCCCTCCCTCATTCCCATATTCTTCCTTCCTTCCTCCCTGCCTGCCTGCCTGCCTGCCTCCCTTCCTTCCTGCCTTCCCTCCTTCCTTCTTTCCTCCCACCCTCCCTCCCATATTTTCCTTCCTTCCTTCCTTCCTTTCTCCCTTCCTTCCTTCCTTCCTTCCTTCCTTTCTCCCTTCCTTCCTCCCTCCCTCCCTGGATATTTTCCATACCCTTCCTTCCTTCCTTCCTTCCTTCCTTCCTTCCTTTCTCCCTCCCTCCCTCCTTCCTTCCCTCCTCCCTTCCCTCCCTCCCTCCCTGAAACCCACAATATCTTAACTACACTTGCCAGTAGCTTTTCGTATATTGTTTGGTAGTTCTGTGGCAGCTGTTAGGAGCCAAGAACGACATTGCAACATCTGGAAAAAATGCCAACACGACCACTCCCTTCTAACACTGATAATGTTACCTAATTGGGTAATGAAAGGCCTGCAAGAAAACCACCTGATGTTAAACCACCCAGCTCAGAGACCACCAAGGACTCCATAATTCGTCCCCTCCTCCTCCTCCACAAACCCCTTGTACCACTGATAATGTTAAACCACCCAGCTCAGAGAGCACCAAGGATCCCATAATTCAACCCAGACCTACAAAAAATATCCTCTTCCACCAGCTACCCAAATGCAAAACCTGAAGGAGAGCTGAAATTGAATGGATAGATAAGTTTTGCTATTGCTTCCTCTCTGCGTTCTTTTTTCCACCCTCCGCACACACACCCCGGCCCAAATCTTTTAACACAAGGCTTGCCGTACGCTTTGCTTGCAGACAATGTTGTCTGTTTCCTGCCTGAGCCTCTTTTTCTCTTCCCCCCTCTTCTCCCTCCCTCCTTTCCTCCTTCCCTCCCTCCCTCCTTCTCTCTCTCTCTCTCTCTCTCTCTCTCTCCCCTCTCTTCCTCCCATCGATGTGGAAAGCCATTACCAAAGGTTAGCTTCCCAGTTAGGAGAGCTTTAGCGTTCCCTCTTGCCTCTGAGAGGTTGCCGTTTTATGGCTCTCCAACTTACACTTTGGTGATGAGAGTAAAGTTGCCTCAGATTAAAGGTCAGACGAAATCGCATCCGAGAGCAGCCTAGAAGGGGCAGCGGTAGTTGAAGAGGTGGGCACCGCAGGGTATTGACAAGGTGATTCCGGGATATCTGCTGGCAGAATTACGGCCGCCCAGAGAATCCGGAGAGCTGTAATGAGCCCGGGTGAAGAGGAAGAGGCTGGATTTATGGAGCCTGCTCGTAATTTTCTGCCGGAGACGGTTATTGCCAAGGTTGGCTTGGCTGCGGTGGGTCTGGCCTCTCTTTCAGGCCTTGGAGCTTAACCATCCACGAGATTTTTTTTTTTTTTTTTTTTGCCTTTTTGCTTCCTCGGGGCCAGCCAGCTCGGATCAAAGCTGACATTTCTCGCTATTTCACCTGAAGTAGCCACTTGGGGGAAAGCAAAGAGGGAGAAGAGAAGGGGATTGAGAGAAGAAGGGGCTGGGGGAGTGTGTGTGTGTGTGTGTGTGGAGGGAGGTTGTTTTTATTTTTTATTCTTTTTAACTGACAGGTTAGAAAAACTCCTCGTTATTGCCCTCTCTCGCCCGTTCCATGAAAATGGGGTCTTTAGGCTTTTGGGATAAGAGTGGAGGAAGAATTCCAAACTGGACTTTTATGTCCTTGAGGATATGAAAGCTCCCTCCCTCCCTCGCTCCCTTCCTTTCTTCCTCCCTCCCTCCTCCCTTCTTCCCTCCCTGGATATTGCCCATATTTTTTCCTTCCTTCCTTCCTTCCTTCCTTCCTTCCTTCCTTCCTTCCTTCCTTCCTTCCTTCCACCTTCCCTGCCTCCCTTCCTCCCTCCCTCCCTGGATATATTCTATATCCATCCTTCCTTCCATCCTTCCTTCCTTCCTTCCACCTTCCCTGCCTCCCTTCCTTCCTCCCTCCCTCCCTGGATATTTTCCATATCCTTCCTTCCTTCCTTCCTTCCTTCCTTCCACCTTCCCTGCCTCCCTTCCTTCCTCCCTCCCTCCCTGGATATATTCTATATCCATCCATCCTTCCTTCCATCCATCCTTCCTTCCTTCCTTCCTTCCTTCCTTCCTTCCTTCCACCTTCCCTGCCTCCCTTCCTCCCTCCCTCCCTGGATATATTCTATATCCATCCTTCCTTCCATCCTTCCTTCCTTCCTTCCACCTTCCCTGCCTCCCTTCCTTCCTCCCTCCCTCCCTGGATATTTTCCATATCCTTCCTTCCTTCCTTCCTTCCTTCCTTCCTTCCTTCCTTCCTTCCTTCCTTCCTTCCTTCCTTCCTTCCTCCTTCCCTGCCTCCCTCCCTTCCTCCCTCCCTCCCTGAATATTTTCCATATCCTTCCTTCCTTCCTTCCTTCCTTCCTTCCTTCCTTCCCAGTCTTTCTTCTTTCTCGTCCTCTCAGAGTTGGAGTCTCTGGACTTGTGGGTTCCACTTCACTCCACTTTTATTGGGCGATGTCTTCTCCAGCAACATATAGTGTAACACCTGGAATACATCTGGTTTTCCTTCCTATTATTATTATTATATTCTACATCCAGCACCTTTTGTACCACTATAGAGGTACCTTCCAGCATGTCCTCCTTTTTCCCTACATGCTTATTGTCTTGTCCGAAATCATCTGCTGTTGGGCGTAGGAAACCAAGAACAACACATGTTAATATCCAGAGTAGTTTGTTTATTGCTGATTGCCTAATAGATGGAATCTTGGCAGGGTAAAGCACACTTGCATAAGGAGTTACTTTATTGCTGATTGCCTAATAGACAGAATCTTGCCAGGGTAAAGCACACTGTGTATAACTTATTGGTTAAAAGCTGTGAAGAATTAGGGAGGAATCTTTTTGTGCTTCCTGTATAGCAACGATTCAAGACTAATGTTTCTCTTTACTCCGCTCTCCCATAACTCAAGGCCAGATTCCACCACATCTACCTTCCTTAAAAAACAAAACAAAACTCTTGGCTCACCCGAAACTGCTTTCCTTTGGCCAAGGGACACCAACCTGCGATGCTCAGACTCTTGGTATGAAATTTTGAATATTGGAAGGCTTAACTTTATGTCCTGTGTCTAAAGGAAAGAGGGCAGCTCTTTTCCACACATCTTCAACTCTCCTCCACCTTTTGATGGCTGTTTGATTAGTGTTCAAGCAAGCTTCCACCATCTGGTGACCTCCAGATGTGCTGAGATTGCAGTTCTCACAATTCCCTGGGACGATGAACCCGTTGGCCAGGAGTTGAATTCTGGAGGGTGTGAGAATTCGGCTTCATTCATCTCTTACTCCCTCTTGCTTTTCCTGTCTGCTGAAGATGGATGTTATTCTTTTTGGAAATGTACAATATCTGCCGACAAAGTGGAAAAAGAAAGTGGTATGATATTACACGAGGGCTTCCTTCTGACAATCGGCGCTTCTAATATTCTTGTACAATTCAAGAAATCTTATGGTGATATATCACGAGTTAAAGTCAAGTGAAGTCTACCTAAATGAAATGAAAGAGAGAAAGAGGGAGGGAGGGAGAGAGAGAGAGACAGGAGAGAGAAAGACAGACACCAAAAGAGAGAGAGAAGAGACAAAGAGACAAAGAAAGAGGAGAGAGAGCAAGGAGAGAGAGAGGAGAAAGAGAGAGAGAGACAGAGAGAGGGAGAGAGAGACAGAGGGAGAGAGGAGAGACAAAGAAAGAGGAGAGAGAGAGCGAGGAGAGAGAGAGAAAAAGAAAGAGAGACAGAGACAGAGGGGAGAGAGAGAGAATGTTTCTTTTGAGATAGAACTCAAATTCAGGAAAAAGAAAAGGTACATTTCCCTTTATTTTTTTGGCATGACATGCCAACAAACGCTCCCTCTTAAACCTGCGGAAGAGGCCTTCCGAGTGTTCTTTTGTGGGAATGCTTCTTCTGAGACTGAACTCAAATTCAGATTTTCTTGGACTTGCATTTTTGCGTCTGAACGGATTATGAACTCCTGGTTTTAGGCCTCCGCATATTTTAAAAGACTGGCTTTAACTGGCCCAGTTCATCAAAGGACACTTGTAGTCAATAAGCGATCCTAAAATAAAATTATCTGTCTACTTATAGGTACTCTGGTTCGCTTCAACCAAACATTTAATAGAGTTAGCCTGGTAGTACAATTTATTAAGTAATTATTTCATGATCCTACCTTGTCATAAGATCTCATCCAAGAAGGGTTATCTTTTGGAAAGATAACTCCAATTGTGCACACGTAGAGAGAGGGAAGGAGGAAGGGAGGGAGAGAGAGAGAGAGAATGACAGAGAGAGGGGGGAGAGAGAGAGAGAGAGAGAGAGAGAACTTATAGAGGAGAGAAAATCACTTTGTTTCTAGGAGATTTAATGGAGATATCTATGTAGTTTATTTGGCCAGGACATACAAGCAGTTTACCACTGCTTGATTTTGAGATATTGGTTCAGGTTAATCTGCTTCCTTGGTTTCTTCTACCTAACTGTAAATCAACCCCACCCTGCTTTGTTTCGTGCCCCGGACAAGCTTAAGAAAAACTGAAGACGATACAAAATGCAGATTTTCAACCTTTTGGATAAAGACAATGTCTTGAAACCATAAAAGAAGGACAGGCAGATGCTTGGAGGGCGGAGTTAAGCACGTCATCACCTTAGAGTCATTACGTCGCCACAAATGGTCTTGAAGCTTTCTTGAATTCCGTCGATCCTTTCCTGTGTTCTGCCAATTTAGCATTGAACTTGAGTAGACCAGATTAATGTCAGGCGCAAAGGATCAGGACCACATGTTAAGTCGTAATTCAGGATTTATTGGCCAAGCCTATACACAAGAATCTAGTCAACTCAAGTTCAATATTAAATTGGCACCAGAATTAATGGCATTCAAGGGCAGCTGGACTTGGATCGCTTGTGGTAGCGTAACGATTCTAAGCTTATGATGTGCTTCACTCCGCCACCCAATTTTGTCTGCTGTTCTACAAAATCTAATAGCCCAGATTGTTCAAGAGGGTTACGAAGCCAGAAGCTTCGAAACAATAAATAAAACAACAAAAATGATGAAAGAGATTATAAGAAGCTCGGGAAATGGATTACGCACCTTGGATTTTATTTATTTATTTATTTAACTGCCAAAAAGAAAGGCGAGGAAATTATAAAGCTTGACACGGATCAGATTTAGATTGGTGAGTATGTCCATAATTTTTAGATTCTTGATTCTGCTGAGCCTCCCAAATCATCTTGTTTTATTAGGGGAGTCTAGCTTTTGAAAATTACTGGCTTGTTTACACGAACGTGAAATTTACAAGAGCTTTGGCATTAAAATTGTGTGTCACAGAATAGTTTAAATGACAAAGGGAGATTGTATCCTTTTATAATCATGCTCATAAAACTTTGTGCAATGCTGTAGAATGTAGATGAATTGAGAAGGGCCCTTCCTTTTATAGAGCTGCTCAGCGGCCTTCAAATAGGGAAGCGCAAATGTTCCTCCTGGGATTTGAAAAACGGAGAACGGTGGCAACTCCTTGGAAGGGGCCAGGCATCCATTATCCTGGGAGGAGCATTTTAATCCATGGGACATGCGCGTCTTCACATTTTATAGAGCGTGGGAAATGAATTGATGTTCGCCACGGGGAAAGAGAAGATGAGTTGGGAGGCAAATACTTTTAATCTGTTTGAATTTGAATTTTGGAAACCTCGTTCATCCGTCCGCTTCAGGTGGGTTGAAAGTCACGATCCACTTCAAAGCAGCCAGGGTAGGATAAATAGGGATAATGGGAAATGTTGACTTTCCTTCCTCCCTCGCTTCTGTCATCGGCCCTTCCAGGTAGCGTAGACAAGAGGCGCAAATCATGGATATTAACACTACTTTTATTGTAACCACATCCTGTGAGTCAGAAAAGACTTGTCCCCTTGCTTATTTTTACTTTTCAGGGGGCCCGTCTGATTAAGGGGTTCTTTACCATCTTACCATCAGAAAGGAAATATAGAAGTATAGCCAGCCGCACAAACGGGCTGAAGAACAGTTTTTATCTGTGGGCTGTCAGACTCCTGAATGAGAAAGATCATCGTAACTACGTAGTATGATGGACTGCATGGCCGGCGCAACGTGTAACATGTTCACATCGGTGCAATAGGACTGGGTGTTTTGTTAATGTGATTTATCGGGTTAGGGGTTTTCTGTCTTCACGTTGAGTTGTGTTGTGTTGCGGGTAGGGGTGAAATCCAGCAGGTTCTAACAGGTTCTGGAGCACCTGAGGGCAGGACAAGAAGCAACGGGTGGAAACGAATCAAGGAGTGAAGCAATTTAGAACTAAGGAGAAATTTCCTGACAGTTAGAACAATTAACCAGTGGATCAACTTGCCTCCAGAAGTTGTGAATGCTCCAACACTGGAAGTTTTTAAGAAGATGTTGCATAACCATTTGTCTGAAGTGGTGTAGGGTTTCCTGCTTGAGCAGGGGGTTGGACTAGAAGACCTCCGAGGTCCCTTCCAACTCTTGTTTATTCCGTGTTCTGTGTTTGCTTTGGGTACCGCGGCGAACTCACTTCGTGGGTCCTTCTCTCGTTTTTCTTTCCTGCTTTCAGAACATAACAGGAAAGCAGGCTATTTAATAACCCTTTTTAAGTTTTATCGAACCCACTGCTCCGAGATTCTCTGTGCGGAGAAACCTAAAACCAGAAAGATCAGAAAGTACGGCTCCCTCTCTCTCTTCTTATTCATTGCAACCTGGGCCGACCGAAGGCAACATTTTAGCACTAAGTGGGAACTCCAAGCAAGAAAAAAAAAAAGAGAAGTGTGAAAGCTGCCAGAACTCAAGAGATCGGTTGGGAAAAAGTGAAAGGGGAACGAAACCATAAAACCCAGACAAACCTGGCAGCAATTTATCGCTGGTCATAAATGTGTAACCAACATAAAAACCCGAGGAAAGAACTCAATATATATATATAAAGAGCCGCCAGTTAGTGTATATTTTCTCAGTATCTATATAAGAAGTTACTTCATGTTCCCATGAAAAGAAGAATGCCAGAGCTATAAATCTGGTTAAAACCAGTAATCACCGGAAAGATTTTTTTTGGGGGGGGGGAGAAACGGGGTGGCAAACATTTTATTTTTTATATTTTGAGGTTGCAAACTTTCAGACTAAGAATATGTAGCCAGGACTTTCCAATCTCAAAGGAAATCTCTGTGGCTTTCCTTCTGTTGCAAGAAGTTGGCAAGATTTTGTCTCTTTGCTTTTGATTAGGGTTCGGAGTTAATAAATGTTGTATATTTCCCTAGGTTATTGGATTAGATGCTGGATTGGTTCCCCTGGGTTAGAAATTGGAGGATGTTCTAAAAATTTGATTGGGTACTTATATATATATATATCTTCCAATTTTACGTGGGAGAAAATCCGAATAACCAAAGACCTACATACAAATACCCGCGAAAACCTCAGAAAACAAACCTCAGAAAACATATATATCTATATCTATATCTATATCTATATCTATATCTATATCTATCTATCTATCTATCTATCTATCTATCTATCTATCTATCTATATATCAGCTATCTTTTAGCCCCCAAAGGATTGCAACTATTTAGAATTTAGTAGGTGTCGCCGTGGGTGGTTGAATTGGCGACATAAATATCCTTGTGGACTAGAAACTTTCTTAGACGTGCCAGAAAAGTAGTGTGGTGAGGTGTGTTTCTCTAGAAGCAAAGCCGTGATATGTATTGTGCGTTGTCTGAATTATACCGTGGGGTGCTTTCTGAGCTTTGGTGGGGTTTTTTTTTTTTTTTGCAGATGTTTCATTACCCAGCTAAATTACATCATCAGTGTTAGGAGGGAAGGTGGTTTGCTCCCTGTTTATGTACAATAGTCCCTGAGCTGCATTCTTTTCTTGCAGGCATTTCATTACCCAACTAGATAACATCATCAGTGCTAGAAGGGAGTGGGCTCTGTTCCCTTTGTACAAGGGGCAAATACAAAAAAAAACCCCCAAAACCAGAGACCAAACCCTTTTAGCACTGCTGATGTTACCTAGTTGGGTAATGAAACATCTGTAAGAAAACCACCAAACTCAGAGAGAAACAAGGACGACTCATTTCATCCCTGAGCTCCAAATATTCTCTTCCATCTGAATTATAATATATGAAAGATAAACTACAGACTCTTAAAATTCATTTTTGGAGGGGGGTGTTCTATGTTTGGGATGGATCCAGCCCTGGTTTAAAGACTGGGTCAAAAATTCATTCTTCATCAATCAGAAATGGTCATCTATTAATGGAACACATAGTCGGCCATGAATTGCAGAAGTGAGCTTGAGCACGGAATAAACCCAAAGGTGCTTTTTCAAATTTCCCTGAAGACGTTTCGCTTCTCATCTGGGGAGCTTCATCCGTTCTTCTGTTCAGAACGGAAGCAGCTTCCCGGATGAGAAGCAAAGCATCTTCGGCGGGAAAACAAAGCCCAACCATTTTACCAAAAGCACCTTCGGAACAACCATCACTTGGATGGACCGAGACTCTCCGTAAACATTTCGCGCGGAATAAAGTTTATTCGTCTATTAGATTCGTCGTTGCTTATCTGGCCTCGAAGTTGGCCGTGATTCCAATCTCTGTGGTGGATGAGCAGAGGACAATAGCTAAGAAATATGAATGGGAACCTTTGAAATCTTCTCGTCGGAGCATCGGAAGGTGAAGCCCTCCCAACCTGGAGATTGCTGAATTCCTCGCCCAGCCGCTTTCCCGGCATGTAAACAAATCTCGCCCGGCCCGTTTTAAGGAAAGGAAAGGTAGATTCCGCCAGGCGAGGTAATCATTTTTATTCTGCTGATTGTCCAAATGGAAATGGACATATATGATAAAAATGTCAGGCTCCCTTCCCACGTCAGGCGCCTAACAGGATTACATGTCATCTCTTAATGTCTCGCTCTGTTTTCCTTTTGCCGTGAATGGCTGCATTATTGCTCACAGGAACCCTGATGTAATATATGGTAACAGACAAGTAGGTCTTTATGGGCAGTGATTATTCGCTTTGAATGAAACCTGTGATTTATGTCCATTTAACTGAAAAGCCTTGTAAATTCCCAGTGCTGCATTTTTCCTCAATAGAGAATGAGTGAAGCGAAAGTGACAACTGCCTTGGTGGGGAAACGTGCAGAGCTTCGCCACGTTATATTTAATATACCTGACATGACAAACGTGCCCGACGTTAGCCTATCACCTTTAAGCAGGCGTGGAAGTGACATTGAGTCAGGAAGGGCTGCGAGCACCGAGCGGTTCGGCCTCCCCAGCCTGTCTTTTAAGTCATTTCTTTTATGGCTCCTCCTCCTCTTCCTCTTCTTCCTTCTCCTCCTCCTCCTTCCTAGTTTCCCCGCAAGCTTCCCGCAAGCGCAAGGGTCTGCTTTTTGGATCACTGAATGCCACTTTGCACGGTCAGCTGCGTCTCCAGGGCGCAGGGTGTCTTTGTTGATGGTGTCTTGCCGTTTCTGTTTTGGGCACCCGCGAGGTCGCCGGCCGTTGACTTCTAATTAGTTAGGCAGTCTCGGCCGCAGTGGCCAGTGCCACCGGCCTCCTCTCATCTTCTCTAGAATCGGCGCCACACCAAAATGGTGCCGAATGGCGTCGTTTGTGATGGGATCAAGAAGGGAGATGTCCGATATCCAACGGAGCCTTCGCGTTTTCCACGGCATGGAGATAGCTTTCGGTCCCTGTTGTTGCTGCCGAGCATTCAGGGCGGATGGTTGCCTTGTAAACCTCCTGCTCCTCCTCCGTGTCCCCGCCCGAAAAAAAAAAATATTAAAACTCAAGGAGAGGAGCCGCAGCGAGAAACGCACGAGGAAGAGCATGGTGCTTCCGATTTTGGCACGGGGGCGTTTTTGCAACTTTCCCGCCCTGTGGCATTCGCCAGTTAGGGTAGGAGATAAGATGGCTTGGGGGTAGAGCTGAAGTCGATGACTTGTACAAGTTGAACGGCGGACGTTTGAGTTGTGTATTTGGTGGAGGAAGAAAAGGAGGAAGAGGAGAGGAAGAGGAGAAGGAAGACATGGAGGAGAGAGAGAGGACAAGGAGGAAGCGAAGGAAGATATGGAAGAGGGGGGAGGAGGAGAAGGAGAAGATAGACAATGAGGACAAGGAGAAGGAGGACAAGGAGGAAGAGAAGGAAGATATGGAGAAGGAGGGAGGAGAAGGAAGATATGGAGAAGGGGAGGAGGAGAAGGAGATCCTTCCTTTTCTTCTCTTAGTGCTTCAGTTTCTATATTTCCTCCTTTAGTACCATACTAACCGATGTCTTACCAACTGAGTAGAAGATTTGGGCAGTTGGCGATGGGACATTGCTTCCAACGACTTAACATGCCCTTCTCTCCTTGCCGTCATAAATACGACTCATTTGCCAAGCGTCCGAATTTTGATCATGCGACCATGGGAGATGCAAGTGTGAACAACGGTCACGAGTGACATTTTCCGGTACCACTGTAACTTCGAAAGTTTACTAAACGAACTGTTGCAACTTGAGCACTACCCGTAATATCCTTCTCCCCTGAAGAATAGAATTCTTTATTGGCCAAGTGTGATCGGACACACAAGGAATTTTTCTTGGAACTTTCTCCATTCTCTAGTTAGCTTCACATACTGAAACCCTCCCTTGAAAATAAGACTTCCCCCGAAAATAAGCCCTCCCTGACAATATTTAACCTCATGCCCAGCCGGTCCCCACCATTTCCTCTGGTTAGGGTTAGGGAGACGGAGCTGGACATCAGGTAAGATGGCAAGAGGATCCCCATCTTGCTCCATGCGCCCCAAAATAATAAGACCTCCCGAAAATAAGGCCAAGCACTTATTTCGGGGCTCAAAAAAATATAAGACAGGGTCTTATTTTCAGGGAAACAGGTAGACGGTAATCCCCTACTCAAGCAGAAAACCCTATAACACTTCCGACAAATGGCTGTCCAATCTTTTCTTAAAAAGTGATGGAGCACCCACAACTTCTGGTGGCAAGCAGTTCCACTGGCTCATTGTTCTCGCTCTCAGGAATAACAATAATGGAAGGGACCTTCCCCCTTCCAACCCCCTGCTCAAGCAGGAAACCCTCTATACCATTTCAGACAAATGGCCGTCCAATCTCTTCTTGAAAACCTCCAGTGATGGATCACCCATAACTTCTGAAAGCAAGCCTTAATTGTTCTCACTGGGAAGGAGATTTCTCCGTAGTTCTAGGCAGGTTCTCTACTGCATTTGCGTATTTATTTTCCCTTTCCTAATTCTCAGGACAAGGGGACGCGGTGGCTAAGACGCTGAGCTTGTCGATCGAAAGGTCGGCAGTTGGGCGGTTCGAATCCTTAACGTTATGGGGTGAGCTCCCGTTCCTTGTCCCAGCTTCTGCCAACCTAGCAGTTTGAAAGCAGGTAAAAAAATGCAAGTAGAAAAATAGGGACCACCTTTGGTGGGAAGGGAACGGCGTCCCGTGCGCCTTTGGCGTTGAGTCATGCCGGCCACATGACCATGGAGAAGTCTTTGGACAGCGCTGGCTCTTCGGCTTTGAACCGGAGGTGAGCACCGCCCCTTAGAGTCGGGAACGACTGGCACACATGCGCAAGGGGAACCTTTCCCTTTAATTCTCAAGAATGAGATGAAAATTTTGGATTTTTCTTTTTCTTGGAAGTTGGCCGGTTGAACGTTGGCTGCCTCCTCGCCATCAACCTTTCTTTTACTGACTCCGAAACCTTTGCCTATTACGTGCTCAGTGTTTCTTTGTGACGGGCATGTTTTGAAAACACCGGACTTAAAGCCTCGGTTAACAAAACCCCAGCATACCCTCTTTTCAAGGTGAAACGTGGAACTGAATTAATAAATAAGGCTGGGGGAGGAAAAAAAAAAAGCTTTGTCTTTTTATCGCGGCGAGAGCTCTCTGGGGCAGGCCCTTTCTATTGTAGCTGCCGTGACATTATTCCGTTAGCCAGCATACCTAGCCGTACAATTCCGACACCGCGGGTTTCTAATCTGCTTATTTATAATTCAAAAGCTGGCCCATATATTAATGAACCCTTAATGAGCTGTTGAAAATGCCTGAATTACAGTCAGATTATTAAACTCCAACGGCCCCTGTAATCAGACTGATTTTTTTTGTGTGGTTTTTTTTTTGAGTGGGATTTGAGGGTGCTTTTGGTATCGGGGAGGGGTGGCGTGTGGCGAAGGGGAAGGCTTGAATCCGAAGAGGAGGCTTTGTAATAATTTTGACCTGCAATTTATTTATTGGCCTCTGAATGCCGCGTTATCTACGGAGGCAGGTGCGCGGCGGATTGAAAGGCAGCTAATTAGGATCCGCGGAAAGATAGGCTGAAACTCTCTGGTTTTTATAACAAAGCCGGGTTTCGTGGCGAAACAAATGGGGGGGGGCTCTCTGTTCTTGATGCGATTTGTCGGGAACTTACCCGTACGGAAATAAATGGCGAGGCTCTACGTAGACAGAAATTGGGAGCCAGCGAGCAGGTGCCTCACCTGCTGGTCAGCGCCCAAAAAGGCGCTGTTGAAAACACTTCTCCAGCGGAAAAGGAACGTGGATAGAAGATAATATTTGTAGCTGGGGGGGCGGGAGGGTGTCCTGTGGTTTTCTTGCAGATGTTTCATTACCAAACTGGGAAACACCTATCTGTGCTAGAAGGGAGGAAGAGGAGGATGGTTGTTTCCTTGCAGACCTTTCATTACCCAATTAGGTAACATCATCAGTGCTAGAAGGAGGTGGGATTTGGGGAATGGAGGAGAAAGAGGAGGAGTAGCACGGTACGGTAGGAAGGAGTAGGAGTACGGTAGGAAGACTGTGGGGTCCTTGGTGCTCTCTGAACTTGGATGCTGCTGTTAGTTAGTGGGACTTACTCCAGAGATGGATTTCAGCAGGTTCTGACCAGTTCCGGAGAACTGGTAGCGGAAATTTTGAGTAGTTCGGAGAACCGGTAGTAAAAATTCTGACTGGCCCCGCCCCCATCTATTCTCTGTCTCCCGAGTCCCAGCTGATTGGGAGGGAATGGGGATTTTGCAGTATCCTTCCCCTGGAGTGGGGAGGGAATGGGGATTTTACAGTATCCTTCCCCTGCCACGCCCACCAAGCCACGCCCACAGAACCGGTAGTAAAAAATTTTGAAACCCACCACTTGACTTACGCCCTGTTTTATTATTCAGTAGCTCACCCTGCAACCAAAGCCCTGCACCCAATATTTAGATAAGCAGGGATTAACACCGGACAAACGATCAAGCAGGAAACGGCACCCTAATCAAGGAACTACCCACACCTCCACCAACAGTGACAGGGCAAGCGTCTTTATATAAACAGGGAACAAAGCCCTACTCCCTTCCAGCACCTCTGATGTTTACCTACCTCGTTTGTCTAGCGTTAATCCCTGCTTATCTGGAATTTAGGGTCCGGGTGCTGCTGAATACAAACAGGGAGCAGATCACACTAGCCCGGATGACGTGGCCTAGTTTGGTAATGAAACGCCTGCCAGAAAACCACCAAGCTCAGGACTGCCGTGTATAAACGGGGAGCAAGCCACCCTCACTAGCGCTGATGACGTTCCCTAGTTGGGTAATGAAATGTCTAGCCAGGTTCAGAGTGCCCCGAGGACTCCCACGGAAAAGGGGGTTGAAAGCAACGTCCCCGAAGACCCCCTCCAAAAGGGGCATCCGTCTCTAAGCAGCCTTTTTTTTTTTTCAAAACCTGGAATTATTCCCCCCCCCCCCCCCCCCACTTCTAGGCTGACACGTAACAATCTAGATGGAGTCCTCGCGTTGCCAGTGTTGTTAGTAGTTCTCCCATTATGGTGGAAGTGATAGATGGTTGCGCCCGGTGAAGTCCATGCTATATCTCTCATATCGGGAAGCTCTCAAAGGTCATCGAACTAAAGACTAATAAAGCTGTAGGTTGATATACCGGGGAATAAAAACAGACAAACAATAAGCAGTGGGGTGAGTTTATATGCCGAGAAGGTGCATAGTACGGGCGCTTAAATTTACAAAGGACTTTAAAACACCACCTCTATTGATGCGTCTTCCAGATTAAGCTTCCAGCGTGCGTTGAAGCCATGAAGAAATAATAAAACTAGGTTCAACTCGGTGGCCCAGGATGGAGAGAAAGGCGTCGCTTCTCTGACGCCTTTAATCTGGGATTTAAGACCGACCTTCTTGACCTCGGCAAGGATCAAGGAAGAAGCGAGAATCTGCCCAGCGGGTCAGGGAAAAGATGTTGGAACGCCTGCCTTGGTGGCAAAGACGGGATTTTGGAAAGCTCAAGGAGATTTTTTTCAGCCCCCCCGTTTAGAATGAGTTCATTAAAGAGGGAGTCTGAATGGAAAGGAATATTTGTAGCTCGGGGTTGAACTGTGGGGGGGTCCTTGGCGGTCTCGGAGCTGGGTGGTTTTCTTTGCAGACGTTTCATGACCCAACTAGGGAACATCATCAGTGCTAGAAGGGAGTGGGATTTGCGGAGGAGAGGAGGAGGAAGAGGAAGACTTCAGAAAAGAAGGCATGCACACACGAGCTTTGGAGTAGGGTGGGTGGGCTGGGCTGGGCTGGGGTCTTTTCCCCACCCAAGGAATCGGCCAGGACGGCTTGCTTTGGAAAGCCTACCGAAAGAGGTTAATTACAGCGGATCCTTTTTTGGGGGGGGGGAGTCAGGTTGCCGTACAGCGAGGCCTTGCCTTTTTCTCCTCCTTAACATCGGTAATTATAATCTCAACGTTGTGTTTTGCGGGCGTGTGGTGGAACATCTTGGCAGCCCGCCCACCTCAACCCGATTAAACGTACAAATTGTCAGCCTTGATCTGTGGTGTTCAGATGGGACTGCTGACAAGGCATAACTCGGGGAGCTTCTCCTGGGCAGCCCAAGCTTTTCATTTCTTCTGGGGAGGGGGAGAGAAAGAGAGAGAGAGAGAGAGAGGAACAGGGAAGAGGGAAGAGGAGGGGGTTATCTGGTAACAAACAGATGCTACTGCCACCGAACCATATGTTTAGAGCCCTGAAATTCTGGGTTTGTGCAGGTGCAAGGGAGTTGCCGAGAACAGGTCAGGAATTACCTGGGATGGAACAACTCCCCCCCCCCAAAAAAAGGAGAGAGTTCAGAAGCAGAGAAGAAGAGAGAGGGGAAATAGAGAGGGGACAGGAGAAGGAGAAAGGGAAGGAGAGAAGAGAGAGAAGAGAAAACGGAGAAGAAGAGAGAAGAGAGGGGTCAGGAGAAGGAGAGGGAAGGAGAAGAGAGGGAAGAGAAAGTGGAGAAGAAGA
>WNWU01000193.1:743668-756675 GCA_012654045.1 Ptyas mucosa | reverse complement strand
GGGAAGAGAAAGGAGAGGAAAGGAGAGGGATGTCAAAAAAATGGGCGAAATACGGTGTGCAGGAGAAAAGAAAACAGACGGACAATTTTGTGTTTTGTTTTGTTTCATGAGGGTTATACTATTGAAACGATATGAAGATCACATGAATGCGAAAGCACATCGTTTTAGATGTCATCGCATGCTAGTTAACATTTATACGCACATCAAAATTTTGCGTAAAAGGTAGAAGCAAATAACGTGAAATAAGGAAAACGGGATGTAACGATTAGGAATATGTTTATATGTATTGAAATGTATGCTACTCAAGCATCGCGCCACTCCCACGCTGGTATGTCTAAATTAAAAATAATAATAATAATAATAATAATAATAATAATAAAAACTTGATTAAAAAAAAGGAGAGTTCAACACAACGCTTTCTGTTCCAGGGGATTCAAGAACTGGTGGGATGAATACGGGAAATACGGACATTTCATGTGGAGCTAACGGGGGTCTCCTTTTCCTTTCCTTCTCCCAAGGTCTCAGCATCCGAGGGGCGCAAGAGGAAGACCCCCCAGATCCGCAGCTCATGAGGTTGGACAACATGCTTCTCGCGGAAGGAGTCTCGGGTCCTGAGAAAGGCGGCGGATCGGCGGCGGCGGCAGCGGCAGCGGCAGCTTCAGGCGGAACGTCCGATAATTCTATCGAACACTCAGATTACCGAGCCAAATTGACGCAGATCAGACAGATCTACCACACCGAGCTGGAGAAATATGAACAGGTTAGCGCTTGGTGGTGGTTCTCTGGTTTGAAGTCAGCCCCCCAAAACCAAGAAAGGCGCATTGAGGTTCTTCCAGCACAGTGATAGCTAACCTTTTTGCCATCGCGTGCCAAAACCGGGGGTAGCCCGGGGGGGGGATGTCGGACGTGCGCGTGCCCACACCCATAATTCAATGCACCTTGGCCCCCCACGTGCATGTGCGTGCGATCCCCCTGTGCTCCCCCCGCTTTGGGCACACAATGGCACAGTAGGCCTGTTTTTCACCCTCCCCAGGCTCCAAAGGCTCTCTTGGAGCCTGGGGAGGGCGAAAACAGCCTCCTCCCAACCCCCCAGAGGCCATTGAAGCTCACACCAGCTGCTTCGGTGACTCCATCCAGCCACCTCGTTCTCTGCCGTCTCCGTCTTCTTTTGTTCTCCATCGTTCCCAACATTAGGCTCTTCTCTAGTGAGTCCTTCCTTCCTTCTCCTTAGGTGGCCAGAGTATTTTGAGTCTCATCTTCAGGATCTGGCCTTCTAAAGAGCAGTCAGGGTTGATCTCCTCTAGGACTGACCGGTTGGATCGCCTTGCAGTCCAAGGGACTCTCAGGAGTCTCCTCCAGCACCAGAGTTCAAAGGCCTCCATTCTTTGGTGCTCAGCCTTCCTTACCAGCCATCCATTGCAACTGGGAAAATCATAGCCTTGACTATTCGCACTTCTGTTGGCAGGGTGATGTCTCTGCTTTTTAGCATGCTGTCTAGATTTGCCATAGCTTTCCTCCCCAGGAGCAAGCGTCTTGGGGACGCTTGAAGTCCCCATCTGCGGTGATCTTGGAGCCCAGGAATCTAAAATCTGTCACTGCCTCCCTTTCTTCCCCATCTATTTGCCAGGGATTGAGAGGGCTGGAATGCCGTGGCCTTAGTTTTCTTAATGTTGAGTTTCAAGCCAACTTTTGCACTGCTTGGTCGTCGACTTGGTATACCAAGTAGTATACTTGGGAAGATAGGCGGATTTTTTTTTTAAAAAAAAAAAATCCCAAATCCAGTCTGAACATCTGACCGACGGCGTGACTGACCATAATACCATCTTCCCGGAGCCCTAAGGATCCTGCCGTGTGCATGACCTACATTGTGGCAGACAGGAAACATTACCTGACGTTTTTACCTATCTGGGTCACCTGCAATTCTATCCCGCCAAGAAGGAAGCTTGGGCTGACGTCTTGCTGCTTTTCTCTTGCCGTGGTTTCCTTTTTGAACCCAGGAGCAAAAGAGCCCGGCGCTCTCTTTATTGCGGCTTCAGCCCCCTCCTCCCCAACCCTCTGCCCCCTGCCTGGAATTTGATTTTGACATTTGTTGCCAGTTTCAGGGGTGCGTTTTAAAGCAGCGGGGGAATGTGGTGGCGGGGGAGGAAGGGAGGAAGGGACGAAGCAGATTTCTCAGGAAAGTGTGTCTTGCCATCACTTTCCCAGCGCCAGGAGAAAAACCCTTCCCTTCATAATTTACAGCCGCTATAATAGAGATGACATATTGAGAGCTATCTTCTATAATTACATTGAAATACATTTTTTTTTTTTTTTGGTGCTCTGGGCAAAAGTATTTGTAAGCATCTCGAAACTCTCAGGATAACTGGGGAACTGCACAATGCCCGGATGCCCTCTTTCTGAAAGGAGTGGGGGGGGGGTTTGCTGGGGGGGGGAGGAAAGCAAGGAAGGGGACACCCCCCCCAAACTAGGAGTTTAAGGAAGGAGTGGAGGGGAAGGGAGGGTTGTTATTTATTTATTTTTTCATGGCAGAAGGAAAAAATAAAATAAAACAAAACAGAGACCGGACATAACAATTTATCATGCTAAAACTGCAAGGGGGAAATAGTTATCCTGTGACTTCCAGCTGCCTTAAAGCATCACAGAGCCACCTCCGATTTTAGATCCATTTCTGCTTATTTTCTGTGCATCCTTGCAAATAATTCTCGGGGAGCCATCCCGCAGCCGGGGTGGAGGTGACATTTATCCTACCTGTAACCCTGCCACAAAGAAGAGACAGTCAAGCTGTTCTCCAAAGCACCTGAGGATAAGACAAGAAACAACGGATGGAAACTAACCAAGGAGAGAAGCAACTTAGAACTAAGGAGGAATTTCCTGACAGTGAGAACAAATAATCAGTGGAGCAACTGGCCTCTAGAAGTTGTGAATGCTCCAACACTGGGAGTTTTTAAGAAGTGACTGGACAACCATTTCTCTGGGATGGGATATGTTTCCTGCTTGAGCAGGGGGTTGGACTAGAAGACCTCCAAGGTCCCTTCCATTATTCTGTTACTCCTGACAATGAGAACAATAAACCAGTGGAACCACTTGTCTCCAGAAATTGTGGGGGCTCCATCACTGCAGGTTTTTAAGAAGAGGTTGGATAACCATTTGTCTGAAGTGGTGTAGGGTTTCCTGCTTGACTAGAAGACCTCCAAGGTCCCTCCCAACTCATTCTGTGTAGCCTCGTCTTGGGGACCTGAGTCTGGTTGAGAATGGGGTTCCAGCCAAATCTTTCTAGGGTCTTGTCTCTGGGATGACACAGGAATTTAAAAGTCCCTTTGATTGCTTCCAAGGGGAAAAAGCCTTGGGTTTTAGTAACCACCGTTGTTAAGATTTCCCCTGGTTTTTTAATTATCTAAATGTAAATACTTAACGAATTTTACTTAGAGTAATGAGCTAAGTGCACACTCCATAAATGAGCCGTTCAGATTAATCACGGATGAAGGGGCGGCTGTAGAGGCGAGCTTTTTGAAATCCCGCAGAAAGCAAGAACGGGGCCCTGCCGCCAAACCGCTCATCGAGGTTTGCACCCGTACAGGTCGTCTTCGACTTATGACCACGGTTGAGCCCAACGTTTCTGTCGCTAAGCGAGACATTTGTCGAGTGGCCTGGAGGTGGGTTTCTGCTGGTAGGGATTAGGTCTTGGGGTTATTTTAGCTGTCAGGGTTCCAAGTAACACACTCATAGCAAACAGAACTCCGAGGCAGGGTTTATTGGATATGTCATATTGGCACAAGCTGGTGAAAACCAACTCTGAATGTTTTCACCCAATTAAAAAAGCCAAAGTATTTTTCCCCCCCTTCCCCAAACAATCACTCCAATTAAGTCCAATTAAGTTGCCGTCCGGTTTTCCTAGTAAACTTCACTCCTCCTCTCTGCGGCCACCTGTGGGAATGTCCTTGCTTCCCAGGAGAAAGTATCTTGTTTTGACTACAAAACCCCCAGCTATTTCTATTTCCCCTCTTCCCTATCCCTCTGCTTCCACGCTGAAGCTTCAAAATGGACCTGTGAAGTAGAACATTGTGTGAAGCCAATACAGATTAACTGATGGGTTGGAAGGGGTCTAAGTAGGTCATTTAGTCTAACCTCCCCGCCCAAGCAGGAGAGCCCTACACCATTTCTGACAGATGGCAGTCCAACCTCTTCTTAAAAGTCTCAAGCGATGAAGCTCCCACAACTTCTACTCCATGGGTTGATTGCTCTCACTGTCAGAAAATTTCTCCTTATTTCCAGGTTGAGTCTCTCCTTGGTCAGTTTCCATCCATTATTCCTTGTCTGGCCTTCAGAGGTGCTTTGGAAAATAGCTTGAGCCCCTTCCTCCTCTCTGTGGCAGCCCCTCAAGTATTGGAAGACGCTATCCTGTCTCCCCTGGTCCTTCTCTTCACTAGACTAGCCAGGCCCAGTTCTTGCAACCGTTCGTCGTATGTTTTAGTCTCCAGTCCCCTAATCGTGGTTGACTGCTGATCGTCGGAGGACATCCGTTGTGTTTCCTGAACTTGGAGTAAACGTGTTGTGGGTTTGCCCGAAGCATCCCTCCTCATTCTCTCCTCTCCCCCCCCCCCCCCCCCCCCCCCGTAGGCGTGCAATGAATTCACTACCCACGTGATGAATCTCCTGCGAGAGCAGAGCCGAACGCGGCCCATTTCCCCCAAAGAGATCGAGAGAATGGTTGGGATCATCCATCGGAAATTCAGCTCCATCCAGATGCAGCTCAAGCAAAGCACTTGTGAAGCGGTCATGATCTTGAGATCCCGGTTCCTTGATGCCAGGTGGGTAGATCCGGTAGATCTCTTGGGGGGGGAGGGGGAGGGGTTTGTGGTAGATCAGGAAGATTTGTTTCTCCTAGCTATTCGCAAGCAAAGCGAAGTTGGAGAAGCTCATTTGTTCTACCATGATAAAAAGATAAAAGGTAAAAATTCCCCACGCACATGGGTGCTAGTCGTTCCTGACTCTAGGGGGCGGTGCTCCTCTCTGTTTCAAAGCCGAAGAGCCAGCGCTGTCCGAAGACATCTCCGTGGTCATGTGGCCGGCATGACTCAATGCCAAAGGCACACGGAACGCTGTTCCCTTCCCATCAAAGGTGGTCCCTATTTTTCTACTGGCATTTTTTACCTGCTTTCGAACTCCTAGGTTGGCAGAAGCTGAGACAAGTAACGGGAGCTCACCCCATTTACGCGGTACTAGGGATTTGAACCGCTGAACTGCCGACCTTTCGATCGACAAGCTCAGGGTCTTACCCACTAAGCCACTGCGTCCCTTCTATCATCATGGCAGACCTCAAAAGCCTTGTTTCCCAGGTTGTTTTCTCAACCTCGTTTTCCGAAGGTCCACTTCCCAGGTCAATTTTTTTTTCCTGGTGCTTCTAGAAGAAGGCTCTTCAAACTTGGCAACTTTTAAGACTTGTGGACTTCAACTCCCAAAATTCCCCAGCCAGCAGGAAAAAGCCTCAATTTTAGTAGTCACCCCAAATCTTCCTGTTAAAATTGCCCCTGGTTGCCCCTGATGTTGTCATTGTCTCACCTGTGGGATTTCTCTGTCTCTCTTTTCCTTCCTTTTATCCTTCCATCTTCCTTCCTTTTATCCTTCCTTTCTTTCCTTCCTTTATCCTTCCATCTTCCTTCCTTCCTTTTATCCTTCCATCTCTCTTCCTTTTATCCTTCCTTTCTTTCCTTCCTTTATCCTTCCATCTTCCTTCCTTTTATCCTTCCTTTCTTTCCTTCCTTTATCCTTCCATCTTCCTTCCTTCTTTTTATCCTTCCATCTTTCTTCCTTCCTTTTATCCTTCCATCTTCCTTCCTTCCCTCCCTCCCTCCTTTTTATCCTTTCTTCCTTCGTTCCTTTTTATCCTTCCTTCCTTCCTTCCATCTTCCTTCCTTCCTTCCTTCTTCCCCCTCCCTCCCTCTCCCTCTCCGCCTTTTTCCCTCGCCCTTTCCTTCTCCCCCTCTCCCTCTCCCCCTCTTTTCCCCCTCCCTCTCTTTCCCTCTCCCCTCCTCTGCTCTGCTCTTAGGCGAAAAAGGCGCAACTTCAGTAAACAAGCCACAGAAATCCTGAATGAGTATTTTTACTCGCACCTCAGCAACCCCTACCCCAGCGAAGAAGCCAAAGAAGAGCTGGCAAAGAAATGCAGCATCACAGTATCGCAGGTAAACCCTGACTCCTTCGTGTGTGTGTGTGTGTGTGTGTGTGTGTGTGTGTGTGTGTGAGAGAGAGAGAGAGAGAGAGAGAGAGAGAGAGAGAGAAGACATTTAGCGATAGGTAGGTTCCCCTTGTGAGAACCGTGGCCATTTCTGAAATTAAAATTGCCCTTCCTGCGTTGTTCTGCTCCTTGTTGTAGTAGTGATAACCGCCCCTCTCTCCTCTTGGCCAATGGGATGAGCAGCAGAGAGTTTCTTTCATGGTTCCTTGACTCCTGAGGGGCCTTCAGAAGCTTCCTTAGTGGTCCTCTCTTGGGTGAAATGCTCCTCAGGTGACAAGCCGCTTTTGACCAGTCCCACCAACTAAACCCAGCAGTTGAAGTACCTTGAAGGTTCAAAATCTGTGGAAATGCCAGTCCAGACCCTACAGAAGAGAGATGTTGGTGCTGGGGGTCCTTGGTGCTCTCAGACAAAGCAATCAAAAGGTAAACGAGAGCCTAATCATGGAACCACCAAGAAGGCTCCCTCCAATACCGACAGGGTAAGCTACTCTAGATAAACAGAGAGCAAATCCCACTCCCTTCCAGCCCCGATGACGTTACCTAGTTGGGTAATGAAATGTCTGCAAGAAAACAACCCAGCTCAGAGGGCAACAAGGACCCCACAGTTTTCCTCCTCCTCCTCCTCCCTTCAAACCTCCCTCCTTTCCAGCCGGGGTGAAATCCAGCAGGTTCTGGAGAACCGGTAGCGGACATTTTGAGTAGTTGAGAGAACTGGCAAATATCACCTCTGGCTGGCCCCAGAGTGGGGTGGGAATGGGGATTTTGTATTATCCTTCCCCTCAAGAGTGGGGAGGGAATGGGGATTTTGCACTATCCTTCCCCTCAAGAATGGGGAGGGAATGGGGATTCTGGAGTATCCTTCCTCTGGAGTGGGGTGGGAATGGGGATTTTGTATTATCCTTCCCCTGGAGTGGGAAGGGAATGGAGATTTTGCAGTATCCTTCCCCCCAGGAGCGGGGAGGTAATGGGGATTCTGCAGTATCCTTCCTCTAGAGTAGGGAGGGAATGGGGATTTTGCAGTACCCTTCCCCTGCCACGCCCACCAAACCACGCCATGCCCACCAAGCCACGCCCACAGAACCGGTAGTAAAAAAAAAATTGAATTCCACCTTTGCTGCCACCTCTTTCTTAAAAATCAGCGTTTTTGAGTATCCTAGGTTCTTTACTTGGCCGTTGTTTTCTTGCCAGCGGACACTTCATCCCTTTGCTCAGAATTGAACCCGTGATTTTTTTTTTTCCGGTTGTCCCATGCCCAAGAACTTGGCGGTGGGGAGTTGCCGTCTCTTGGACAAGCTAAGCGGCTCCAAGATGGGTCGATTCCCATCTTTGTGCCACAAAATTCCCATCCCTGCCTTCGTTCGTGCCTTCTGGCTGATTCAGGGGGGGGGGGGGGAAACATGCCCAGAGAGCGGCTAATTAGAATTTAAAAGCCAGCCTCACATATGATATGATTGGCCTTTGTAAAGGAGGCCTACTCATGTGGATCGCCTAATTATGTGCTAGGAAGGAAGGAATTCTCTATGGCCTACTTGAACCCTGTCCAGCATTGTTCCTTTGTGGCTAGAGCGAAAGCGAGCAGGAGAAAAAAACTTGGGTTTTCCGGCGACTTGCCCGTCTTCCTCTTACGGGTCATGGAAATATGAACACGGCAGCAGAAGAAGAGAAACCCAGAAGAACGATGCCGATGCTCCACCAAGATCATTTGCAATGTGAGCGGTCAGCTCCCCACCACCCCGGAGAACTGACAGCCAAAAGAGAGTCTGTCTTTTCTGCTCTTTGTCTCCGATTTTCGATATTCCCGCCGGCTTCTGATTTTTCTGGTGCTGACGTCTGCTACGGAAGTACTCATTGACCGAGATTATTCGTTGGGAACTGGGCACCTCCAAAATGAATTGACGTTTGGGCCTAATTTTGGGGGGAGGAATTTTTGGAAGCCAGTCAGAGCAAGTTAACCGATAGAAGGGAATACTTGTAGCTCAGGGTTCAGCTGTGGGGGTGCTCTCTGAACTTGGTTGTTTTGTTGCAGGTATTTCATTATACAACTAAGGAACATCATCAGTGCATATTTATATTCAGTAGCTTGCCCTGCAACCAGCGCCCAATATTCAGATAAACGGGGATTAACACCAGACGAACAAGGTGAAAACAATACCCTAATAAAAAAACTACTGACACCTCCATCAAAATCGACAGAGCAAACCATTGGATATAAACAGGGAGCAAACCCCACTCCCTTACAGCACTGATCGTGTTACCTAGTTTGGTAATGAAACATCTAGCCACGGTGGCGTAGTAGTTAGAGTGCAGTACTGCAGGCTACTTCTGCTGTTCACCGGCTGCCAGCAGTTTGGCAGATCAAATCTCACCAGGCTCAAGGTTGACTCAGCCTTCCGTCCTTCCGAGGTCAGTAAAATGAGGACCCAGATTGTTGGGGGTCAAGAGGCTGACTCTGTAAACCGCTTAGAGAGGGCTGGAAAGCATTATGAAGCGGTATATAAGTCTAAGTGCTATTGCTATCTACAAGAAAACAATCAAACTCAGTGCTACTGTAAATAAACTGGGAACAAGTCACAACAACTAGGATTGATGATGTTGTCTAGCTGGGTAACGAAATGTCTGCAGGAAAACAACCAAGCTTAGAGATTACCCAGGTCTCTACGGAAGCAAGTTACTCGATAACTTAGTTACTTCCACCCAGTAAACCAAAAAAAAAGCAAAACTTGGGGAAATTCTGGGTATATTTTATAGTTTTGGAAGAGGCTAATGGGTGTCTATTTTCAATGCCCACAAAATCAAATCTGGCCTACCCCAGGCACTTGGCCTACTCCAATCCAGGAGCCCTCAAAGAGTCGCATTCACGACAAACCATTTTATACCAAATTTATATTTGTTTTATCAGCAAATATAAATTAATTATGTTAATTGCCGAACATGCAGGAAGCCCAAGTTCGAATCCAAGTAAGGGTATGGCTAGCTGATGAAAGCTAAAAAGCTTGAAATAGATCTCTACTAGTCTCCCTTTATTTCTTTATCAGCAAAAATATATATTTGAGATACAGATACACACACACACACACACACACGAAATCGGGGTTACATTTTCTACGAGTTGATTACAATGGCAATTGTACAACCTCCTTCCCATCCAAGATCAAACAAGGATGCTTTGGCGTCCTTCTCCCCAAAGTTGCGCGCCTTTTCGATTTAGCAATAATTTATTGCCTTTTTGAAAATTTAGCATTGCAATTAAAGTGATGAATCAGTGCGAGGGTATTGTTTTGAAATGTAATACACAGTTAAGCCCAATTAATTAATTGGCTTTCAGCGACTGGGAGCAGAGTGATGTCGGCTGGGCTTTTGAATGCGCAGATAGTTTGTTTAAATGAAAAATGGGGCACCGCATAGATGTATCTAGTCATCCTACCCCCCTCCCCCCTTCCCCCCCCCCCCCCCCCCGAAATAAAACTTCTAACATGCATGAAGGAGACGAAAGCTTGGTCATTGCCGAGAAACCAAGAGAGCCCAGCATTCTTGGCCAATGGTGGAATCAAACTTTGGTTTGAGTTTCTTCTGCCCCTTCTCTGAAGGGACAGCAGCAGAGTTGGGATGCTGGGGGTTTGCAGGGGTTCGGGAGAACCTCTAGCTAAGATTCTGTGCAGTTCGAAGAACACCCCCCCCCCCAAATCCCACTCCTGGCTGACCCTGCCCACCCCTCCCCTCCCAGGAGTCCCCATGCGGCCCGTTTTGGATGCAGGTAAGGCTCGGGGAGAGCGAAAAACGGGCCTATTGGAAGTTCAGGAAGGCCGGCTTCCAGACGGGCTCAGGAGGCTGTTTTCGCCGTTCCGGAGGCTCCTCCGGAGCCTGGGGAGGGCAAAAACACTCTCCACCCTGCCATGGTGCAGGAGGCCGACAGCCCACCCCTAGGCAGCAGGTCCTACATCTGGCTGGAGAAAAGGTCCAGGCATCCTGAGCTGTAGGACAGCTGCTGGCCTTGGCCCTCAGCACCAGCTCCTCTTCATAGGGAAAGGGATCAAGGGACCCCGCGTGCTGGCGGTGGGAACTCTTTCCCGAAGACCTCTTTTTTTTTTTTTTTTTGCAAATCCCGTTTCTCGAGAGCGATGCCTTCTCCGGTGGGTCTGAGCAGCGCCTCCGTCAAGGAGAGTTACTTGATTTGATTTTGGACCTCTTGATTGACTTCTGCGAGCCATGACAAGCCCAGGCCTGTTAATGTTTTGCATTACTTCATATTTCTTGGAAAGGAAGACAAAAGCCATCTGCGACTCTTCCGCTCACGACGGCAATTCGGTTAAGTCTTGGTGTTGCTTAATGGCGGCTCTTTGTCATCGAAGGACGCCCAGGTTCCTGGAAAAGGTTTGCAAAGGACAAGAACCCCCCTGAAGTGGTTTGCCTGCAAGACGACGGCACGTTTAAAGGAGACGGGAAGATCCGTTCTTTGTGTCCAGGAGGCTTTAAAAGGCCATCTTGTGAAATCTAGGGGCAGTTTTAGCGCGAACGTTTTATTTGGAGGGCTCCATAGCTGCCGTCGGGCGTTGCCACACACGGGTATCCAGACATCCAACATTCATAAAGATTTTATTTGTTTGCTTTCAAGAGAAAACCGGTGGCTTGGTGGTATTTTTTTTTTTTAAAAAACGTGGCTCTCAAATCCTTTCGCTTCCAGCCAACGCCTAGGTGCGTTCGGAGGCAGTTCAGAAGAAGAACGAACTATAGGATGGAGTTAACCTTGGCTTTGACGATAGTTGACTCACTTAAGTTGCACACTGTGTGGGGATTGTTGTTTTTTTCCCTCCCTTCTCGTGCACAGCAGGAAGGTGTCCGTCCTCTACTCTGTCGACTGCCTTCTGAGTTTAGCTGGGGGAATAAGGCTTGCTTAGAAGGAGACGCTGGGATTAAAAACAGTAAAATCACCGTAGATGTTTTGGGTTTACTGCATTGCATTGCATTGCATTGCAATTTATTATTTTATTTTATTATTATTTTATTTATTTTTATTTTATTATTTTATTTTACTATTTTATTTTATTTTATTTTATTTCATATTTTTAGTTTTAGTTTTATTTTTTAACTGGGAGGAGGCCGGCAGCCCTGACTTTGATATTCCTGGGGTTGCCTTGCGCAGGTTAAACATAATGTACGATCCACTGTGCCTTTCATTGCTTCCAATTAAACTTTGCTTGTTAGTTTAACCTCTTGATAATCCCATCAAACAATGGATAGCAAAGACAACACTGCCCACAGTAGCTATGGATGAGTGGCCATTAATTTTAATTGCCTTGATATTAAAGATTAAGAACTGGGGGACTGGAAGGGTGGAAACAATCTGATGTCGAGCAAATCTGCCTTCCCTAGGCTGCGGGGATATTAAAATTTTTTTACTGTGAATTAAACAAGCCTTTATTAGTGACGGCCATTGCTGGATTGGTCCGGAGGTGTGCATAAACGCCCCGATTTCTTATATATCCACAGACAATCTGCTTGACGTATAGAGATTCTGCAATTATGAAACTGTTAATAAAAGCCATAATTGGATTGTCCGTAGTAATTATTTGCCCGGCTTTCATTAATGCTTTATTGCTTCCTGACTGACAAGGTAATATTAAGTGCAATATATGTAATACTCCAGCGGGTCGTCCTGGGAATTCGGCGGGCCAAAGGATGCACCTTTGCTTATTGCCTTCGAAGCTCGGAGGGGTTTTCATTAATTTCGGGGAGAGCGAAGGCCAGGATGATGGTAGCGAGGGTTTTCCTGCTTGCTTTTAAGACGATTAAGGGGGCTCAGAGGCGGCCTTTGTTTTAGTCAGAGCAATTTGATGGCCTGGTCAAGGGAGTGGCTTTCCAAGCCGAACTCTTTCAGATCTACAGAGAGCCGAGGTGGCGCAGTGGTTAGAGTGCAGTACTGCAGGCGACTTCAGCTGACTGCCAGCTGCTTGCAATTTGGCAGTTCGAATCTCACCAGGCTCAAGGTCGACTCAGCCTTCCCTCCTTCCGAGGTGGGTAAAAGGAGGACCCGGATTGTTGGGGGCAAAGAGGCTGACTCTGTAAACCGCTTAGACAGGCCTGAAAAGCAGTATGAAGCGGTATATAAGTCTTAAGGGCTATTGCAGGCTAACTCTGCCCACCGCCAGCGGTTTGATTCTGAGCGGCTCAAGGTTGGACTCAGCCAGGCAAGTGAGGCAACCATGCAACATTTCATGCATTATCGATGCCCAAATAAGAGCTGGTGGGTTGTGATGGTTAGCAAAACCTGGTTTTTGATTTCCGATGGACGCGTTGTAAGCGTTCAAGAGGCTATTTTGGTTTGTGGTTTGTGTGCTTTGTTTGGGGTGGGGGTGGGGAGATGGGAGGGGAGAGGGCGACTTGAAAAACAAAAATTGCAGGGGAGGCTAGCCCAACATTCAGAAAAATATGAAAAAGAAAGCAGCAGGCTGGGTATTAAATCCAGGCATGGTGCATCAAGACATCTGGTCATCCAGTGGGAGTATATCTCTAGTTGGAGCCAGGATATGACCAATCAGGTGCCCAGAAATGTTGAACAAATCATACTCAACCCAGTATTTTTCCTTTCCTTTCCTTTCCTTTCCTTTCCTTTCCTTTCCTTTCCTTTCCTTCTTCCCTTCCCTTCCTTCTTCCCTTCCCTTCCCCTTCCCCTTTCCTTTCCTTTCCTTTCCTTTCCTTTCCTTTCCTTTCCCTTCCCTTCCCTTCCCTTCCTTTCCTTTCCTTTCCTTTCCTTTCCTTTCCTTTCCTTTCCTTT
>WNWU01000193.1:670800-692303 GCA_012654045.1 Ptyas mucosa | reverse complement strand
AATAATAATAATAATAATAATAATAATAATAATAATAATAATAATAATAACAATAGCAGCTAGACATGTCCAAGTTGCAAGCTAGATACGTCCGAGTTGCTAAATTAATCCACTGGTCATTATGTAAAAAAATACGACTTTCCTGTATCCAAAAAGTCACGGGATCATAAAGTGGAAAAAGCTGTGGAAAATGAAAAGGTGAAGGTCTCATGGGACTTTCGAACACAGACGGATCGTCCCTTGGAACACAACACGCCAGCTATCACCGTTGTCGAAAACCGAAACGTACCATTTATTGACATCGCGGGACCAGGAGATGCCGGAGTCGAAGAAAAAGAACTGGGGGGGGAAAAAAATCACGAAATATCGCGACCTGGCCATCGAAACGACACGGCTATGGATGAAACGTGTCCGAGAATTTCACAAAACACTTCAAGAAATTGCAGCTTCCTGCAATAACACCAGCGGAGCTGCAAAAAACGGCGTTATTTGGAACGTCGTATATTTTAAGAAGATACTTGGTGGATCCCTAGGACGCTGGCAGCAACCCCTATCAACCATTAGCGCCAGTCAAGGGTATTTGTGATGCATTTTTGAATGTCCAGTTGACTGAGTTTCATTTTTAATGAATAAAAGATCATCATCATCATCCACCCACCCCTTGGTGACAACACACACTCATACCAGCCATTTAATGGGCTCCATCCCGCTCGGGGTTCCCCAAGAACCACGCCTTCAGGCCTTCCGAAAGAGTGTAATTCGAATTCCAATCTAATTTCCGGAGGGATGACGTTCCGGAGGGAGGGAGCCACCACCGAGAAGGCCCTTCTTCTGGGTCCCGCCAGATGTCTCTCCGTAGGGGACGGGACCCACAACGTTCCTTGCCTCCCCTTCTCTATAGTGGGGAACCAGCAAGAGACGGTCCCTCAGATAACCTGGTCCCAACCAGGCACCATTCTTGCCAAGTATTGCGAGCGCCTGAAAGATATCGGCCTGGCAATTCTCCAAGCCTGATAAAGGTCGGTCATTGTGAACTATCTTGAAAGACTTTGCTGGAGAGGAATTCACTTTAAATTAAATAAAAGGGGTTTATCAGGACGAGGACTTGGCTTCATGCTGCTAGGTCAGAACAGAATGTAGATGTTATGCTTTCTTTCTTTCTTTCTTTCTTTTTTCTTTCTTTCTTTCTTTCCTTCCTTCCTTTCTTCCTTCCTTCCTTTTTTTTCTTTCTTTCTTTCTTTCTTTCCTTCCTTCCTTCCTTCCTTTTTTTCTTTCTTTCTTTCCTTCTTTCTTTCTTTCTTTCTTTCTTTCTTTCTTTCTTTCTTTCTTTCTTCCTTGCCAAACTTAAGATCAATCCTGTTTTCTTTGCTTCTCAAACAGGATCAGGGTTTTCAGGGAGGTGATGAACTTCGCCATGAAGGGTCGGAGAGCAGTGGGCATGTGGGGCTGCCCCTCTGGCCTTGCTGTCATTGTATTCTGTGGCTAGGTAATGAGGCCCTGGGAGGATATTGATACGATAGAATGAAAGGCCAAGTTATGGGAAGGACAGGAATCCATAGTTCTCACTCCATTTGCTCTCCCCCACCATCAAATCCATCACGTTAATGGCTCACCTTTTGAGAGCCACCGATGATTACCTGGTTATCCAAGGAGAGAGGCAGGTACTGAGAGGTTGATGGGGGTTGCGAGGAGAGAACGAGTAGGGTTAGGAAGGTGAGGCAGGGGGCTCTTGGTGTAGGTGGGCAGTGAGTTGATTTGTGTGTGTGTGCATGTATGCGAGAGCTGAATTTGAAGAATTTATGGGAGGCCAGTTCAACTCTGGTTAGATCGAGGAGATGCCGGCTTATTGGGACAGGCAGACCAACCGCTGTGGTTGGGGGTTGGGTGACAAATGATTTGTGGTGTGTGAGCGTAGGGGGAGATGCGAAGAGGTCAGGAGGAGTTGCCTGGAAGTACAGACCTTATGTATGCGTGACAAGGGTACCGCAAAGGTTGTGTAGGAAGTATTCGGCCACAGTACAGGCTCCGTTGTGGAGAATTCTGTAAGATTTTGGATGACCCTGCGGGAAATATTTTCCGTAGCCAATTCCTCTCTCTCCCTCCCTGTTCTGACCTAGGCTCCCTTAAACAGCAGGAAGCAGAGTCTTGGTCCCGGCAAAACCTCTTTTATTTACGTGACTGTGAATTACGTTCATTCACAGTCAGCAAGGTTTGTCCAAACAGTTGATGCAATTTCATGAGGAGGTTGAAGCTTTCTCATCTGCCTCTGTCCGTGTCCACATTCTAGATCTGTGGATCGGTGTAAAAAAAATAACGTGGAATGGCTCCGGAAAGGAGTTTAGTATTCAAACGGCAAAGAATACCAAGAACCTTGGAACATTCTCCGTCTTTGATAGTGACCACAGTGTAACTGGGGTATGGTGTGTGGGGCATTGCAGTGTAGCTTAGTGGTAGTGGTTCTTTCTCGCAGGGGGTCTTAGATCTCCGGAAACATCCAATCCAACCCAATGTTTATTAAAGTCATCAGTGTCTACCTCCACTCCAAATTCAAGTGTGTTAATCAGATAGCAGGACGCAGTGGCTCAGTGGCTAAGACGCTGAGCTTGTTGATCGAAAGGTTGGCAGTTCAGCGGTTCGAATCCCTACTGCCGCATAACGGGGTGAGCTCCCGTGACTTGTCCCGGCTTCTGCCAACCTAGCAGTTCGAAAGCACGTTAAAAATGCAAGTAGAAGAAATAGGGACCACCTTTGGTGGGAAGGTAACAGCATTCCGTGCGCCTTTGGCATTTAGTCATGCCGGCCACATGACCACGGAGACGTCTTCAGACAATGCTGGCTCTTCGGCTTTGAAACAGAGATGAGCACTGCTCCCTAGAGTCGGGAACGACTAGCACATATGTGCGAGGGGAACCTTTACCTTTAATCAGATAGTAGGCACCAATGAAAGCGAATATTTGCAGCTCAGGGTTGAAATAAGGGGTCCTGGGTGCTCTCCGAGCTTGGCTGCTTTCTTGCAGACGTTTCATTACACAAACTAGGTAACATCTCTAGCTCTAGCACTGATGATGTTACCTAGTCGGGTAATAAAACGCTTGCAAGAAAATAACCAAGTTCGGAGAGCACCAAGCGCCCCTTGATATTATCATGCACCACTGAGCTACATGAATTTTGGGGTTAAAAACCACAGTATGGAGCTATCTTTTCTGTACTGTTGAGATTTAGCTCGTCAATCATTCTTTTTCAGTCTCTTTGTAAGGAAAAGCATGGACATTTTGACAAATATGAAATTCTCTTCTGAGGAAGCGAGTGAAGATCAGAGTTGGGCGAAGACTTGGTGAATCTGCCCCAGTGATCCGACACTGAAATCTTAACAAAACCATCCTTCACTGTCTACTAATACTCAACTAGTACCTAGAAACCTAACATAGAGTTAATGATCTTGAAGATCTCAAGAACATTGACACCAATGTTGGAAGGAGTAGCTGGTGGCTTGTAAAACCGTCTTGAGAGTAGTGGTCTTTTTGTGAGTAAGCCATCGCTCCTGAACAATTCAGTTCTTGCCAGCTAAACGCCTGGGGACTAAAACATACGAAGAACGGTTGCAGGGACTGGATATGGCTAGCGGTCTTCCAATATTTGAGGGGCTGCCACAAAGAAGAGGGGGTCAACCTATTCTCCAAAGCACCTGAAGGCAGGAGAAGAAGCAACGGATGGAAACTGATCAACGAGAGAAGCAACCTAGAACTAAGGAGGAATTTCCTGACAGGGAAAAATTAACCAGTGGAATAACTTGCCTTCAGAAGTTGTGGGTGCTCCATCACTGGAGGTTTTAAAGAAGAAACTGGGCAGCTACTTGTCTCAAATCATACTATAGGGTTTCCTGTTTGAGCAGGGGGTTGGACTAGAAGACCTCCAAAGTCCCTTCCAGCTCGATTCTGGTCGATCGGTTGCAGTCAGCTAGGATGAAGGCAGTGTTCAGTTCAGCTAGGCACTTCCAGTGTCCAAGCCTGCCTGAAAACCGTCAAACGCTGGAACTTACTTTCTTTTGTGTGCGCGCGTGTGTAAAAATCTGGCTTTTAAAGCCTCGTCTCCAATTGTGCAACTTTCTGGAAATGGTGACCTTTGATTGCACCTTACAGAGCTTTGCTGCTGATATTGTAGCTTTATTGATTTGATCTGTGGACTGGAGTTGTCTACTTTATTATCTGATGTAAGTATTCCCTCTTGGGTCCTCTTTTTCCGAACGCTACAGCGTGTGAATCCTGGGACAGGACAAAATGAAAGCCGGTGGCATCAGGGTTTATCAAATACCTGCCTCTGTAGGATCGTTAGTTGAGTTTATTTGGAAAAGTGGCATGCAAAAGAAAGAAAGAAAGAAAGAAAGAAAAAGGAACTTACGATAGCTGTAGTTGCAAGGGGAACCCAACCTTTCTTAGCCCAAGGTGCAAGGCAGACAAATGTATTTGCGAAGCTGCTTTTGAAAATATAGATGCTTTTTTTTTTTTAATTGAAAGGATTTGCGGGAAAATGAGACAGATTAGAATAAGAAATAGGAACAGCACTGAATTAGGGGAGCGGATTAAACTGTTTACCTTGTTTCTCCTTGCTTATAAACTAGTGAGGGCAAATACTCGTAGGGAGATTGTCTAGAGAAGTTATAAATTTCACAATTAAGAGCCGAGGGTGTGTGTATGGGGTGGGGTGGGGTGGGGGGAAGTGGCTTTAATTCTGAAAAAGGTGAAGCCATGGAGGGAGGGAGGGAGGGAGGGAGGGAGGGAAGCAGCTAACAACAAAAAGAAATCAAGGAAGGAGAAGGAAGGAAGAAGAGAGAAGGGGGGAAGAAGAGAGAAGGAAGGAAAGGAAAGAAGGAGAAGGAAGGAAGGAAGGAGAGAGAAGAAGGGAGGGGACAAAAGGAAGAAAGGAGAGGAAAGGAAGGTAGACTTTTCCTATATTGTACTAGTCTCTATACCCTCTTCTCTCCCTTCCCCTTCCCCTTTCTCTCTCCTCTCCCTTTCCCGTTCCCTCTCTTCTCCTTACTCTCCTCTCCTCTTTTCCCTTTCCCTTTCCCTTTCTTTCTCTTCTTACTCTCTTCTCCCTCTCCTCTCCCTTTCTTTTTCCCTTTCCCTTTCTCTCTTCTCCTTACTCTCCTTTCCTCTCCCTCTCCTTCTCCTCTCCCTCTCCCTCTCTTTTTCCCTTTCCCTATCTCTCTCTTCTCCTTCTTCTCCTCTTCCTCTCCCCCTCTCCTCTCCTCTCCTTGCTCTTTTGCCCTTTCTTACCTTTTACTCTTGACATCGTCACCCTGCTAAATGACACCTACCTTTGTGAGTTTAGACTGAAGTTATTGAAAATGTGCCAAAGTTTGAGCTGTGAGCGGGAGAAGCGCGCTGGTGGCTTGGCGTCCGGACTGTTGCACTTCTTCTACATCGGGTTCTGAGGAACATCTTCCTCTCGGTATCTAGGATGTCACTATATCAAACATGTCTTCTTCTTTCGCTAGAGAACGATCCATCTTCTTCCTTTGGCCAACTGACTCATGACCTCCAGTTTGGGCCTTTTCCAAGACCGGTCCCCATTCCCCCCACCCCATTTTTTTTAAAAAAAATATAGCAATATAGCAAAGGTTATTCCTTGAAAACTCATTATGAAAATGGCGCGCTCAAAAATTCCTTAAAGGTGATATTTCATAAAACATACCAGGCCCAGCGTGGGGCTCAATCACTCTTTTTAATAGCTGCATAGCAGCTAGAAAATAAAGTATTCATGAAGATTGAGAAAGATGATCCTACGGACTTCAATTTAATTGGTGCAAATTAAAACAATCCATCTTTTTGAACCCGCCATCTATTTCTGATCATCAGCCCAAACCACGTCCAACAACCTGATTACAATTATCTTTTAATAGGAAAACTTGTCACTTTGGGGTGTGATTTACACGAGTTTATATAAACTTACTCATATCACTGAACAATTTTTATTCTCTTTCCTCCTCGTTGCTCACTCAGTTTTCCCTGGTACTTTTCATCCTCTTTGGTGATTTTTTTTTTGGGGGGGTGGGTAAAATCTGGAAGATTAATTAATTGAAGTTCAACGTCTAGCTTCCCTTTCAACTCAAAAGCGGGACAAGGACACTTTACAAAGTGGTTTCAACTTTGTTTCCTATTAAAAAAAAAACTTCCCTGATCTGATTTCGGTCTTAGACCCAGAGAAGTTCATGCAACAGTTTCTAGAAGCTGAAGAAACGTGGTTAGAACATGTGAACCACGGCGAATTGCTCTAAGTTAAAAACGTGAAATAAATCTCCGTTGGGCCAAGCTTGTGACTTCGTGAAGCTTGTCTACCTTGTTTTCTTGACAGCAGTAGAAAAGAAGTTCGTTGTTCAATTCTGAAATGTTCTACGACCTTGTTCAGGTCGTAGGATTAGGGGGCGAGGGTCAGCGGTGAAATCCATTTTTTTTTTTTACTACCGGTTCTGGGGGCGTGGCGTGGCTTGGTAGGCGTGGCAGGAGAATACTGCAAAATCCCCATTCCCACCCCACTCCAGGGGAAGGATATTGCAAAATCCCCGTTCCCACCCCACTCCAGGGGAAAGATATTGCAAAATCTCCATCCCCACCCCACTCCAGGGAAAGGATATTGCAAAACCTCCATTCCCACCCCACTCCCAGGGGAAGGATATTGCAAAACCTCCATTCCCACCCCACTCCTAGGGGAAGGATATTGCAAAATCTCCGTTCCCACCCCACTCTGGGGCCAGCCAGAGGTGGTATTTGCCGGTTCTCCGTACTGCACAAAATTTCGGCTACCGGTTCTCCAGAACCTGTTAGAACCTGCTGGATTTCACCCCTGGCGGGGGTGTAACTGATAATTTTCTATCCTAATACTAACCAGGTGCAATCCTGGTTAATTTTATAATGTTATAATAAAAGTTCTATGTTTCTTCGAAAGTTTATCTTTAGTTTATCTTCCTGCCAGGAATAGGAGAACAGAAGTATATATTTAGGAGAACAAAATGGAAGAACTTTCATGGGGCAAGTGGCATTTTAATGTAATTATTTAATATATTAGCTTCTGAGAAAACAGTGTCCATTTTGGTCCAATTCCTACAATATCCAAGATCAGGTAGCTAAAATTTAGTCAATACGACTGCTGCGAATAGATAAATCAGATATTTTTAGTTTTTCATTTCATTTCTTCATTTTTTTTTTTTAAACTAACGCGCTTCCAGGGGAAAATTGACACTTATGCTTCTTTTAGGAACAACATATTAAGCCACCCTGACATTAATATAACCACCAACTGAATTTTCTGTCTTCCGCATAGTGAAAGTGAAGTTAAAAACATCGTGTTGTACATCATGGATTGTAAATGGTGGGAAAGAAGGTTTTGGTTTTTTTTTTTTTAAAGTGCAAAACTTTGGAGTATTTTGTTACCGTGTTTCCCCGAAAATAAGACCGGGTCTTATATTAATTTTTGCTCCAAAAGACGCATTAGGGTTTATTTTCTGGTTAGGTCTTATTTTTGGGGAAATACAGTACTAAATGCATCCATCTGGCTGACAATCTTAACTGGGGCTTATTTTGGGGGATAGGGCTCATATTACAATCATCCTGAAAAATCATGCTAGGACTTATTTTCTGGTTGGGTCTTATTTTCGAGGAAACAGGATAGTTTTTCATACCAGAGAAGAACCTGGGAAGAATACCTCCAGAAATTCTTAGATCTTTCAAAATTGGCTTTGATGGTGTTCAGCATATTTATTTTTTATGTGCCCCAAGTCTCTCTTGTTTCCTCCCCGCTCCCCACACTGGATTTACAAACTGTAAGTTGCTCCACAGTCTAATGCACCTGTTTTTGATAATTGAACCTAAGAACAGGTGCGCGCTCCTGTCCATCATGTCAAAAAGAGCCTCTCCAGGTTGTCTCTCTAGGTAGGTTCAAAGCTCCGTAGCAAACAATCTGTGTTTGTTTGACGGGAAATACAGTCCCCGAGGCTGTGACGTTTTGGCTGTGTCGTCTTTCCGACTCTCGCAATGCCACTTCTTCCTACATGGATTTCAGCAGCAATCATAATTAACCCTGCTAATTAATCAGGGCATAACTTATTAATTGCAAGGATGCTAAAGATCCTTTGGCACAGGTGTCACCCTGCTGGCTGTGTGGGAGCCTAATGGGATAATAATCAGGTTCGCAACACATTGTGCGGTGGGAAGGCAGCGCCCAGCATCGGAAGACATCTGGGCAAACAGACAAAGTCCCCTTGTGTCTCAACAATAACACAACAGCCATCGTATCAATCGTGGGATGAAACAAATTTTGAATTTGGACCGGAAGGGAAATGTGTTTTGTTTTGCAATTCGTATTTGCAGTTTTCGGCGTGCTTAATACTCTTGTTTACAAAGATGTCATTGAAAACCTCTAGCAAAAGCAAGAGTAAAAAATAAAAATCATTCCAGGGAAAAAATGCAAAACAAAACCAACGTTAGGAAGCTCGGATGGAGAAATAGAGAAGGCGGTGCATCTGTTGGCGGACAGGCAGACAGCGAGTGGAGTTGTGGCTGGGTGCGCCGAACCCGAAGAATTGATCGCAGTTTAGTCCGATTGTAAGTTTTAATCCCTCTCTTCGACTCAAAGAGGCTTTTTAAACCCCTTTTCAGCACTTCCAAGAAGGCTCCACACCCATCTGCACCACCATCAGTGAGCTGTTGGACAGCATTACTTGGTCTGTTGTGTGGACGTTTGGGTGGTTTAGGGGTGGAGAATTGTGATGGGTGGGAGGGTGTTTGGGGATTGTTATATGTGTTGGACCTGATCTTTGGGTGTTAAGTGAATTTCGTTGTATGGGTATACTGTGTATATACGTACAATCGGTGGGTTCCGCCTGGTTCGGCCCGGTTCGGCCGAGCCGGTAGCGGTGACGATATGACGTCACCCAACCGGTTCTCTTTGTTCGGGAGCTCGGTCCTCCGCCTCCCCCCCCCCATGCCTTATTCTTACCTTTTATTTGGCCCCACCCCCAATCTATTGCTGCCTCTCGAGTCCCACCTGATTGGCTAGAAGGAAAAAAACTGTTTAAACTCTTGCTTCAAAGGGCCGCCCTACAGCTGATCAGTGTTAAAAGGCAGTGTGCTGGTAGACCAGTGCCTCCAAAAAGAAATGAGTAGACCGGTGCCTCCAAAAACAAATGGGTAGACCGGTACAGCTCTGCAAGCAGTTAAAAGCCTGGTAGAACAGTATCTCTGCTAAATCCTAAAGAATTGTCACATGACCATCAAGCCACGCCCACAAAATAAGCCACGCCCACAGAATCGGTAGTAAAAAAAAAATAGAACCCACCCCCGCGTACAATGACAATGAAGTTATTTATTTATTTATTCAGTTGACCCTGAAGGCACAGATAAACCCCCAAGTGGCCTCAACGACCCCCAGAAAGAGCGCTAACGACCAGAGGATTGCAAGGAATATAAATCCTTCTCTCCTCCGCCGTTCAGTCAGAACTGAAGAAGCTTCTCGGATGAGAAGAGAAACCTCTTCAAGGAGAAAAAAAAAAAGTCCATTTGCCTGTTGAAAAAGCAACCTTTGGGACACAGCCATGACCTGGATGTCTGAGAACCTCCACAAACCAGCACTCTTTTCCTAGCACTGATGACGTGACCTAGTTGGCTTACAAAAGATCTGCAAGAAAAACCAGCGAGCTCAGAGGGAGCACCAAGGATCCCTCAAACCCCTACATCGACAATCCCGCCCCCCCCAAAAAAATATACGTGGGTTTGTTTTTTTTTTTGAAACCTGGAAAAGACGCCTCCTTTTTGGAAAGGTTGATATTGAAATAACTCGCGCTTGGAAAATTTGTCTTAACGGAGGGCAATACGAGGGAAACCTGATTTTTTTTAATACATGTGTGTTGCTACGGTGGATTTTACACTACTACCGGTTCACCCCGTGCGTGCGCCGAGCCTCAAAAATGTGCCTAAATAGGGGCACTGAGGTTTCCACTACTGGTTCGAACCGGTTAAATACCACCTCTTGGTGTGTTGTTTAAAAATTAAAAGGGGGGGGGGGGTCAAGGGAATTTCCAAGGAAGGATCCCCAAATGGAGGGAAGCTGTGTGCAAAAGCTCCACAAGAGCCAACATGGTTTCAGATTTTTATTAAGCAGTTCTTTTAAAAGAGCCGGCTATAAAAAGCAACAGAGTGGAATAGCGCCTTATTAATGCAGACAGTAAAACGGACTGAATTTATACTTGATCCGTGCATCCTTTGCCGGAATGCAGGAATGCGGCTGTTTCCAGGGGTCTGAAGGACAAAAGCCCCATAACCTCTTAGGAGGGTGTGAATTTGTGCATTTAATGCCTTCCCCCCCCCCCACCGAATCGCCGCAGACGTCTTAAGTAGGGCGAACAAGGTCCTCGTGTTGGAAAACGACAGGGCCGCAAATAAAAATGCAATAAAAAAAATAAAGTAAAATAAAAATTTTAAAAAAAATCCTTTTGACTAGAGGGCTTGCTAACATTTCGCCCTTCCCTTTCAATAAACGTGATATTTCACGATGCTCAAGTTAAGGGTTTATTATTATTTCCTCCTTCTCCCCCCCCCCCTTGATTGCGTGTGTGACCCCGTACGATCCGTCTTGCCGGCATTCCGCTTAATTGTCCTAAAATTGGTGATAGATTAAAAGAAAATAATTAGCCCTAATTATCTTAATTGAATGGCTAATTTGTTAATTAAGAGGCTTAATGTCTTCTATTTTTTTTTTAAAAAAAAAAGCAAAACATACAGAGTAGTCTCCGCTATAGGAAAGGGGCGGGAGGGGAAATCGGTTTTTAAGCAGGGAACAGTTAGAGATTTGAAATGGCTTTGCTCCCAGCCCCCCAAGAAAATTGGGGTGCAGGCTTAAGCAAAGAACTAGGGGAACAACCAAAAAAAAAACCCCAACCCCAGAGTGGCCTGTTGTATAATGTGATTGAGGAAAGCTATAAATAGGAGTTTGCAATTAAAATCAGGGTAATTGCTTTTTATCTGCTTTGCAGCTTTTGTTTCCTTCGGGTTTTTTTACCCCCCTTTTCATCGTGACAGCTGGGTCTAACTCAAGATAAACCTTTCTTTTAGATCGCTCTCTCTCTCTCTCTCTCTCTCTCTCTCCATCACTCTCTCTCTGTATCTCTGTCTCTCTCTGTGTTTCTCTCTCTGTCTCTGTCTCTGTGTCTCTCTCTGTCTCTGTCTCTCTGTCTCTCTCTGTCTCTCTCTGCCTCTGTCTTTGCCTCTGTCTGTCTGTCTGTCTCTCTCTCCGTCTCTCTGTGTGTGTGTGTGTTTCTCTCTGTCTCTCTGTGTGTGTTTCTCTCTCTGTCTCTCTCTCTCTCTGTCTCTCTCTCTGTCTTTGTCTCTCTCTGTGTTTCTCTCTCTCTCTCTCTCTCCGTCACTCTCTCTCTGTATCTCTCTCTGTCTCTCTCTGTGTTTCTCTCTCTCTGTCTCTGTCTCTCTGTCTCTCTCTCTCTCTCTGCCTCTGTCTTTGCCTCTGTCTCTCTGTGTCTCTCTGCCTCTGCCTCTCTCTTTGCCTCTGTCTGTCTGTCTGTCTCTCTCTCCATTTCTCTCTCTCTCTGTGTTTCTCTCTGTCTCTCTGTGTGTGTTTCTGTCTCTGTCTCTCTCTGTGTCTCTCTCTGTGTCTTTCTCTGTCTCCCTCTCTGTATCTCTGTCTTTGTCTCTCTGTGTGTTTCTCTGTCTCTGTCTCTGCCTCTCTCTCTGCCTCTCTCTGTGTTTCTCTCTGTGTCTTTCTCTCTCTGTCTCTCTCTGTATCTCTGTCTTTATCTCTCTCTGTGTTTCTCTGTCTCTGTCTCTCTCTGTGTGTCTCTGTCTCTGTTTCTGTCTCTCTCTGTCTCTCTCTCTGCCTCTGCCTCTGTCTCTGTCTCTCTCTCTCTTTGTCCCCCTCTCTCTTTTTTCTTCTCTTCTTCCCCTTTTGGTTATCCAGAAGAGTAGCTGCTTTGCTAATTAGAAGGCCCTTTGAATTAGATTATTTGCTACGTGAACAGGACCGCGGTATTAACTATCCCGAAGGACAGGCTATAATAACCTCTTCAGTGCGTTTTAAGCTCCCCAAGGAAGGGAGCCTTCAAGGGAAAGGGGAGGAAAGAGACTCACCCAAATAAGGAAAAGGGCCCTAATGAATTCATCCAATTAGGAGTGGATTAGTGTTTTCCGGAAGGTTCCTTCCTTGGAAAGGTGTTCTCTTTCTGGAGCAATTTGGGATGGGTGTGTGAAAAGGATAAAGGGGGCTTCTGGAGGAATCCGTTGGGTTTTCCTTGTCCGCATTGTGAGAGTGCTGGGCTCCTATTGCACGCGGCTGGACTGATGCGCTAGCAAATTTCACGCCTGCCCCCAAATAAACTGGCACTACAGCTCTCTGGTGGAGAGTGACGAGAAGTGCCACAAATATAACACACTTCCAGGTTTTGTGCAGCCAGATGTTCGTGCCTAGGCAAGCTTTGTTCCTTCAGGGGTTTGATTTTGGAGGAGTGGAAGTTTGATGCGAGGAACTGAAGGGAGTTAGCACCCACCTTCCCTCCTAGAAAAATGCAATGTTCTAGGAAATGTTAAAAAGGCAGAATATTACATTTCCCTGGATGAGAAATGGAGAAACATGTTTTTTAGGCAGGAAAAAGACCACTGGTAGGTTGTCCCCGGTTCGCAAGAACCGGTAGTAACACCGCCGGGAGGCTCCGCCCACTGACCCGGATGTCATCAAAGTTGATCTGCGCATGCGCAGAAGAGCGCGTGTGCGGGGGCGCGATGCAAACCAGTAGTAAACATAAGTAGAAAACACCCCTCCCCCCCGCTTCCAACTGATTACTCTATATCCACGATGGCGAACCTATGGCACGTGTGCCACAGGTGGCACACAGAGCCATATTGGTGGGCATGCGAGCGTTGCCCTAGCTCAGCTCCAGCATGCATGCGTGCACTGGCCAGCTGATTTTCAGGCCTTCTGGAGGGGCCTCCGGGAGGGAGGGAAGGCTGTTTTTTCCCTCCCCAGGCTCCTAGAAAGATCCTGGAGCCTGGGGAGGGCGAAAAATGGGCCTACCAGCTCCACCGTGCCATCATATGCCAAAAGCGGAGGAGCACGGGGAGGGTGGGGTTGCGCGGGCATGCGTGGGGAGGAGGGGGCAGGCCGCGTAGAATTATGGGTATGGGCAAAAAGGTTAGCCATCACTGCTCGATGTCCTAAGTCCGATGTGGATTTTTATCAATGGAGCCGCCTCTTTCTAAAATTACAATGTGCAATTCAGAGCCAATGGTTTGGGGGGGGGTGTGAGGGAGGGCGGTTGAGATGTCCAAACAACAGCATCCCAGGATGTCTGCCTTGAAAGAAAACATAAATAGCATCTCCCATCACCCTGTTGTAACCGTCTCAGATCGACTGAGGAGGAAAAAGAGCATTTCGAGAAAAGAAAGAAAGAAAGGAAGGAAGAAAAAAAAAAACAAACCCACGGTACCAAATAGAACGAAAGAGAAGGAGGGGGAGAGGAAGAAGGAAAAAAAACCCCTTCTCTTTTCTTGCCGAAGTGCCATTGATTTTTCTTTTATTGCTAGGATTTAATTTGAAGAGAGCTAAACGAAAGCTTCAGGAAATGGGATTATTATGAAATGCTCGAGGTGTAGAATCTCGTGCGCTGCATGGGACTTGGGTGAGGAGGGAGGGAGGAATGGATGCCTGACTTTCTGAAGGCTCACATATCTTGAGTTCGGATTGGGAAAGCACAATATTGCTCTGTAATTGGAATGGATTTCTGAAACTCCAATAAAGAACACAAATCAGCAATGAGGCAAGAAAGAAGGGGAAATAGCCCACAATAACAGCCCTGGATTGCAAAGGACAGCAGTGACGGAGGCTTGTTGGCAAACTCCCAGCTGTGATCTCTCCCAAAGGTGCTTTTCCAAGAGACAACTGGACTTTCTTTGTTTTTCCTTGAAGGTGTTTCGCTTCTCGCCCAAGAAGCATCTTCAGTTCTGACTGAATGGTGGGGAACGGAAGGACTTTGACACCCCTGTGTTAGAAGATCTCTGTAACGTCCACAAAAGTCCACTAAGATTAGGAAACTCCCAGAACCTCCTATAGGTTTTGCCCGGATCCAAATTCCAGGCAAGGAAAGCTGAGCGCCCGCCTTAGCAAATGCCAGAGAGAAAGAGAGAGAGAGAGAGTCCTGCAAAGCTGCCTCCAATTATAAAGGTGCGAAACACTAAATCGTCCAGTTAATTTACTGTATGCCTTTCATGTTAGTGTAGCAATCTCACCGAAGATGGTTGTGAATGCTGCAGATTTATAAATCCGTGAGAATGACATTACGTTCCCTGGAACCAAATCTTTTGACCGAAAGGTCTTTCTCATCGGGAGGCAGGGAATTATCTCATTTGCACAACTCTGCGTAAGGTTTACTCCCTGTTAGAAGATGATCTGCTCTAATACTAGAAACTAGCTTTTATTTTTAAGTAAATGATAATTTAACAATTCCTGATTTAACTGATTTTTTTAAAATAATAATAATATAAGACTCGGTCTTATTTTCGGGGAAACACGGTATAGAAACTTCTAGGCAGCTTCAGCCAAATAGTTAATTTTTTGGGGGGGGGGGGGATCTGGAGTTTGCAAGGAGGAGAGTTTTATGAAAAATTAAGCCCATTCCAACCTCTCTCTCTCTCTCTCTCTCTCTCTCTCTCTCTCTCTCTCTCTCTCTCTCTTCCTCTCTCTCTCTCTCTTCCCCTCTCTCTCCCTCTCCCTCTCTCTGTCTCTCTCTCTCTGTTTGTTTATTTTTGTTTCCCATGCTTGAAAAAAATACAGTTTGGTGGTAATAATCCCTGGAGGGGAGATTATAACTCATACGGAGAATGCCATATAGCTGTCTCAGAATTGATCATGTCATCGGATTTGAATCAATGTCCGTTGACTTTGAAAAATAAGATCCGAGCTGGAGCCCGGACTACTAGCTGATCTTTCCGCAATTTGGGAATTTCCATGGTAGCTTTTTAAAAAGCCGCCAGAGGTACTCCTCAAATTACAACAATTCATTTTCTGACCACTCAAAGCTACAAGGGCACTGAAAATAATTGACTTACAACCCTATGTTCGCGGGGGTCAAAATTCAGACGCTCGGCAACTGACTCATACTTACGACGGTTGCAGGGTCCCATTTTGTGACTTTCTGACAGGGAAGCCAGATTCACTGAACCACCGTGATACAGCTGTGGTGACTCGCTTAACAACGGTGGCAAGAAAGGTGGCAAAATGGGGTGGACTCGCTGAACAACGGCCTCGCTTAGCAACCGAAATGTTGGGCTCAAGGATGGTCGTAAATTGAGGACTTTCTGTAGCAGTGGTGAAATGTAAAATTTGTTGCTACCGGTTCTGTGGTTGTGACTTGATGGGCGTGACCAACTTTTTAAAAAAACTTTTTAAAGCATTTTTTTTACTACCGGTTCGTGCCGAACCGGAGCGAACCGGTAGTATTTCACCCCTGATCTGTAGTTATTTGGGAATGTAATGGTGCTAGCTCAGCCTTTAAGTAAAATAAAATCATTGCCTATGGCTTCTAAACAGTGGCCACAGTATGTTGTAGAAGAAATCTATAAAATGATGACTCCTTGAACCTTCCCAAAGCAACTTCTTTCCTTTGGAAGTTCATGGAATGATCAATACTGGGTTTTTGGTTTTTTTTAAAAAAATGCCCATCTGATTTTAGGTGGAATTGGAACAATTCAATCTTTTTCTTGGGACTGATCAATACGACAGCAGATCTCTGGCGGGTGCACAGCTCAATTTTGCTGTACAGCTTTCAAGCTCAGGAGTCAGATTTTGACCCAGCAGGAGAAATTCTCCATTCCTGGCTGAAAACGGTCGTTTCCTCCGATTTAGCTGCCTTTTAAAACTCCGTTTGATCTGGTAGCTGTGCCTTTTGTTCTTCTTTATCTCTCCTTTGTATAGTTTTAGTCTCTCAATTGGAGAAACCTAATCCAAATAATATATTTTATAGGAACGCGGGTGGCTCAGAGGCTAAGTTGCTGAGCTTGTCGATCGAAAGGTCGGCAGTTCGGCGGTTCGAATCCCTAGTGCCGCGTAACAGGGTGAGCTCCCGCTACTTGTCCCGGCTTCTGCCAACCTAGCAGTTCGAAAGCACGTTAAAAAAAAAAAAAGCCAGTAGAAAAAATAGGAACTACCTTTGGTGGGAAGGGAACAGCGTTCCGTGAGCCTTTGGCATTGAGTCATATGACCACGGAAACGTCTTCAGACAGCGCTGGCTCTTCGGCTTTGAAACGATGATGAGCACCGCCCCTTAGAGTCGGGAACAACTAGCACGTATGTGCGAGAAGAACCTTTACCTTTTACCTTAATCCAAATAAATTCTTTTAGAGAGTCGTGGAGGCCACTTGGAAGTTTACCTGCGCTGATCCTCAGGACACAGATAAACCTCCAAGTGTCCTCAATGACTCTAATAAAGAATGCAAATGACCAGCTGTCTCTAAGGAGTATAAATCCTTCCATTCCCTACCATCCAGTCAGAGCTGAAGAAGCGAAACGTCTCCAAAGAAAAACCAGAAAGTCCAGTTGCCTGTTGAAAAAAGCACTTTTGGGACAACCACGACCAGTCCCATGCCGGAGAATCTCGACTGCCATTTATTTTGGGAAAACTTGCATCATGAAGATCTTCTCTGTTGTTAGAAATCATCCTGGTTTCCCTTCATTCCTAACTTGGCTAGTGAGGAGCAGCTCAGGAAAAATTAGCAATTTTGCTGTCTCAGGCTACAGACGGTGTCGGTTTTAAGGAGAAGGCCTGCTGAGGGGTGTGTTTGTGTATGCTTGTGTGTGTGTGTATGTTTCAGAAGTATTGTTTGTATGCAAATTTAATAAGTCAATCAACAGAACGCCTAGGATAAATCAACGGAGGTTTTTTTGTTAATTGGGTGACAGGCTGGATAGCAACGCTGAGCAAAAGGGGAAAAACAATGTTATTTATCTCTGGTTTTTTCATACCCTTTTAATATGTTTTCCTTTTTTTTTTTTTAGGTCAGGTAACAGTTGGATTTTACAGAAGGCTCCGTTTGACATTTCCTTCTATTTTTAACACGGTGTTGATCATCGTTTTTTGACCCGTTACATCCACCACCGTTTTCTTCAGCTAAGTTGAAAGCCTGTTCCTTTTACGGATTATTTCTCTGTTAAGTTTCACATTTCCTCTCTTAATTACGGTTAGCTGTTTCGTTTCCGACTTGTGACGGAGAACTCTGGAAGAACGCCAGGCTAAAGGTTTAATTGGGGAAAGTGTGAAAACTCTACTAAAGTGATTTCTCCCACCCCCATCTCAATCCTCCCATTCAGCTCACTTATGTTTTTTCCTCCTAAAGCTTCACTTGAACATGATCACCAAGGTCTTAACATCTACAGTTCTGGATTCTATAAAAAATAGTATAAAATGAATAAGAGCATCGGAGTTGTACACTCTCTAACCTTCGGAAAAGGGCCATTTCAAAATGCCGTTGGCTTTTTTCTTTCTTTTTTCTTTTTTGACAAGCTATAACAATCTATATAATTTTCATGTTTGGAAGTGTGTTGTTAGTTGCGAAGTCGTGTCCGACCCATCACAACCCCATGGACAATGTTCCTCCAGACCTTCCTTTCCTCTACCATCTTCTGGAGTCCATTTAAGCTCACACCGACTGCTTCAGTGACTCCATCCGGCCACCTCGTTCTCTGCCGTCCCCTTCTTCTTTTGCCCTCCATCGTTCCCAGCGTTAGGCTCTTCTCCAGGGAGTCCTTCCTTCCTTCTCATTAGGTGGCCAGAGTATTTTGAGTCTCATCTTCAGGATCTGGCCTTCTCAAGAGCAGTCAGGGTTGATCTCCTCTAGGACTGACCGGTTGGATCACCTTGCAGTCTTCTCCAGCACCATCGTTCAAAGGCCTCCATTCTTTGGCGCTCAGCCTTCCTTTATGGTCCAACTTTCACAGCCATCCATTGCAACTGGGAACACCATCGCCTTGACTATACGCACTTTTGTTGGCAGGGTGAGTAGTGTGGTAATTTGCCTCAAACCATGGGTATCTTGGATCTCAAAAGTCGTGGAGTGATCCACGAACATTTCTTCTGCAGGTCTATGCAGATGGTTTTGCCTAGCAATCAACCAGCAATGCTGGTTTGCTAGTAAAGAAGTGCTCTAGGTCATCGCAGCCCTGTATAGAAATGATTATCTGGCACTTCCCCTAGAACAAATCCTAGAACTAACCCACCACCAGCAACCAAGCAATTAGATTATTGGTATTCACGGTGGCTCAGTGGCTAAGACGCTGAGCTTGTCGATTGAAAGGTCGGCGGTTCGGCGGTTCGAATCCCTAGTGCCGCGTAACGGGGTGAGCTCCCGTTGCTCGTCCCAGCTTCTGCCAACCTAGCAGTTCGAAAGCACGTTAAAAAAAAATGCCAGTAGAAAAAATAGGGACCACCTTTGGTGGGAAGGGAACAGCGTTCCGTGCGCCTTTGGCGTTGAGTCATGCCGGCCACATGACCACGGAGACGTCTTCAGACAGCGCCGGCTCTTCGGCTTTGAAACGGAGACGAGCACCGCCCCCTAGAGTCGGGAACAACTAGCACGTATGTGCGAGGGGAACCTTTACTTTTACTATTTGTGCAGCAGTGTTTGTCATCTCAAAAGATTTCAATGTACCTCCATACTAATTTCCAAGAAAGCCCCATCTTAATCAGAGAGGGGGGAAAAAAAGGGGGGGGGGAGGCTTCGCCGTAATGCCAAGCCATGAAGGATGGACTCCTGAAGCACGGAATGGTGATTTCAATGGTGCAAAATTATTAATGCGTCCACGGATGACGGGAACAAGTTTAAAGGCTCCTCTCCGAAGAGTTTTGCTCCCAGATCGAGAGGAAATGAGTAACTGTTGCGTTCTAATTTCAAATTACATGTAGCTTTATTTAATTAAATGTAAAAAAAATCATTGGGATAAAATTATCCTTTCATTGGAAAATAACTCACTGCTTAGGACTTTGATAATTACCTCTCCCCCTCTTCAAATACCACATGAATTGGTCAGTTAAACGATATGCCAAATTTCATAGGAGGGGTGGCGGAGGGGTGGAAGAAAGAGAGAAAGAGAGAGAGAGAGAGAGAGAGAGAGAGAGGGTGCTTAATGACCACCTAACAATCAAGTTGATTATTATTATTATTTAACCACAAGCTATTAACATGTGCAATGAGGTATTCGCTAATAAATTATCTTTATAAAATTAAATTGTAATTTTATTACAATTTTTTAACAGGGGTTATGCTTCTTAATAGCTGTGCCACACCATGACATGGAGTGCTGCGGGATTTTTTTCTCCATTAATTTACTCAAGCTTTCCATTTATATTATATATTCTTTATACATACATACATACATACATACATACATACATACATACATACAAAAAGTTAAAGTCTCGGGCGTTTTCCCACGTCATTAAAAGTCTGTTAGTTAAAGTGCTTAAAATCCTGGCTAAAATCCCAGCTTAAAATCCTCCAAAATCCCAACAAAACACTTTGTAAGGTCTTTTGAAACTCCGGCTAAAATCCTAACCAAACACTTTAAAAGTTTTACCTTTTTGGCAACGTTTCGACAAGTTCTCTAACTTGTCATCATCGGGCCTCTACTTTCAGTTTAGAAGCTTTGGTGGGCATATATATAAAATTTATATTTTGCTGATAAAGAAATCCCTTACCCTTACAGAGTAATAAAAATAGGTGTCTGTCTGTCCGTCCGTCTGTCTGTCTGTCTGCCTGTCTGCCTGTCTGCCTGTCTGTCTATCTGTCTATCTATCTATCTAACTATCTATCTATCTATCTATCTATCTTTCATCAATATCTTTCATCTATCTGTCTGCCTATCTATTATCTAACTTTCACCTCTCTCTCTTTCTTTCTCTCTCTCTCTCTATATATATATATCGCTCTATCTATCATCTATCTGTCTGCCTATCATCTAACTTTCATCTATCTATCATCCATCTATCTATCTATCTATCTATCTATCTATCTATCTATCTATCTATCATCTATCTATCTTTCTTTCTTTCTTTCATCTATATCTTTCATCTGTCTACCTATCATCTAACTTTCATCTATCTATCTATCTATCTATCTATGATGAACGGAGGAGAACTTGTGGCTCAGAGGATAATACAACTGCCTAACATGCAGGCAGCCCAAGTTCGAATCCAAGTAAGGGTCTGGCTAGCTGATGAAAGCTAAAAAGCTTGAAATAGATCTATACTAGTCTCCCTTTATTTCTTTATCAGCAAAATATAAATTTGGTATAAAATGGTTTGCCGGGAATGCGACTGCTTGAGGGCTCCTGAATTGGAGCTGAAAGGCGAAAGGGAAGCAGGAGGCTCCCCCCCACATATTGGGGTAGACCAGGCGCCTCGATAGAAAAACACTTCTCTTTCCTACCTCAGCTTGATTACTTTATTGTGTTGCGGGATTAAGGCATCCCGTAGGAGATTATGGTCAGATGTCAAAGTCTGGTCCAGGTCCTAAGTGTGGCTATGTCAACATCCATTGAAGAAGCTTCTTGAATGAGAAGCAAAAAGTCTCCAAGCAAAAACAAAGGAAGTCCATTTGCCTTTTGAAAAAGCACCTTTGGGACATCCAGGGTAAAGCGAACCAACTGAGATGTGAACAAGAGACGTTCAGAAAGCTGGGCTGATGGTGAAGGATTAACACGGATTGAAGCATTGGTCTCAGCCAAGAAAGAAGATCTAGGTCTACGGCAGAGGCTCACCCACGTCAGTTAAACCACAATGTCCATCAAAAGATGTGGAGACTTTAGAAAGAGTGCAGAGAAGTGCAACAAAGATGATTACGGGACCGGAGGATAAAACATATGAAGAACGGTTGCAGGAACGGCGTGTGTCTAGTTTAATGAAAAGAAGGACCAGGGGAGACATGATAGCAGTCTTCCAATATCTCATGGGCTGCCCCAAAGAAGAGGAAGTCAAGCTATTCTCCAAAGCACCTGAGGGCAGGACAAGAAGCAATGGGTGGAAACTCATCAAGGAGAGAAGCAACTTAGAACTAAGGAGAAATTTTCTGACAGTTAGAACAATTAATCAGTGGAAGAACTTGCCTCCAGAAATTGTGAATGCTCCAACACTGGAGGTTTTTAAGAAGATGTTGGGTAACCATTTGTCTGAAGTGGTGTAGGGTTCCCTGCCTAAGCAGAGGGTTGGACTAGAAGACCTCCAAGGTCCCTTCCAACTCTGTTATTCTATTTCTAAACTATCCGGTGGAAGAAATGGAGTGAGTTGGTTTGGCGTTGGGGTTTAAGGCACCAAGCTGGGATGCCGTGAGTTCAATTCCTGCCTAGGGCACAATGTGGTGGAATGTAGTCTGGATTCTCTAAGGATTCTCTGTAGACCTCTAAGGTCCCTTCCAACTCTTCTCTTCTCTTCTCTTCTCTTCTCTTCTCTTCTCTTCTCTTCT
>WNWU01000193.1:646729-657376 GCA_012654045.1 Ptyas mucosa | reverse complement strand
AAGGATATTGCAAACTCTCCATTCCCTCCCCACTCCTGGGGGAAGGATATTGCAAAATCCCCATTCCCTCCCCACTCCAGGGGAAGGATACTGCAAAGTCCCCATTCCCTCCACACTCCAGGGGGAAGGATACTGCAAAATCCCCATTCCTTCCCCACTCCTGGGGAAAGGATATTGCAAACTCTCCATTCCCACCCCACTCTGGGACCAGCCAGAGGTGGTATTTGCTGGTTCTACAAACTACTCAAAATTTCCGCTACCGGTTCTCCAGAACCTGTCAGAACCTGCTGGATTTCACCCCTGCCTGTGGCTAAGGTTCCCCTTCCAAACACCCATAACTCAGAGGGGAGTGTGGAAATTGGAGGGAACAGATTCCCGAAACTCATATTGTTGATCTTGGTTTTTTGCATTCTTTTAAAGACTGTTGTGGAATATCCCATGTGAATCGTTGAAAAAAGTGTCAAGGGAACGGAGAAAGGCAGTCCGGCTGTTAGCAAGAGACTGGATATTTTTAAGCCTGGGAAACAGATGTTTGAGCAAAAACTAAATGTCGGCATTTTTCCCCCCAAGTGTGGAGTAAGGAAAAGTTACGTAATTTTTTTAAAAAGAAAATTTATACGGTCGCCCACTCATTCTCAGTGACTCTGGGAGTTCTAGTCCTGATTTAGCTTTGAAAGCTGTCTGGAGGACTTTGGACCAATCACCAGGAGACTGTGAATTCTAGTCCCATTTTAGGCATGAATACTAACTGGGCGACTTTGGACCAATCACCAGGAGATGGTGAGTTCTAGTCCGATCTTAGACATGAAAGCCGGCTGGGTAACTTTGGATCAATCACCAGGAGACTGTGAGTTCTAGTCCCACCTTAGCCGTGAAAGCTAGCTGGGTGATTTTGAGCTAATCACAAGGAGATGGTGAGTTCTAGTCCTGTTTTAGGCATGAAAGCAAGGTGGGTGACATTGGGCCAATCCCTCCACCCTTCTCTCTCCCGGCATGTTGACATTGAGCATCTCAAGGAACAAGCTCTGATGTTCTGGAGGGGGTGGAATTTCGTTGGAATGGAGGGGCTCTTTTCATCAGCATCAATCTGCCACAGTAGAGTCCAGACGTAACTTTATTATCTCTCCGTGTGATGCGTGCGACATCTACGTCTGGGGCTGCGGCGAGTCGAGTCTGTTTATTCACTTAGGCGCTGATACAGTCCAGTCCCAGAAAAGGTTGAAATCTCTCCTTAATTTGGCTCTTAGGATTTGTGTGTCTGTAACCACACAGAGGAGTCTGCTGAAGGGACAGTTGTTTATGCGTTCAACTCCAGAAGGAAGCTGGAGTCAGGAAGCTGCAGACATCACCTGTTGGAGGGTGGGCTGAGAAAGAGGCCTGGGGTTGAAAAAGAGGGGCTATTCTGACTATTCTGAGTGGGAGTGATAAATGATGATGATAGCACAGACCTATATACCGTTTCACAGCGCTTTACAGCCCAGTCTAAGCGGTGTACGGAATCAGCCTATTGCTCCCAACAATCTGGGTCTTCGTTTTATTGACCTCGGAAGGATGGAAGGCTGAGTCCACCTTGAGCCGGTTGAGAATTGAACTGCTGGCAGTCGGCAGAGTCAGCCTGCAATACTGCATTCTAACCACTGTGCCACCACGGCTCAGATCTAGATAGATTAGATAGATAGATAGATAGATAGATAGATAGATAGATGGATGGATGGATGGATGGATGGATGGATGGATGGATGGATGGACGGACAGATGGACGGACGGATGGATCAATCAATGGATGGATGGATGGATGGATGGATAGAACAAGCAATAGCAATAATACTTAGACTTATATCCCACTTCACAGTGCTTTACAGCCCTCTCTAAGCCGTGTACGGAATCAGCCTATTGCTCCCAACAATCTGGGTCCTCATTTTACCAACCTCGGGAGGATGGAAGGCTGAGTCCACCTTGAGCCGGGTGAGAATCAAATTGCTGGCAGTCGGCAGAGTCAGTCTGCAATACTGCATTCTAACCACTGCGCCACCATGGCTCAGATCTAGATAGAGAGATAGATAGATAGATGGATGGATGGATGGATGGATGGATGGATGGAGTCACTGAAGTAGTCGGTGTGAGCTTAAATGGACTCCAGAGGATTGTGGAGGACAGGAAGGCCTGGAGGAAGGTTGTCTATGGGGTTGCGATGGGTCAGACACAACTTCGCGACTAACAACAACAAAAAATATGTTTCTATATTTATAATAGTTAAATGTGTGTTTTCAGCTTGCTGCAATCCTCCCAGAGTTGCCTTGAACTGGATGATTGGGCAGCAAATACGTTTGACAAGTAAATAATAATGAAAACCCATTGGGTTGCCTCCATGGCAAAGCATGAGTCAGGGGAAGGGAAAAAGTGGTACGAGTCTGGGTAAGAACAATGCTAAGGTGGCTTTAAGGACTAGGGGAGACATGATAGCAGAGTTCCAATATTTGAGGGGCTCCTACAAAGACGTGGGGGTGAAACTATTCTCCAGAGCACCTGAAGGCAGGACAAGAAGCAACAGATGGAAACTAATCAAGGAGAGAAGCAAAATGTGCATTAAGGACACATTTCCTAACAGTGAGAACAATTAATCAGCGGAACAACTTGCCACCAGAAGTTTGAATGCTCCAACACTGGAAGTTTTTAAGAAGAGACCGGACAACCATTTGTGTGAAATTGTATAGGGTCTCCTGCTCGAGCAGGGGGTTGGGCTAGAAGACCTCCAAGGTCCCTTCCACCTCTATTATTCTATGTTCTAAAGGTGGGGCTTTGGGGATCAAAGAAAATCCATATCATGAGAACGCAGCATTCCGAACAAGTTGGCTGGGGCTATATTAGAAACGCAGTTACACGCACACCAGAACGAGCTGCGAGGCTTGGCAAGTATCGGTCAAGAGGTTAATGGGAAAAGATATGAAATATAATGCCAGTTAATAATATTGCCAACTGTAAATTGCTTTGAGATGGTAAATTGCGATCTGAAAAGTCTTTCGTTGGGGGGGGGGGGGGAAAGGGCCCCGTTATGGATTATAGGAATATATCTAGATTTAGTGAAATGATGCCTATGGCTAATTTGGGGGGGGGGGAAATACTGGACCGTATATAGATTTTTGACCACTTTTATGGAGTTTTCTTCTTGATCTACTCTCAAAAGCTCACCCAGTTCTTATTTCAGCATGCCATAAGGCTATCTCTCCCACTGGGTTGTTTAAAATACGGCTCGTTTTCTCTTCTTCTTAGGGGTGAGGTTTTAATTCAGGGATGTGATTCAGAGATGACCCTAATCGAATCTTCCAGTTGAATCCGATGGGTTTTAAAATCAATTCCTTGGTCCAGAAGGACTTTGGGGACTTATGTGTAAAATAGATTGGAAATCTTACACCATGTTTTTCAGAGTATAAGACGCTCCAGATTATAAGACGCACTTACCTTTTCTGGGGAGGAAAACAAGAAAAAAATATCTGCCTCCCAGCAATTTGCCTCCTTGCAGCAAACAGCAAACAGCAAACAGCCTGCTTTAGTTTCATTTTCAGCACAGCCTGATTAGCACAAGAAAAAAAATCTGCCTCCCAGCAATTTGCCTCCTTGCAGCAAACAGCGGAGGCCCGCGCGGCAATAGGCAATGGCAATCCCTGCAGCCTGAAACAGCTGAGGATCGGGAGTCCAATCCAACTGACAATCAGCTGCATGTGGTAATCAGGCTGTGCTGAAGCCGGTCGGAGAAGATTCCTGTAAAACAGGCATAGAGCAATAAAGTAGCTGATTTCAGCTCTGCGCGTGTGGGTCTGGATGCCTGCGCCTCACACAACCGATGATCTGAATTGCTCGGGCCTTGGATCCATTTGGAGGCCAACTGCAGTCTTCTCCCTTGAGATTTTATTTCATTTCGCCTTCCGGGGGGGAGGGGGGAGGGGAATGCTGTTGTGTGGCAGACCGATTCTAGAACTCCGTCGACACCCAAAGACCTCGGAGGTTTTCAAAGGCAGATTTTGTGCGGGTGGATTTGTCTGCTCTCTCCGACTTGGTGCGGCGTTTCCCTTTCAGCTCTGATCTCCGGTTGTGCATTAAAAAAAACCCGTTCCCGGGGCCCTGTGTCTCTGTGCGCCTCGGCCTTGTTGCTTGGTTTTTTGTTGCTGTTGTCGTTGTCATGTACGGTCACCGCACGGTGCTCGGCTTCTCGAGAACAATGCCCTGCGTTTACGGCTGGCACACCTGTAATTTGTAATTTGCCTTGTTTTGTTTGCGAGTAAAAGCGGTGGCCTTTCGCTCCTCCGCCGCCTCCGTTGTGGTTCGGTTTTTAATGCCTAGGTGTCGGGGGAGGGGCGCGGGGGCACGGCTGTGTTAATGTGCAAACAACTCGTTTACAGCTCCCGCATGTTTTATGACATCAAAAGAGCATGGAGAGAAGGCTTGGGATAATGTTAATTAGGGGGCTTGGAAATAAACGCTTTTACTTCCTCATTAATTGTTATCACTTTGTTGGGCTCATTAGAAAACGATCTGGTACAAAAGGCTACTGAGGGAGGGTGGGGGGGGGAAATTGAAGGGGGGGTGGCTTGGAAGGGTCTCTGGCATCCCCACACTGGGAATCGGGCACTGGCGCCCTTTGCAGTACCCCCAAGGTGCTTTTTTCCCCTTTGTTTTTTGTCCTTGAAGACGTTTCCCTTCTCACCCGAGAAGCTTCTTCCGTTCCGAGTGAAGGGCGGAGGATGGAAGGCTTGATATTCCTTGCAGTCCTCTGGTCGTTAGCGCTCTTTCTGAGAGTCATTGAGGCCGCTTGGAGGTTTATCTGAGCCCTCGGGCATCACCTGGATGTGGGACCTTCTCGGAACTGCTGAGTGGATGGAATTGAAAATGATTGACGATGCTAGTTTTGACCAGAGGCATGTTAAGTTGGAACCTCATCTTTACTTTACTTTAATTTAATTTATATACCGCCCGACTCCCGAAGGACTCAGGGCGGTGAACAGCCATGGGATAAAACATATAATACAAAATTTGAAAGCAGAATAAAATCGAATTAAACAGTTTGGCCGTAAACCAATTTAAAACACCCCAATATTTTAAAACAAATTAAAATTTAAAAAGAAAAAAAAAAAGGGGGGGACACTGGCTAAAGTCTACTCCAAAACCATGGATACGGTGTTGGGTCACGGAGTCAACTTGTTCCCTGGGTCAGTGTTTTTCATCATACAGGTAGCCAACAGTTCGCTTAATGACCGTTTGCACTGAAAGCAGTGACTTAGGGCTGTTTTTCCTATAACCCTCCTGGTTGCGTGATTAAAATTCGGACCCTTGGCGACTGGCTCATATTTCTGATGGCTGCAAATGTCATGGGATACCCTTATCAGGCCGCAATTGTGGTCGCAAGTCGAGAACTACCTGGAGCGACAGTTAGGGTATTGTAAGCTGCTGAGAATCACGGAATGGAATGGAATGGAATGGAATGGAATGGAATGGAATAGAATAGAATAGAATAGAATAGAATAGAATAGAATAGAATAGAATAGAATAGAATAGAATAGAATAGAATAGAATAGAATAGAATTTATGAATGGAACGGAACGGAACGGAACGGAACAGAATGTAAAATAGAATAGAATGGAGTGGAATAGAATAGAATAGAATAGAATAGAACAGAACAGAACAGAACAGAACAGAACAGAATAGAATAGAATAGAATAGAATAGAATAGAATAGAATAGAATAGAATAGAAATTATGAATGGAACGGAACGGAACAGAACAGAATGTAAAATAGAATAGAATAGAGTAGAATAGAATAGAGTAGAGTAGAATAGAATAGAATAGAATAGAATAGAATAGAATAGAATAGAATAGAATAGAATAGAATAGAATAGAATAGAATAGAATAGAATTCTTTATTGGCCAAGTGTGATTGGACACACAAGGAATTCGTCTTTGGTGCATATGCTGCATATCATTGATAGTGAGATAGGCAGCATATAAATTTAACAGATAAATAAAAATAGCAAAATTATTGGAGAAGGAGGAAAAGTTGACCCAGTTTTAAATCTCTGGAATAAATCTGGGGCCGTCCTCGGTTTGACACCCAATGTGCTTAAACGGCAAACTTCTGCAACCGACGTTTAGTTTTGTGGAGTGCTTTTTTTCTCTCTCTCTCGGCGTGTACCATTTTCATTTTCTTTCAAAAATAAGAACCGTAACAAAGCTAACCCACCCCATCCCAGCAGCATAGATAGTTTGGAAGAGAAAACTTTGTTCTGGGAGCCCTTTTAAAATGAGATCAAAGAGGTATATGCTAATCTGGCGTGATTGGAATTTTTTTTTTCCCCAGAAAAACGGAGGGATCTTTTTGTGTGTGTGGGTGAACTTGCGCGCGTGGGTGCGCGCGTTCAAAAAGATATTCTCACAAAGAGAATAACAAATGAACAACAAGGAGGGAGAAGAGTTTCAAAACAACGGCGGGGAGGAAGATAGAAAGAATGAAAGCGGGACGCAAACGGCTTTCATGTTGTCGGGGGAGAAAAGGAGCAACAATTGACACCGTTGTTTAAAAACATTCTTTTATGTCGGACTGTTCTGTTCTCCAAGCTTCTCTTCGCTGGGGTTCTTGAGTGTCTTCTGAGCCTGTTGTGGCTCGCCAGCGGCCTGCGCGGATTGTGGCTGATCGTGACGACGAAGAGGCTGGTGTGGGGTCGTGCCAGCAGCCTGCGCAGCCGGTGCTCGCATCGGACAGCGAGGAAGCTGAAGAGGATGTGGTGCCAGAGGCAGAGACTCAGCCTGGGCCTTCAGAACCTCCTTCAAGTGGAGAGCGAAGTGGAGGAGCCTCTCCTCAATGCTCAAGCATGCAGAAGGCAGGAGTGGCTACTCAGGAGGAGGAGAGTAAGTTTTGAGGATAATTGGCCACTCCCTTAGCCTATTTAAGTCGCACGCAGTTGGTAATTTCTGGCTGGAAACAACGTGTAATTATTACAGAGCATTTTGGAGAGTGAGTGTCTTATCGTATCTTGTTTTCTGGGCTGGTTGCCAACCTTTGCCGGACTTTGTTTATTCTTGGTACGTTATAACTTTGATAAGGACCGTTGGTGTGTGTCACAATCCTTGGGAATCCGGAGCCGGGGCAGAACAGAGCCCATCAAACATGGCGGAAGTGCTCCCTTCTTCTTGTTCTACCCTGTGGGGGAAAGCGTGCGTTTCTGTGTGATCCCCACAACAGGTAGTCCTCGACATACGAGAGTTCATTCAGCAACCGTTCCAAGCTACAACAACACTGAAAAAAACCCTGACTTATTTTTTTTTTTATTTGATTTATATGCCGCCCTTCTCCGGAGACTCAGGGCGGCTTACAGTGCGTTAAGCAATAAGCAATTATGACTTGTCTCTGGAGATTCTCAGTCATCCAGGTCATTGTTATTTTCCCAAGGTGGTTTGGTTTTTTTTTTCCCAAGAGGCAGCTGGACTTTCTGGTTTTTCTTTGAAGACGTTTCCCTTCTCATCCAAGAAATCTTGCACATTGGCAAAAAAATCAAAACATAAAATACAAATTAGATGGACACGACCTTGTAGATGACCCTCCCTCTTTCAAAGACCTTGGAGTACACATTTCTAAAGATCTAAGTGCCCGAGCCCACTGTAATAACATTGCCAAAAAGGCATTCAGAGTTGTTAACCCAATCTTGGTAATATTGTACTGCTAGCTAGAGCATACAATTGCTTAACGCATTGTAAGCCGCCCTGAGTCTCCGGAGAAGGGCGGCATATAAATATAAATAATTTTTTTTTTAAAAAAATTGCTAGACCAATTCTCGAATACAGCTCGTCTGTCTGGAACCCGCATATCGGAGATAAATATAAATGAGGGAGTCCAGAGATATTTTACGAGAAGAGTCCTCCATTCCTCTACCCGCAATAAAATACCTTATGCCACCACACTCCAAACTTTGGGCTTAGACAACTTAGAACTATGCCGACTTCGGTCTGACTTAAGTGTAGTACATAAAATTATCTACCACAATGTCCTACCTATCAATGACTACTTCAGCTTCAACCACAACAATACACAAGCACACAATACATACAGACTTAAAGTGAACCACTCCAAACTCGATTGCAGAAAATACGACTTCAGCAACAGAGGGGTCAACGCCTGGAATGCTCTACCTGACTCTGTGGTTTCTTCTTCAGACCCCCAAAACTTTAACCTTAGACTGTCTACTGTAGACCTCACCCCTTTCCTAAGAGGTCTGTAAGGGGCGTACATAAGCGCACCAGTGTGCCTACCATCCCTGTCCTAATATTCCTTTTTACTCTTAACTCTTTTCATGTATTCAAATTATGTTTATATTTTTACCTGTTATCTTATATACGCTTGACAAATAAATAAATAAAAATAAATAAATAAAAAGCTTCTTCAGATCTCTCTTCAGCTCTTCTTCAGCTCTTCTTCAGAGCTGGAGAAGGTTCTTGGATGGGAAGTGAAAAATGTCTTCAAAGAAAAGCCAAGAAGTCCAGTTGCCTCCTGAAAAGAGCACCTTTGGGATGACTTATGACTTGTACATAACATAACCCTTATGATGGTACAGTTAAGAACTGTAGCAAGAGAAGTTGGAAAATCGGGTGGAACTCGCTGAAGAACCGTCCCGCTTAGCAACAGAAGCGTTGGGCTCAATTGTGGTCGTAAGTCAAGGTCTACCTGTACTCTGGGCCACCAGAGGAGCAGCTCATTCTTTGTCAATTTCCTGACATTTCCTTTCCCTAGGTTGTAGAAAGATAGATCAGAAAGCAGTCACCCTCTTTGTAAACTCCAACCGCCACGGTTACCGTCAGATAACTCTCCCGAGAGAAATTTGAAAGAAATTCTCACGCCTTCAGAGCACGAGGTGGAAAAACAGAAGCTTAGAATAGAATAACAGAGTTGGAAGGGACCTTGGAGGTCTTCTAATCCAACCCCCTGCTTAAGCAGGAAACCCTACATCACTTCAGACAAATGGTTGTCCAACCTCTTCTCAAAAACCTCCAGTGTTGGAGCATTCACAACTTCTGGAGGCAAGTTCTGTTCCACTGATGAATTGTTCTCACTGTCAGGAAATTTCTCCTTAGTTCTAAGTTGCTTCTCTCCTTGATTAGTTTCCACCCATTGCTGCTTCTCCTGCCCTCAGGTGCTTTGGAGAATAGCTTGACTCCCTCTTCTTTGTGGCATCCCCTGAGATATTGGAAGACTGCTATCATGTCACCCCTGGTCCTTCTTTTCCTTAAACTAGACATACCCAGTTCCTGCAACCATTCTTCATATGTTTTAGCCTCCAGTCCCCTCATCCTCTTTACTGCTCTTCTCTGCACTCTTTCTAAAGTCTCCACGTCTTTTTTACATCGTGGCAACCAAAATTGAATGCAGCATTCCAAGTGTGGCCTTACCAAGGCATTAGAAAGTGGTATTATATGAGCCGCGTCGGTGCAGTGGTTAAGAGTGCAGTACTTGCAGGCTACTTCTGCTGATCGCCGGCTGCCAGCAGTTTGGCAGTTCGAATCTCACCAGGCTCAAGGTTGACTCAGCCTTCCATCCTTCCGAGGTGGGTCAAACGAGGACCCAGATTGTTGGGGGGCAAGAGGCTGACTCTGTAAAATCGCTTAGAGAGGGCTGCAAATCTAAGTGCTATTGCTATTAAGTTTAACAGATTAACAGAGTTGGAAGGGACCTTATAGCTCATCTAGTCCAACCCCCCCCCCCCCCCCACTCAAGCAGCCGACCATTTCTGACAAATGGCAAAACTGACAAATTCATTGTAGCTTTGGTTTTAATGCTGGACTTTGTGGAGAGGGAAGCGGGTGGAGAAACATTGATTCATTGCAGGAGAAAGCTACCATTGCAGGTAGCTCAACCCACCTCCTTTCTATGCAACGGGCTAAAATGTAGTCTTAACAACAACCCTGAGGATGCCGGTGGCAATTTGCATATTTGCATATTAGATGTGTGGTCAGTGAGGTGGAGGCAACCGTATTAGAAGTTCTTGCGCCCATTAGGACCTCATCAATCTCTCGGCTCTGAGTCAATTATAATTCTCTTCCCTTGTGCTTTAGGGGTAGATAAGGGAGGCAAACAGACTGGTTAAGTAGTAGAATTCCTGGCACTTAATTCTCCACGGAAGTACGGGGGAGCGGGGAGTGAAAAGTTTTCAAAAGCAATACAGACATTCGTGGCTACGTAAAAAATCCGGAGAGCCGAGGATATGACCCAGCATGAAGCCAAGGGTGAAGTTCAGATGTGATGTTTAAAAAGCTTTTAAGAAGCTTAGCTCCTTAAAAATGCAACGCGCCTCATTGTTTTCGAGGAGAAGTGACTTTGATCATTCTGTTGCTTCACTCCTCTTTACAACTTCTTCTTTCTTTATCCCCCCCCCCCATTGTGAGAACATTTGGGGCACATTTTGATGATAGGTAGGGTAGCTGGGTAGGGGAGAGAGAAAGAGAGAGATGAAAGATAGATAGGGATAGATGATTGATAGATAGATAGATAGATAGATAGACAGACATAGACAGATGATAGACAGACAGACAGACAGACAGACAGACACAGATAGATAGATGATAGATAGATAGATAGATAGATAGATAGATAGATAGATAGATAGATAGA
>WNWU01000193.1:619171-630147 GCA_012654045.1 Ptyas mucosa | reverse complement strand
AGAGAGAGAAGAGAGGAGAAGAGAGAGAGAGAGAGGAGGAGAAGGAGGAGGAGAAGTTAAAGAGGAGAAAGAAAAAAGAGAGGAGAGAGACAAACAAAAGAAGAAGAAGAAAGAGAATAGGAGAGAAAGAAGAGAGAGAATAGAAGAGAGAGAGAAAAGAAGAAGAGAGGAGAGAGAGAATAGAAGAGAGAGAGAGAGAATAGAGGAGAGAGAGAGAGAGAGACTGTGAATGTTGCAAAAAAAGAGGCAGGGGATTTTAATGCCGTTTGCTCACCGTTGATCCATCATCTGCCTACTCGGCGTTAAGGGAGGCACTATAAGTTACCTGGCCATTCAGTTTCTCCCCCTCTCCTCCCTTTTGTCTCTTCCTCGGCTGCACCAGGTTCAAATTAAGTCAAAGCCCAGCGCTCTGCCTGAGCCTCTCTCTTGCTATTCATCACCAAGTGGAAACAGGGTTGGACAGATATACAAGCCTCTGTAGATTTTTTTGGATCTGTATTTCTCCAACTCTTGTCTGCATGGTAGTTGCTGATTGATCGGCTCTGCAAAGATCCATGGTTTTGTGGCTCTCCTCTCTCTTTTTCCTTCTTTTTTTTTTCCTCCGCTAAAAAAAAAAAACCACACACACACACACACACACACACAAACACACCAAAAACCTCCAAACACCTTGCTTGCATTTGCTGGTAGAAGGCGGCATTCATTTTCTTCCCTGCAATAATTTTATTGGACTTTATTAAAGCGTAGAACACAAACGAAACTGAAAATAGTGGGAAGGGGGGAAAGAGAGAAGTGTAGGATAAAGGGGGAAAGGTGGGGGGGACACATTAATTTCTGACTCTTTTGGGTACAGTGGAATAAACATCATAAGGTTACAACCCCAACTATTTATTTTACATACTCAATGCAGACCAGTCCTTTCTAGAAGAGGGGGGGGGGGAAACCCACACGTCTAATCAGGAAACCCCAAAAATCAAAACTTCATATTTTTTTCCCCCTGTCTCGAGCACAAGGTTCAAAAACGGCATTTTCTTTTTCGATGGTGGAGAAAGAAATTCTGTCTGGGAAATCGGGACACGCAGGCATTTCAAACGAGTATAAAGACGTATTGCAAGCTTACTCTCGCGACAAGAATCTGGCCAACTGACCGTTAAATGGGAAATGAGCGGGAGATAAGAAAGGCATTCAAGGTGGGCTGGATTTAGATCTCTTGAAGGCGCGCAAAGGACTCGTAAAGTGATTTGGGCTCAGCCTGGTCATCTCGTACAAATTCTGTCTCCAGAATCAGGGGCTGTAAATGTTTGTAAGATTCTTAATCGTCGGCTAAGCATCCCTGTGTCGGGTCCTGGCTGGTAGGAGGGAAAATACGACAGTGTTGAAATGCATGCCTATTTAAGCTTCATCACGTGTGGGGTGGAATGTAGCCTGGATTCCCAGAAGGGAGGGGCTGCATTCCCAAAGACCAAGAAAAAGAGAAATTTAGATTCTTTGTGTGGGAGAAAGAAAGTGAGGACGGTTCCCTCCCTAGATGATCTCGGAATATATCTGTAATAGTTTGCTTTGTTTGGCAAGATTTTGCTACAGGTGAGGAACAATAAAAAGAAACAGCTTAGAATAACAGAATAGCAGAGTTGGAAGGGACCTTGGAGGTCTTCTAGTCCAACCCCTTGCCCAAGCAAGAGACCCTATTCCATTCCAGACAAATGGCTGTTCAGTCCCTTCTTAAAAACCTCCATTGTTGGAGCATCTACAACTTCTAGAGGCAAGCTGTTCCACTGATTAATTGTTCTCACGGTCAGGAAATTTCTCCCTAGTTCTAGGTTGCTTCTCTCATTGATTAATTTCCACCCATTGCTTCTTGTCCTGCCCCCTAGTCGTTCCCGACTCTAGGGGGCGCTGCTCATCTCCGTTTCAAAGCCGAAGAGCCAGCGCTGTCCGAAGACGTCTCCGTGGCCATGTGGCCGGCATGACTCAACGCCAAAGGCGCACGGGACGCTGTTCCCTTCCCACCAAAGGTGGTCCTATTTTTTCTACTTGCATTTTTTCTTACGTGCTTTCGAACTGCTAGGTTGGCAGGAGCTGGGACAAGTAAACGGGAGCTCACCCCGTTTACGCGGCGCTAGGGATTCGGACCGCTGAACTGCCGACCTTTCGATCGACACGCTCAGCGTCTCAGCCGCTGAGCCTTTCAGAATTTGCCAGTCTGAAAGTATAAAATCTCTCGCCGTCTGTTTCTAACAGCCTGGGAAGTTAGAGAAGGTCTTTTCTGGGGTTCTTATCCTGCCCGTTATGCAGCTGTGGGCTCCTCCACCTTTGATCTGATGGTTCCCCAGGCAGCATCTCTTTCTCTCGTCTCCTAAATCATCCCCACATCCTATTTACCTTGATCCTAGATCTGTCCATAGAACAATCCGATTGGCTGTTATCTTTTTTTTTTTTTGAAGTTTCTGACAGCTTTGCTGGAAATCCCTCATGGGTTTAACTTGCTGACACAAAGGTGTGGAGAACAATTGTTCCAGGTATGTTCTTCAGCCTTGGCGTCACCTCTGCTAGTAAAAACATCTACCGCTGTGGTGCATTTGTGATAAAGCCGCACGCCGCTTCACCGTTCATGCAATTCTATTCGTGATATTTACTCTTTTTTTTTTTTTTGGATCCCAGCTCAAACGTTGCCTTCCCTCTGACAGCACCCTGGCTTGTCTTTATATTCGTCAAAGGAAACTTGGTTCTGAAATGCGGTGGCTTAAAAGTGGGGGGAAAGGAGGCACATCCTGGACCTCATCTGCCCCCACCTCCCAAGATTGCTCTAGTCTTGGTCCCAGCAATGAATAGAGGAAGCGCACGGCACAAAAACCCAGCCAATCCCCTTGGCGAGAAGGGGTTAAATTACCATGGAAACATGCATGCATTATTTACATGGCCTAATGAATAAAACATTTAAGTAGTAGGCTAATAAATTTCAGACACAAAAGCAAAGTAAGCGATGATTTAAATATATGCCTCTGATGAATATAAGTTGAGTTATAGGGAAAGAAAGCTATGGGGAACCGAGCTTAGTTTTAGTCTTCATGTTGTGTTCTCGTGAAGCTTCCTCTTCTCCTCCTTCCCATTCTCCCATTCTATTCTTCTGTCCTTGGGTACTTCTCCTCCTGTCTTTCTGTCCTCCTCCTCCCCATATCTTCTTTTTTCCCTTCATTTCATCCTTCCCCTTTCAATATCTCATTTTCCTTTCCCTTCCCCTATTTCTTCCTCCTCCTCTTCCTTCCCCTTCTTCTCCATATCTTCCGTCTCCTCCTCCTCCTCATCTTCCTTTCCCTTCTCCTTTTCCTCCTCTTCTCTTTTTCCTTCATTTCCTCCTTCCCCTTTCAATATCTCATTTTCCTTCCCTTTCCCCTATTTCTTCCTCCTCTTCTTCCTCCTCCTCTTCCTTCCCCTTCTCCTACTTCTCCATATCTTCCCTCCCCTTCTCCTTCTTCTCTATATCTTCTTCCTCCTCCTCCTCCATATCTTCCTTCCCCTTCTCCTTCTCCATATCTTCCTCCTCCTCCTCCTCCATATCTTCCTTCCTCTTCCCCTTCTTCTCCATATCTTCCTTCTTCTCCTCATCCTCATCCTCCTTCTCTTTCTCCTTCTCTATTTTATACTTTGCTGGAGAAAGAACCTATTAACCATCACAGCTTTCTATGACATCTTTGTACGGTTCTTCCTTCCTTCCTCCTTCTCAACCTCTCCCTCCCTCCTCCTTTCCTCCTCCTCCTCCTCCTTTCCTCCCCGCCCTCACTCTCCTTCCTTCAGCAAATATGATCTATAGTTTCTTTTTTAACATTCTCGGTTTGATTGATGACCTCAATGAGAGGAGCCATCAGTTAGTAAGAGAACTATTTATTTATTTACTTATTTATTTATTTCTAAGATTTATACGGCTGCCCATCTTAAACAACTCTGGGCGGCTCATAACAGTGTTAAACAACTCTGGCTCAAAACTCACGGCTACGTTGGGGGATTTCAAATAGGCATGAGTGCGTTTCTGGGATTCAGAGAGGCACCAGCAAGAGAGACGGGGATTGAAAGAATTAATCAAGACGTTCTTTGGGTCACATCTGAGACTGAATCTCAATCGGTTCTCGTTGAGCATGTCGCGTTAAGCTGTATGCCTTGTAGGAAAAAAACAATAACGGAGTTGGAAGGGACCGTGGAGGTCATCTAGTCCAACCCCTTGCTCACACAGGAGACCTGTACTCGGGATTTGAACCGCCGAACTGCCGACCTTTCTGATCAACAAGCTCAGTGTCTTGGCCACTGAGCCACCTAGTCAGGAACAGGAAACAAAGTCAAGGAGAGACTTGCACCCAAACAATTGTTGATGTGTGCATGTGTGTGTGTGTGAGAGAGAGGGAGGGAGGGAGGGAGGGAGAGAGAGAGAATCCATCGTGGTCTATCTTCTAACCCAGATTCTTTGAGACTGTCATTATGAACTCTTTAATTTCTTTTAAAGCTCTCTAGACACTTGAAATTTATCATACTCATATGCGAACATTCTGATTCCCTTTCTTCCTTTCTTAGGATAAAGGTAAAGGTTCCCCTCGCACGTATGTGCTAGTTGTTCCCGACTCTAGGGGGTGGTGCTCATCTCTGTTTCAAAGCCGAAGAGCCAGTGCTGTCCGAAGACGTCTCCATGGTCATGTGGCCGGCATGACTCAACGCCAAAGGCGCACAGAACGCTGTTTCCTTCCCACCAAAGGTGGTCCCTATTTTTCTACTTGCACTTTTTTTAACGTGCTTTCGAACTGCTAGGCTGGCAGAAGCTGGGACAAGGAACGGGAGCTCACCCCCGTTACGCGGCATTAGGGATTCGAACCGCTGAACTGCCGACCTTTCGATCGATAAGCTCAGCGTCTTAGCCACTGAGCCGCCGCGTCCCTTTTCTTAGGATAGTTTGGGCTTATTCTTGTTTTAGTTGGCCAAATTTAACAACGTAATCCAGGAGACTTTGTTGTAAAATGGAAGTGAGGGTTTGTTGGGGTTTTTTTCAGTGTAATTTAGAGACTATCAAGAATGGGAAATCTCCCATTCAAATCACCCGGAGGACACCAAACCAGTTGAAAGATTTATTTAGTATTTTTAAAGAGACTACACAACTTTCAGTGAGTCTTCATCCAATCTAATGACGATCGGATCTTTCAAGTCCAGGCATTTTCTGTTTGGACCAAATAAAGTTCTCTTGTGCAAAGAATTAGAATCACAAATTAAATTTCAGTTAAGGGGTTTTATTGGTCATGCCTGTTCATGAGAATCCAATCAACTAACAGTCAGCACTAAATATGGATGCTAGATAAGAGCCAACGGAATTCAGTAGGGATTGGATTTAGACTGTTTGTGGCAATGTCAATGATTCTAGGCTGATTAGAATAGAATATAATTCTTTATTGGCCAAGTGTGATTGGACACACAAGGAATTTGTCTTTGGTGCATAAGCTCTCAGTGTACATAAAAGACAGGATACATTCGTCAAGAATCATAAGGTACAACACTTAATGATAGTCAAGGGGTACAAATAAGCAATCAGGAAACAATATCAATATAAATCGTAAGGATACCAGCAACAAAGTTACAGTCATACAGTCATAAGTGGAAGGAGAAGGTTGATGGGAATGATGAGAAGATTAATAGTAATGCAGACTTAGTAACTAGTTTGGCAGTGTTGAGGGAATTGTTTGTTTAGCAGAGTGATGGCGTTTGGGAAAAAACTGTCCTTGTGTCTAGTTCTTCTGGTGTGCAGTGCTCTATAGCGTCGTTTTGAGAGTAGGAGTTGAAACAGTTTGTGTCCAGGATGCGAGGGGTCTGTAGATATTTTCCCAGCCCTCTTTTTGACTCGTGCAGTATATACAGGTCCTCCATGGAAGGCCATTGTTTTTTCTGCAGTTCTAATTCTCCTCTGAAGTCTCTGTCTGTCTTGTTGGGTTGCAGAGCCAAACCAGACAGTTATAGAGGCGCAGATGACAGACTCAATAATTCCTCTGTAGAACTGGATCAGCAGCTCCTGGGGCAGTTTGAGCTTCCTGAGTTGGCGCAGAAAGAACATTCTTTGTTGTGCTTTTCTGATGACTTTTTTGATGTTGGGTGTCCATTTTAGGTCTTGAGATATGGTAGAACCTAGAAATTCCAAGGTCTCTACTGTTGATACTGTGTTGTCTAGTATTGCGAGAGGTGGAAGTATGGGAGGGTTTCTCCTGAAGTCTACCACCATTTCTACGGTTTTGAGTGTGTTCAGTTCCAGATTGTTCGGGTCGCACCACGAGGCTTGCTGATTACTTACTTCACTCCACCCTCTGTCTGGAAGGATCATCTTCCATTGATCCTTGTTGGCTACACTGCTGTTGTTTGAAAGCTTGATCCATTGAAGAATCTTCCTTCCTAAAGCTGGTGACCTTTGGCTCTTCACCTTCTTTCCCCATAAATCTTTTTATCAGGTCACATGTTGGACAAGGGAACGGGGGGAAAAGTCACCAAGCACAAACATGAGTGGTGGACAGAAATAAGGAGACAAATAGCAAAAGAACTATGGCCAGTCTGATGCTGGCCTGTGGTTGCCGGCATCTCAACCCATAGATCTCTGAGTGTCCCCTGGAAAGGAAAAGCTCTCCTGTTTCCCCTTTATTTACACCTGCGATGCACACAGAGGCCCAGTTGATATTTTCATGTACCACGTGGATGAGTTATGTCCTTGTCCTCACAAACCATTACTAGCAGCTGGAATAGTTTTATTGCTCGCCGACAGGTTTTATTCTGCTTCGGTATATTGAGGCTAGTGGCGTCAATCAGTTTATGCAGCCAGATTGTCATCTGCTGAGATAGATGGGAGAACAGCTGGCATTTTCTAGGGTGACCTAGCTAGTGAAATAATAACTCCAGGATGCCCTCGCGCCGGCCCATTTATCATGGACCAGTCTAATCCAGGTGGCCTAGGTTTGATGTGGCAGCAGCTTTTGGAGGGGAGAAGAGAACAGGCAAAGATGTTTGATTGTTGTGGCCCTCCAGCTGGTGGCAGACTCGGACGATGAGGAGGTTGGGGAGGGACTTGGGCCAGTTCTGGAGTCTGGGGAAGGCTCTGATGGATGCTTTGCACCGGATGCAGAGATAGAGCCAGGGTCGTCTGACGTTTCCCAGCCACCAGAGAGGCAGCTGCCTTTGGAGGCTGAGATGAGTGAGGAGGAAGAACAGCTGGGTCCTGTTCCAGCTGCACGTATGCGCAGAGCAGTTAGGAGAGGTGAACAACGGAGGACAAGGAGTCGACTCGGGAAGCAAAGCACACGTGGGCGCTGAATGGTTCCTCCCTGGCTGGGGAATAAATAGAAGGAAAGGAGGAGTGCTTGTCGTAGGAGGCAACCGTTCGTATTTCTGAAGATTTTGCTCATTGTGTTTCATGCCGCAAAGACTGCTTGCCAGAACTTCATTTGCAGCCTTTCGGCTGGGAGCTCACGGCCTTGCAATTATCTCAAGGAACTGATAAGGTCTGTTACTGCATTTAACTCCTTGCAGGATTCTTGCTTGGTCTTTTCGGTGGGCGAATGCCATTAATTCATAAGAGATAAATAAAGAGTTTTTTTCGTGCAGACAAGGAGTCTGTTTCTTGCTTCTGCTAAGGCTGGGTCAGAACGTTGATATTGAATCCGTTGATAGGTTTATCAACACCACTGCAAACCTTTTCAACCCCATCTCCTCCACGGTGCCATTATTAACTACCTCTGAGTGATGGCTGTGGCTATAATAAACCAATTTGAGAGTAACCAGAGTCTGTTTTAATTTGGAGAAAGGGGCTCCGGTCAAAGCACGATCTAGCTTTATATGGAACTGTCTGTGGTTCTGAACCTCAACTTAAGAGTTGATGAACTCAATAAGGTCCTTTGCATCTTTTGATAGCCGGTGGATTCTTTGATTTTTCTCCTCTGCCTTTAACCGGAAGGGTTCGTCTTGATTGGTTGTGTGAAGAAAGACTCTAAAACTGTTTATATTTTGTTATCAGTGTTCAAAGTAACATGATTTGGGCCTGTCTTGCTTTTTCAGTGTTCTGGAAGACCTTCAAGAAAATAAAGGAAATAAGTTCCATGCAGATATTCTCTGGGGGTTATCCCAGGAAAACAGGGAGATACCGTATTTTTCGGAGTATAAGATGCTCCAGACTATAAGATGAACCTATCTTTTTTGGGGGAAGGAAAACAAGAAAAAAAATGCCTCTGTTTTCCAGCATCCATCCGGTATTCATCTGGTCCAGGGGTGAAATCCAGCAGGTTCTGATGGGTTCTGGAGAACTGGTAGCGGAAATTTTGAGTAGTTCGGAGAACCGGCAAATGCCACCTCTGGCTGGCCCCAGGAGTGGGGAGAGAATGGGGATTTTGCAATATCCTTCCCCCAGGAGTGGGGAGGGAATGGGGATTTTGCAGTATCCTTCCCCTGCCACGCCCACCAAGCTGCGCCCACCAAGCCACACCACGCCCACCAAGCCACACCCACAGAACCGGTAGTAAAAAAAAATTAGATTTCACCACTGATCTGGTCCATTCGCCCCAGCCCATTCGCCGCGGACCGTTCCACCGCCACGGCGACCCATTTGCCATGGCCTGTTTTGCCGCTGTCCATTTGCCGTGGCTGTGAGCATGCGAAAAATACCTTAGGGTTGGATTAGATGACCTACAAGGTCCCTTCCATCTCTGTTAACCTGTAAGTTCAAGGAGTGGAACAGGAGGGTCGGAATGAAGAGGAACGGGCCGAACCAACAAAGAGAGTTGCTAGAAAACCAGTTTTTTTCCCTCCCTCCCTTCCTCCCCTCCCCTCTCCCTCTCTCCATAAAGCCATCACAAATTAAATGCCACGGATGTAAATGCTTCGAGAGCCAATGTTGCTGAGTGCATAATGGCCGTCATATCTGCCTTCATTCCATCACTCCGCTGCAGGTAATTAATTGCCTTGTAAAGTGCTCCGAGATGCAGTGTATGAAAAAAACGTTATTGGGGGGGGGGGGGTGGGGGGGGGGGGAGGGAAAGAGAGGAGGAGATACAATGGAAAGGCGGTTAAAGCAACGAGACCCCCCCCCCCGAACCGAAGCGTGCGTGGACTGACATCCCGAGCCCACAAATTCTCCTTCGAAAGGCTGCGTGTACGGATCGGTCTATTTGCATCCACGATACCTCTCCCTTCCTTTCCTCGTGAGCCCTCCATGAAGGTTTGTGCCGATTGGCTGGCCTTCATCCTAATTTCAGCCTAGCCAGGTTGTTTATAGCCCCTGACAGGGCAGGAATTATAACAAAATAAAGGTTATTTATGAGCCGTTCTAGGAAAGGCTATCAAAACAGGGACAATCCTGCAGTTCTGATGGTTTAAAAAGGTGTCGATTTGGAAGAGAGAGAGAGAGAGAGGGAGGGAGGGAGGGAGAGAAAGAACAAGAGAGAGAGAGAGAGAGAGAGAGAGAGAGAGAGAGAGAGACTCCCTAATAAGTAACATTAATGCAAATGTCACTGTTGTTAATATATTCCCAAACAAACATAATTGCTTTTAAGGCCTCGGAGGTTGCAAATACAGCAACAAGGAGCAGAGAGTTTGGATACTTAACCGAAGGACTAGAGCAGGGGGTCTGCAACCTTAAAACACTCAAAAGAGCCATTTGGACCCGTTTCCCACAGAAAAGAAAACACCGGGAGCCACAAAACCTGGGTGGGCGTGGCCAACTCGACGTCACTCACTTCCACCAGTCACATGACACCTCCCCCCCCAGCCACGCCTACCCAGCCGGTCATTAGGGCAGAGAACCAGTTGTTAAAAAAAACACCGGGAACCACAAAAACCTTTTGACATGTCTCGCTCCCTCCTTCCCCCTTCTCTCTCTACCTCTCTCTCTGTATCTCTCTGTCTCTCCTCCAGCCACTTCTCCATCACCCGCCGTCGCCCCTACCTTCTCAGGCCAGGCGAGGAGTGACTGGAAGGGGAAAGTAAGGGGCGGGGTCAGCCGGTGGTGGGATCACTTGACAGGGAGCCACAGCAGAGGAGCCAAAGAGCCGCATGCGGCTCCGGAGCCACAGGTTGCTGACACCTGCCCTATATCATTTCAGACAAGCGGTCTGAAATGATAGACGTCCACGAAGTGATGGACTTTATGACTTTACTGATGTCCATGAAGTCAGCAAGATTTTGCCCCTATGTAGAGAAACAGCTAGAATTTAGCAACTTTCCCCGCGATGACTGAGGACTGATCTGATGAATCAAGTGCTTATTTTCCGATCTTGACTTGACATTTTGTTAAAAGAGTAAGATGTCCGTCCCTTGAAAGGAGGCAGACGAGCAGACTTCCCACCATTTCAGGTTCCCTGGCTTTGCTTGGACAAATCCCTCCCCACTTGGGGATGTTGTATTACGTTTTCAGAAATATCTGGGGGTAGGCAAGACGGAAGCTATACACTTGATTTGATTCCATCAGCCTTTTAACTTGACTTTTTACTTAGGGATAATCTGACACAAATTGGGCGTGATACCTAGGAGGCAGAAGTCAGACTCAAGGAGAATTTGATTGGTTAAAGAAAATAGGCTGAAAATAAGAGTGTGAAATTTAGCAGAGAAGAAATACAAAAGTTCTTGGGGGACAGAAATAAAATCACAGGTATAAAATTAGATGAAGTGGCCTAAAGAGAGCTCTGCCTTTCTCATTCTCTGAGATTATTTTAGTTCCCCTGTTCCGCGTTTTTTTAGATCCTTTCTGGCATTCTTGACTTCATTGCCAGCTATGAAAAAGGAGAGTAACGGAGTCTCTTTATTTTTCAGATGTCCCAAGTCAGCGTCATCTCCTCCTCCTCCTCCTCCTCCTCCTCCTCCTCCTTTCCTTTCCTTCTCCTTCTCTTCCTCCTCCTCCTTCCTCTTCCATTCCTCTTTCCTTCCCCTTCTCTCCTCCTTTCCTTTCCTTCTCCTCCTCTTCTTTCTCCTCCTCCTTC
>WNWU01000193.1:595028-609171 GCA_012654045.1 Ptyas mucosa | reverse complement strand
CCCTCCCCTCCTCTCTCCCCTGGAGCCAACCCTGGGGGTGGGGGGTGGGGGTAGGAAACGAGGGAGCTAATGAAAAGAAAATGGTAGGCCAGCAAAGCAAACTTGAGGCATATAATTCTTTGGAAGAAAAGCTCTTTAGCCAGCTCCATAATGGAGTTTCCAGCACTTAGTATTATTTTAAACGCCAATTCACTCCAGCTGCGCTTCGGGTTTTTTAATATATATATATTATTATTATTATTATTATCTCTTTTATTCATTAAACCTGAAACTCAGTCAACCGAACATTTTAAAATGTGTCACAAATGCGATTGACTGGTGCTAATGGTTGACCCAGGTTGCTGCCAGCGTCCTAGGTATCAACCAAGTACCTTCTTAAAATATTCGATGTTCCGAGTAGCGCAGGTTTTTTTTTGCATTTCCGCTGGTGTTATTCCAGGAAGCTGCAATTTCTCGATGTGTTGGATGTGATGCCAAGTGCCCCGATGACCATGGGTATCACTGTGACAATGTTTCATCCATTGCCGTGTAGTTTCGATGGCCAAGTCGCGATATTTTGTGATTTTTTTCCCCCAGTTCTTTTTCTTCGACTCTGGCGTCTCCTGGTACCGTGATGTCAATAATTTGTACGTTTCGGTTATCGACAACTGTGATATCTGGCGTGTTGTGTTCCAAATGATGATGATGATCATCATCATATATTATTATTATTATTTACTTTATTCGTTAAACATGAAACTCCGTCAACTGAACATTGAAAAATGCATCACAAATACCATTGACTGGTGCTAATGGTTGATATGGGTTGTAGCCAGCATCCTAGGTATCAACCAAATACATCATCATTATTATTATTATTATTATTATTATTATTATTATTATTATTATATCTTTAGTGAGATTCACAGCCTTTGAGGCTGGTTAATAGCTCAGCAGCTCGAGTTCTAACCAAGGACCTAGGAACTGTTAAGGTATCGTCGGAGGATGTAAACTGTTTTTGAGTAAGGTGGTTTTTTGTAGAGTCAAAATGTTCAAGTCCGGTAAATTTAGGATTTCTAAATAGCGGGGTAGCTCTTTGGGGATTGCTCCAAGGGCTCCAATCACAATCGGGACAACACACGATTTCTTTTTCCACAGTCGCTCAACTTCAATTTGCAAGTCCCGGTACTTTGTGATTTTTTTCTTGCTGCTTATCTTCAATCCGTGCATCACCAGGTATTGCGATGTCAATGAACCATTATTATTATTATTATTATTATTATTATTATTATTATTATTAAATAATCAATAAGTTCCACACTTAACGACCGCACTCTGTCTAGCAGGCACTAAATGGACTTTGCTTGCAGATTCTCAGCTTGGAATGCTCTGAGTTTGTGTTTTAATTTCCCGTGGAGGAGCATTGCTTTAAAATATATGTGAGCGCCAGCTTTTGGGTAGCCTTCCGGGGAGGAGAATACATAACCCTCCAGATGTTGCGAAGCCATAATTCTAAGCAGATCCAGATGGCACAGGCTGGGAGTAATCTGGATGGCTGTGTCCTTTGTCAACCAACTGTGCCTGGAGTCTCGGAGCCCTTGGCGGTGCCGAGGAAGGCTGTCACAAACGCAGACGTGTTCGCCAGGGTAGTCGGAATCCAGAAAGAGGAGGGGGAAGCCGTGTCTCCCAACACGGGATCCCGCCATCCATGACCAGATGATCAGAATTCTCATTCAACTGACTTGTGGAGACCCTCAACAGAATAGCCCTCATCGGTGCTGGAAGGGACTGGGTATAAACAGAGAGCAAAACCCGTTCCTTTGCCGCACTGATGAAGTTACCTAGTTGGGTAATGAAACGTCTGCAAGAAAACAACCGAGCTCAGAGAAAACCAAGGAATGCACAGTATTTCTCTTCCTCCTCTTCCTCCTCCTTCACCACCACCACCTCCTCCTCCTCCTCCTCCTCCTCTATTCTGATTGGGTATTGAATATGCAAGAAAACCACCAAGCTCAGAGAGCACCAAGGACCTCGCAATCCTGTTATTCCTCCTCCTTCTTCTCTTTTTCCTTCTACCACTCTGCCCCCCTTAACCCCACTCCCTTCTAGCATTGATGATGTTACCTAGTTTGGGTCATGAAAACAACCAACTTCAGGGAGCACCAAGGACCCCACTTTCCTCCACCTCCTCCCCCTTCTAGAACTGATGATGTTACATAGTTGGGTCACGAAACGTCTGCAAGAAAACCACCAAGCTCAGAGAGCGCCAAGGAGCCCACAGTCATCCTCCTCCTCCTCCCCCTTCTAGAACTGATGATGTTACATAGTTGGGTCATGGAACGTCTTCAAGAAAACCACCAAGCTCAGGGAGACCAAGGAGCCCACAGTCCTCCTCCTCCTCCTCCTCCTTCTCCTCCTTTAGTGTTAGCCTGTGGTAAAGACAAAATCCTGGAAACATGAAAGTAAATTTACACCCCATTTATAGTGATCTCAATAGGGAAGGGTCTCTTTGGCTTGCGATGCATCTTCCCACGCTTCTGTCCCTTGAGTTGCCGCTTACGGTGGTCTTCCTTAACGCAGGTAGTTATCCTGTCCTTGTGAATCAGATCCAATCCAATCCGATTCGGCGAATCGATCCAATTTGATCTGAGGTCTAAATTTGGGCCAGCCTGCGCTTGACGTTACGAATGCTTTCCTCTGTGCAAAACCAAAAACCAAAACAAAACAAAAACCCAAGCAAACAAACAAACAACAGCTTGAATCAATCCAAATTGATTCAGAGGTATTCAACCGGAGCTGAATTGTGGCTTTCATCTGGAAAATCAGTTTGGGGGGTGGGGGTGGGGAGGATTGGATTCAATTGCCTACCCAATGGCGTCTCCAAATTGAATATTTGCACAGCCTTGGTCGGCAATGAACAGGGTGGAGGGTAGTCCGGCCACCCAACTGATCCGCCAGGAAACTTTTGATGGTCTTGGGAAGTTGATGCTCCTTTGCGAGCAGGCCTTTGGGGAAGGGTGGCCAGCCCAGCCTTTAAAGATTAAAACCCAACCGTCAGCTGCAATGAGAGCCAGGTCTTCCCGGCGGGTGGGGTGTGGAGTGGGACCTGCCATTCATCTCCTTGCGTTTGAAAAAGGCATTTAAATGTCGGAACGAAAGTACACCAGCCATGTTTTCTAACTGCAAAACGCTCTTAACGTACCGCTTAGCTGAACGCCTCGGCCAAGACTGATGAAGCTGGCCCTATCCATAAAATATACCACAAGGGATGACACAGGGGTCCCAGGAGGAAATGGATGTGTGGAAGTTACGTACGTGTGTGCGTATTTATTAAAATTAATTTATTTATTAATAAAATTTATCGGCCACCCGTTTTACCAAAGTCAGTAAGGTAAAGGTTCCCCTTGCATATATACGTGCTAGTTGTTCCCGACTCTAGGGGGCGGTGCTCATCTCCGTTTCAAAGCTGAAGAGGCAGCGCTGTCCGAAGACGTCTCCATGGTCATGTGGCCGGCATGACTCAACGCCAAAGGCGCACGGAACGCTGTTCCCTTCCCACCAAAGGTGGTCCCTGTTTTTCTACTTGCGTTTTTTACCTGCTTTGGAACTGCTAGGTTGGCAGAAGCAGGGACAAGCCACGGGAGCTCACCCCGTCTACGCGGCGCTCGGGATTCGAACCGCTGAACTGCCGGCCTTTCGATCGACAAGCTCAGCGCCTTAGCCACTGAGCTAGATGTACATGTTAAAACATAAATGCATTAAACTCAAAACCAACGCCAAAAAAGAAAGAACGAAATCGGTCTGATCTGTTGAATCTCTTCTCTTCTAATATTTTTGCCTCGCCGTCTTCTAACATTTCCCTTCTTTAACCCAAGCTTTATGATTTTTCTTTCTTTTTTTTGGGGGGTAATGTTTTTAACCGCAGACCTTTATTGAGACATGCCAGACCTTGGTGGCAGGTCCTATTCAATTAAATCAACAAAACAGTATTAAATTCTGTCTCGTCTCTAGCCTTGTGGTAGGCTTCAACTGTCTATCATCTTTTTCCTTCGTCGTTTTTTTTTCTCGGTGGCGGGTATTTACTTACCTGAGTTCCTCCCCATAAATATTCCCTCGCTCTCTAGCTCTGTCAGACCCAATTTAGGAGGGGAAAAAAACCCCTGCCCGTTACAAATATTTTATAGGGCTCGAAAATGCAATGTATATAACTTCCCTTGAAACGCAGAAGAGGAGAGGGAGAGAAAAATCTATTATACAGTTCGGTCTAATTGAAATTCCACCATCGTTACTGAGAAAGGGGAGGGGAGGACTTAATTATTATTCCAGGAAAGTTGCAGTCCATTGTGGAGACCTCGCTGATCTTCTTCCCAAAGAATCAATCCCTTTTCATCTTTGATGAAGATGTTGAGCTGCCCTGAACTTGTTGGAGGGGAGGGAAAAAAAAAAAAGGCTGGCAAAAATCTGAAGCCACCGTGTAACGACGGCCGTGGCAAAATTAGGGATGAAAGAAATCGGCTAGCCGACCATGGAAAAAAAAAAAAAACCCCAACCCCGCCAATGAATTCCGTCGTGTTTTCATCAAACAAACATTTTCTTCCGGAAATATTTCTCAAACAGAAATGGATCTCTAAATCAAAATACATATTTGAAAAGGAATTTGACGTACATTTGGAGAAAGGGATAGATCTCATTTGGGAACTACCGACTCTGTATGCAGGAGAAATTTTAGAAGGGGTTACTACCAACTTATCCAACTAAACTATCCAACTAGGGGACTGGAGGCTAAAATATACGAAGAACGGTTGCAGGAACTGGGTGTGTCTAGTTTGATGAAGGGGAGACTAGGGGAGACATGATAGCAGTCTTCCAATATCTCAGGGGCTGCCCCAAAGAAGAAGGAATCAAGCTATTCTGCAAAGCATCAGAAGGCAGGACAAGAAGCAACGGGTGGAAACTAATCAAGGAGAGAAGCAACTTAGAACTAAGGAGAAATTTCCTGACAGTGAGAACAATTAATCAGTGGAACAACTTCCCTCCAGAAGTCGTGAATGCTCCAACACTGGAAGTTTTTAAGAAGAGGTTGGATAACCATTTGTCTGAAGTAGTGTAGGGTTCCCTGCCTAAGCAGGGGGTTGGACTAGAAGACCTCCAAGGTCCCTTCCAACTCTGTTATTCTATTTCTATTTCTAAACCATCCAGTGGAAGAAATGGAGTGAGTTGGTTTGGCGTTAGGGTTTAAGGCACCAAGCTAGAAAGCTGGGAGGCCGTGAGTTCAATTCCTGCTTAAAGCACAAACTGTGGTGGAATGTAGTCTGGATTCCCAGGAGGGAGGGAAGGGCTCCTTCCTGGAGGACAAAGAGCAGCGAAGCTTGGAATGTCTGGTAGGCAGGAAGGGGGCAAACGTCAGTCCCTCCCTAGCAGTTGATGGAGTATATCCATAGTTTTTTTTTTTAATTTTGATTTATATGCCGCCCTTCTCCAGAGACTCAGGGCGGCTTACAGTGCGTTAAGCAATAGCCTTCATACTTTTGTATATTTATAAAAAGTCAGCTTATTGCCCCCACAATCTGGGTCCTCAATTTACCTACCTTAGAAAGGATGGAAGGCTGAGTCAACCTTGAGCCTGGTGGGATTTGAACTTGCAGTAATTGCAAGCAGCTGATCTTAATAACAGTGAATTAGTCCACTGCGCCACCAGTTATGCAGATTGTTGCGTTAGTCTGGCAACATTCTGTCTGTAGGTGAACAAGGATAAAGAAACTACTAAGAGGTAACTGTATGTGTTGTTCTTGCCAGGTTGTTTCTTTCAGGAGGACGGGGGGAGGAGGAGGAGAAAAAGAAAGGGAAGGAGAAGGAGAAGGGAAGGAGAGGAGGAGGAGGAGGAGGAGAAGGAGAAGAAGGAGAAGGAGAAGGAGAAGGAGGGAAGGAGAAGAAGAAGAGGAGGGGGGATGTTTCAACCCGTAAAAAATTCTTACTCTCTGCAAACAGCATCACAATCCAGGGAGGGTGTGACTTCAGCCTGACTTTAATTCACTGTTAATTTCAGCTGCTAAGAATATGAACAAGAAATATCTCATTATAATAATATTAAAACACAATCAATAATAACTCAGTAGATTAAGCACCACCACCAACGTGATAAGATCTTGTTGTCGTGCGATACTAATTTCCTGAAAATATGTCACAAAGTCATATGGATCCGAGAAGAACATGACACCTTTGGGTGGAGGACTAAAATTTGAAGTTCGGGCCAATGAGGAGCAGATTCTCTAGCAACTTTTTGCAGTGCTTTTTTAATTTTTTTAAAGAAAAGTTTATAATATAAAACGCAAAAGAAAACAAAAACAAATAGTAGTAAAAATAGGGGAGGGAAAGGGGAAGAGAAGAGTGCAAAAAAGAAGGGGAAAAAAAAAAGGCATTGACTCCCAACTCCCTTTGGTGCAGTAAAATAAGATAGTAACAATCCAACCTCAACTTTTTACTTTTACATAGTCGTATAAACCAGCCATTTATTTTTATTTTTTATTTTTTAAATTTGATTTATATGCCGCCCTTCTCCGGAGACTCAGGGCGGCTTACAGTGCGTTAAGCAATAGCCTTCATACTTTTGTGTATTTATACAAAGTCAGCTTATTGCCCCCACAATCTGGGTCCTCATTTCACCTCCCTTAGAAAGGGAAGGCTGAGTCAACCTTGAGCCTGGTGGGATTAGAACTCGCAGTAATTGCAAGCAGTTGATCTTAATAACAGTGAATTAGTCTACTGCACCGCCAGGACTCCTAGATTTGTTGATTTCTATATCAACAAATCTATCTAATCAATAAAACCCCTAATCAAAAAGTTTCATTTTTTTTTCCACTTCAAGCATAAAGTCCAGAATCGGTTTCCAAGTAGAAACAAAAGTACATGTGTTTATTTTCTTTCATCAAACCGGTCAATTTAACTGTCTCTGCTAACTCCCTCAACTTCCTTCCTTCCTTCCTTCCTTCCTTCCTTCCTTCCTTCCTTCCTTCCCTTCCCTTCCCTTCCCTTCCCTTCCCTTCCCTTCTTGCACGAGCCATTGTGGCGCAGTAGTTAGAATACAGTATTGCAGTCTAATTCTGCTGACTGCCAAGGGTTCGATCCTGGCCAGCTCAAGGTTGACTCAACCTTCCATCCATCCTTCCGAGGTGGGTCAAATGAGGAACCCAGATTGTTGGGGGCAAGAGGCTGACTCTGTTAACCGCTTAGAGGGGGCTGTAAAAGCCCTGTGAAGCGGTATATAAGTCTAAGGGCTATTGCTATTTATCTGACCGTACCCTTGGATGTGGTCCTTCTTCCTGGTCATTTCCACATCTCCTCCCTCAACTTTATCAAAATGATGATGTCACTTTTTTCCAGTGCTGTTGTAACTTCAAACAGTCACTGAACCAACAGTTGTAAGTCGAGAATTGCCTGTAAGAGCCGTTATACCGAATATACCTCACATACAGTATCTGAAATGGGAGTCGATATTTTTCCTCCTCTACAGTTTTTGGTTCCAAGCCATTTGTTCAATATAGTTTTGGGGGTTTTTTCCCCCCCTTTTCTCCCTCTCTCCTACCTCTTGGGAATCCTATCATCTGACCGGCTAATTCTACCATAACCTTCTTGACAATCACAGTTGGTAAGTCTTTATCCCTCTTTTAACAATTAAAATATGGTATTGATACAAATAAGGTCTGGCAGCTGCTTCAAAAGGTTTTTAATTGAATGATTATTGTATTAAATAACTGTTTTTAATGGAGCATGAACTTTTCAAATCATGACTGGGGAGCTATTGAAGTTCGGGCGAGTTTAGCAGGTATTAACAAGCCTTGAAAATTATAAAGTCATTATATGCATTATTATTTGAAATTTTACCCAGTAGGGTTATTTCCCACCTATCCACCCCCTTCTTCTTTTTCTTTTCCCCCCAAACCAAGCAAATTGGATCCCACCAAGAATATAAGAATAGGGAGTCTACATTAAGAGCGATACTATATGGATGCTATAGGACACGGTTACTCTTCAGGATGAAAATAGTCTATGAAGGTTCTCCGTCATCCAGGTCATGGTTGCCCCAAAGGTGTTTTTTCAAGAGGCAGCTGGACTTTCTGGTTATTCTTTGAAGATGTTTCTCTTCTCATCCAGGAAACTTCTTCAGCTCTGGCCTAGCTAAATGCCTAGCTAAGCCAGATCTTCTACCCAAAGGAATGTCAAGAGACCGTTCGAAGAGCTTTTGGTAGCAATCCCTATTTTTAAGGCATGCTTTGTTGAAGAGTCATCCAGCCCAACTCAATTTTCAACAACAGGATCCTTATCTAGATTGGTAGGACTTACCTACTCGGTTGCGCTAAGGAAATCTGAACCTCAACGTATCAACGGAGGGCTATTTTAGTCATAAGATAAGAGCTCGCTGTTCTGCCCCAGCTATGGACCCAAAGAACGCAGCGCGCACAAAGTCTGTACAAACCTTAGTTTACTAAATTAAATCAGTCTTTTTCAAACAAAGGCTGTTAATTAACTTTCTTAACAGCCTACCAGACTCCAAAGAATAAATAATCATAATCTTACTAGGATTGGCAGAAAGCCCAGAAGCAATTTGCAGGACACTGATAAAAGAACTAAGAACCAGACGCGAAGGAGAGTGAACGAAGTTGTTCCCTGCAAATTGCTTCAGTCGGTGTTCCTCCTTAAATAGGCTAAGGGAGTGGCCAATTAACCCCATGCCTTACTCTCGAGGAGACCTCCTCCTGAAGATCCACTCTTGCCTTTTGGCGCAGCCGTGCATCGAGAAGAGGCTCGTCCTCTTCTTCCTCTTCACCCATGGAAGCTTCCGGAGGTTCTGAAGGCCCTGGCTGAATCCCCGCCTCTGGCACCGCATCTTCTCCAGCCTCCTCATTGTCCGACTCGAGTGCCAGCTGCACAGGCTGCTGGCGCAGCACCACACCAGCCTCCTCGTTGTCAGAATCAGCTGCACAGGTCGCTGATGGGCCACAACGCTCACTCAGAACTTTAGGGCGGTGTCTCTCTTACAAAGGATCCCCCCCATCTGAAGTTCTCCAGGTGACTTGGTGCCTAATCATGATGGTGGATATGGGAATATCAAGCAAGACGCCTGGAAGGCTCCAGATTGAGGATGCTGCCCTAACAAGCTTTTGATATTTGAAGGTCTGCGAAACGTGTTAAGGAGATGCTGTTTCCCCTCAAAGTCAAATTGATGTTTAGCGGACTGCAATTCCTACACGGGGAGAAATCTGGGCATAATTGTAATTAGTCTATATTGCCCCAGGCACAATGGGAATTGCCAGTCCATATGCCACACTGATTCCTGCCTTCTGGAAGGGCATCTGTCATGTTGGTGGTGCCAGAAGAAGGCATTAATCAGGGCAAGTCTCTCATTTCTTAAATAGCCGCCTTCTTTCCAAGGCCAGAAGTTGAGATGGAATTTTGAAAAGGGTGCTAACCCTGTTTTATTTCCCCCTCCCCGATATGGGTGGGGTAGATTTTGACTCTCGAAATCACGTAATGTCCAGTTTGCCTTATGCAATCTTAAAGCAGACAGCTCTGATGGCCTTTCTTATCCCCTTCTGCGGGTTGTCCTTGGAGAAATTCTCATTTTAATTAGTCTTCTCGAGCTGGTTGTCACCCTGCCACAATATAGCGCACTGGTTTATTACCTCCATTAAGGCTCCAATAACTTAACAAACAGATCAATAAACCATTATTACTTCCAGTCTTTCAAAAAAGGAGAAGGGGGGAATGGAAAAAAAATTGTGCCCTCCTTTTTCAGTCAAACTCAACCCAGCCCTGGTTAAATTTACAATTTCTCATCATCGCGGAAGATGCGGTTGGGACAATCCATTAAAGGAATCCGCACTGCTGAGATAGCTCTTCCCTTTATGGGCAGAGAAGGATAAACAGAAGTTGAGCTAGTTAGGATCACCCTGAAAGTAGAAACTTAAGCTGGAGATTCTCAGTCGTCCGGGGCCATAGTTGTCCCAAAAGTGTTTTTTCAAAAGACAACTGGACTTCGTTTTTCCCTTGAAGCAGGGGTGAAATCCAGCAGGTTCAGACAGGTTCTGCAGAACCGGTAGCGGAAATTTTGAGTAGTTCGGAGAACCGGCAAATACCACCTCTGGCTGGCCCCAGAGTGGGGAGGGAATGGAGGTTTTGCAGTATCCTTCCCCTGCCGTGCCCACCAAGCCGCATCACGCCCACCAAGCCACGCCCACAGAACCGGTAGTGAAAAATTTTGGATTTCACCCCTGCCTTGAAGATGTTTCTCTTCTCATCCAAGGAGCTTCTTCTGAGCTATCTCTCTCTCTCTGTGTGTCTCTCTCTGTCTGTGTGTGTGTGTGTGTTTTCAGCTTCCAGATTTGCAAAATTCTGCCTTACAGTAAAACTCCTGTCCAGATTCATCAGCGGAATAGCTTGCCTCCAGAAGTTGCGAATGCTCCAACACTGGAAGTTATTTACAAGAGATTGGACAACCATTTGTTTGAAATGGTATAGGGCCATGACGGCGAATCTGTGGCACGCGTGCCACAGCTGGCATGTGGAGCAATATCGGTAGGCACGCGAGCTCATCTCCGGTGCGCATGTGTGTGCCGGCCAGCTGATTTTTGGGCCTTCTGGGCCCACCGGAAGTCGGGAAACAGGCTGTTTCCGGCCTCTGGAGGGCCTCTGGGGGATTGGGGAAGGCTGTTTTCGCCCTCCCCAGGCTCCTAGAAAGGCTCTGGAGCCTGGGGAGAGCAAAAAATGGGCCTACTTGGCCCACCATGCCATCCCGTGCCAGAAGCGGGGGGAGTACAGGGGATTACGCGGGGGAGCGGGGCGCATTGAATTATGGGTGTGGTCACGCGCACACGTGACCGTCCCCGCTCCGCCCGCTTTTGGCACGTGACGGCAAAAAGGTTAGCCGTCACGGGTATAGGGTTTCCTGCCTGAGCAGGGGGTTGGACTAGAAGACCTCCAAGCTCCCTTCCAACTCTCGTCATTCTATTCTAGTCTACTATAACCTCACCAGGCTGGCAGATCCAGACGATTTCCAGTTAATTCCTCAAGGTGCATTTTAGGTTCTGTGTCAGATTAATCAGTTTCCTTTTCAACAATTTCTGGAAGCTTCTCTCGAGTGTTGTCGTTGGTGGAGAATTAAGAGGTTTTGCTGCGAAAGAACGGCATGGCACCTAAGGGAGGAATTGATTGACTGGAAGAAAAAGTTGGGCTCCTCAAGGAGTCCCTGCTGTAACTACAAAGAGAGTTGTTTGAAAATGCAGCAATTTGGCAACGTAAAGGGAAAAGGGTGGCAGGGGTAGGGAGAACGAGCTAACAAACAAGTAATTCCAAGCAAGCTCGGAAGAGAAAAGAGCTGCCTTTTAATTATATGATCTTTCTTTTTTTTTGTTTCCTGGATGAATTTATTTCTGACAGTTTCGTAAGATGACAAGAGAGTGCATTTTATATGCATAAAGGAAGAGAGAGAGAGAGAGAGAGCGAAGAAGCTACCCATTATTCAATCCCGACTGTTAAGGCATAAGGATTGGAAATGATTTTTTAATACAGTTTTAAAATTTTATGTTTATTGTCAGGATATTAAAAAAAATAAAATAAAATAAAAGTAAAACCTCCCAGCAATTACCAAATCGCAAGGCTCTTAAATCAGTTCCTTCCTTCTTTCCTTCCTTTCTTCTTCTTTTTTTTTTATTTTCCCCCTCCCCGCCCCTCCTGACAGGAATAACAATAAAATAGGTTTGTTTGTTTGTTTTATTCCACATCTTTTACTGTGCAGATTGATGAGGCTTTAAGTGACTGTTTAGGGACTTTACAAGGGGGGGAAAAAAATCAAGTAACTTTGATGTCAATGAATCATTTGTCGCTCAGCGTGAATAATTGGTTGCAACTGTGCTTCCGCTAGTCCTTTTCAAAGAAGCCTACAGTGGGGCTTAAAAGTTGGCGAATCTTTTTTGTGAATTTGCAATATTTCAGCATAAATAGGACTTAAAAAAGCAATCTCTTTGTGCTGAAGGTGTTTTGCAAGGAGGGAACTGGGTGAAACCTCTCCAAGCAGGTAGCAGAAGGACAGGAGAACTGAGGGCAGTGTCAAGAGAGCAATGCGCCTAGAATTGTTACGTTCCCACAAATGTTCTAAAACCAACCCCTCTTGAATTCCGTTGGCTCTTATCTACTAACAATTTAGCGCCGTCCCTTAGTTGACTAGACTCTTGCATAAACTATGTGTATGAGCTGTACATCCGTTTATAGATTGTAATTTTTATTTTATAAAAAAAATTATTTTATATCAGTTTATAAAATAATAATATAGTTTATAAAAGAAACATTCGATTTATTTTATATCCGTCTCTAGATGATAGTTTACGTGTAAAGGCAACCGGGGTGATTTTTACTGGTTCGGCAAACTGATTCAAATCATCCCTACCGGTTCGCCCAATCCGTTCTGATCTAGTCAAATCTCACCCTTGAGTTCTAGATATAAACATGAACATAAACAAACAGAGTAAGTACAGATAAATGGGGACAGCAAGACAGAGACGGAAGGCACGCTGGCGCGCTTAGGCACGCCCCCTTTACGGACCTCTCAGGAATGGGGTGAGGTTGAAGCTGTGAGGGTTTGAGGCTGTAACAACGGAGTCGGGTAGAGCATTCCAGGCGTTGACCCCTCTGTTGCTGAAGTCGTATTTTCTGCAATCGAGCTTGGAGCGGTTCACCTGGAGTTTGTGTCGATTGTTTGCCCGTGTACTATTGTGGTCGAAGCTGAAGAAGTCATTGACAGGCAAGACGTTGTAGCAGACAATTTTGTGTACTATGCTTAGATCGGAGCACAAGTGGCGCAGTTCCAGATTGTCCAAGGCCAAAATTTCAAGCCTGGTGGCATAAGGGATTCTATTGTGAGCAGAGGAGTGGAGGACTCTTCTCGTGAAATACCCCTGGACCCGCTCAATCGTGTTAACGTCCGATATGCAGATATTTCCATACGACTTGGTGCCTCCAAAGCGGTGGTGAAATCCCCCCTGGTTCTATCTGGTTTGCCGAACTGGTAGCGCCGGCAGCAGGAGGAGGCTCCATCCACCCGCCGGGACGTCATTACTTCCCATTTTTTTACTATCTGCGCATGCGTGGAAGGTTGTGTGCATGCACAGAAGAGGAGCTCCCATGCATAGCACACATGCTCCCGGATGCTCCCGTTCCTAAACCAGTAGCGAAAGTAAGTGGATTTCACCGCTGCTCCAAATTATAAGGGACACAGCTTGCTGGGATGGGCCAACGTTTGAGAAGAAGTTGGCAATGCCAGGTTGATTTAAGGAACGATCCTTTGGAGGCCTGGCAGAGGACAGTGAGAAAGGAACCAGCCTCCTTTTGGAGACGGTGTCTGTCCGTTCAGACACGTGTTAGGCGAGGGGATCGGGCAGGCCTGAACGCTGGAGGTGCAATTTATTTCCGCTACCAAATGGATTGGTGATATTTCATGACAAAACAGAGCCTGGGGTGGCTATGAAGGTCAGCCCATCAGAGAGAGAAATAAATCGTATCGGATTACAGCTTCCCATTATGGGAGCTATTTATAGCTTGCTTCTTTGAAAACTCTCTTGGAATTTGGTTGGGGGGGGAGATGGTGGGGGGGTTTGGGCTTCTCAATTAAAGAATCGCAGCTCAAAAGTCCCTTGGGACGAACTGGCCCACCCTGGCATGGAGGCATTTCTAAGCAAGTTCCGTTCGCAAGGGGGAGGGGGGAAAAAAAACCCCAGCCAGATAGTCATAAGCCAAAGAGAGAGCCTGAATCTTAGAGATACTTTCATCTCATCAAAGTGGGCAGTATTTCATTGGGTGGAGCCTGGTTTGTAAGAGTGGACAGGAGAGTATTTGAAGCTCAGGGTTGAATTGTGGGGTCCTTGGTACTCTCTGAGCTTGGCGGTTTCCTTGCAGTCGTTTCATGACCCAGCCCGGTAACATCATCAGTGCACAAATATCGGCAAGGAAACTGAGAAGCTCAGAGAGCACCAAGGACTCCAGAGAATGTCACTTGATAGTGAGATGGGTGGCATATAACTTTAAGAAGTAGGGTAGGGTAGGGTAGGGTAGGGTAGGGTAGAATAGAGTAGAATAGAATAGAATAGAATAGAATAGAATAGAATAGAATAGAATA
>WNWU01000193.1:564740-574959 GCA_012654045.1 Ptyas mucosa | reverse complement strand
TCTCTCTCTCTCTCTCTCTCTCTCTCTATCTATCTATCTCTATCTATCTGTCAACTTGCAAAGCTTTCAAGTTGCCATGAGTGGGAGGGAGGGAGAACTGATGGAGCTGATCTCTATCTCTATCTATCTATCTATCTATCTATCTATCTATCTATCTATCTGCCTCTCTCTCTCTCCATCCATCCATCCATCCATCCGTCCATCCATCCACCATACGTATCTTATCTATCTCATAGAATCATAGAGACCTAGGGCTGGAAGGGACTTTGGAGGTTCTCTAGTCCAACCCCCTGCTCCAGCAGGAGACCCTAGACCACTTCAGACAAATGGCTGTCCAGTCTCTTCTTGAAAACCTCCAGTGATGGAGCACCCACAACTTCTGGAGGCAAGGAGTTCCACTGGTTAATTGTCCTCACTGTTGGGAATTTTCTCCTTAGTTCTAGGTTGCTTCTCTCCTTGATGAGTTTCCATCTGTTGCTTCTTGTCCTGCCTTCTGGTGCTTTGGAGCAGGGGGGTCTCCAAAGCTGGCTAGGGAATTCTGGGAGTTGAAGTCCTCCAGGCTTAAAGTTGCCAAGGTTGGCGACCCCTGCTTTAGAGAATAGGTTGCCCACCCCTCTTCTTTGTGGCAGCCCCTGAGATATCGCAACCCTGCTATCATGTCTCCCTAGGCCTTCTAGTGATACGATAGCTAACTAAGAGTGCCAGCTTTTTTTTTCTTTTTTTTTGCTATCGTTGCGACCCCTGTGATTTGGTTTAATCTCAATTTGGACAGTTGATTTGATTCATCGGTTCGATTAAATTGCCATCGGAGGGAAGCTCCGAGTTGCATTTCTCCCAGCCTGACGAAAGACGAAATTGCAAACTCGTTTTCTGGAAGCAAGTTGTTCTCAAACCAGCATCTTCAAAAGTTTGCTGCTGAAGAGCAAATTCAGGGTTTGCAACGTCGCCGTGGCTTCTTGGATTAATTCTAGGCAGCTCCCTCCCAAGCTCAGAAGAAGATATTTGGCACATTTATAACTCCTGTAACGGATAATGAGAGGAAGGAACAAAATTAATTCAAGGTCTGGCAGTTTTAATTTGGGGAAAGACAATCAGCTCTTTTCATTCTCTTCAGGACACTGGTGTTCTTTAACAAATCGTATATTGGATTTCAGAGACTCCAATGGGAGTGGGGAGCGGGCGGGGGGAAAATAGAGGATGTCTCACCAACTGGCCATGAGAAAGAATTCTGGATAGGTGGGTCCTTGGTGCTCTCTGAGCTTGGTGTCTTTATTGCAGACATCTCATTACCAAACTAGCTAACATCATCAGTGCTACTGGGGAGTGAGGAGAAGCGCTGATGAAATTACCTAGTTGGGTAATGAAACATCTACAAGAAAACCGGTGGTGGGATTCACCGGTTGTAACAACCGGTTCTCTTTGCGTGCCCTCCGGAGCCTATTACTTACGGTAGGCCCATTTTTCGCCCTCCCCAGGCTCCAGAAGCTTTCCTGGAGCCTCCAGGAGGGCGAAAACAGCCTTCCCCGGGCTCCAGAGGCCCTCCAGAGGCCGGAAACTGGCCCATTTCCGGACTTCCAGTAGGCCAGTTTTTCGCCCTTTCAGAGCTTCCATGTGTGCCCTGCACTTACTTGGCATCCAAAACAGGCTGTGTGGAGACTCCTGAGAGGGGCGGGGCGGGGTGGGCGGGGTCAGCCAGTCCTTGGAACAAATGGTTCAGCGAACCACATACGGTTCACCCGAACCGGTGCAAACAGGTAGAATTCCACCCCGAAGAAAACAACCAAGTTTAGGGAGCACCAAGAACCCAACAGTCCTCCTTCTCCTTCTCCTTCTCCTTCTCCTTCTCCTTCTCCTTCTCCTTCTCCTTCTCCTTCTCCTTCTCCTTCTCCTCCTCCTCCTCCTCCTCCTCCTCCTCATTAACTTCTCGCACTGATGATCAGTGCATAAAGAAGAAAAACTCCTTGTTCTGCAAGTTAAATTATAGGCAAAAGACTATTGCAACCATAGGTCCTTCTCCCATCTAGTGGGGTGGCGGGTGGAGGAAATCTAATTCATCCGTTTCAGAGATTCCATCCAACAAAGCTAGCTTCCTTCCAAAAATATTTTCAGTCCTCGAAACATTAGAAACCCAGGAGTTTGGTTTAATCAAAGCCAAAAGATTCAGAAAAGAATTTGAAGTTGGAATCTGAGGTTAGCATTTCACGAAACACCTTCTTGGTGGCGCTTTTAATCCACTCGAAGTTCATGAGATCTTGGAACAGCTGGGAGCTAAACGAAATCTAATAGATTTTATGGCATCCTTGAGCATCTGAGATTCCATACTGGTCTCGGTTATAAATACTGTTGGGTGAAAACTGGAAAGAAACTTCCTGATCTATTCTACACCCAAACCACACTCAAGTGGAGAAGTTCGGAGAGATTCTCAGTCATCCAGGTCATGGCTGTCCCAAAGGTGCTTTTTCAAAAGGCAACTGGATTTATGTTTTTCCTTGAACACGTTTCGCTTCTCATCCAAGAAGCTTCTTTAGTTCTGGAGAAGTTCCTTGGAAGGAACCGAAGAAGCTTCTTGGATGAGAAGCGAAACGTCTCCAAGGAAAAACAAAAATCCTGTTGCCTTTTGAAAGAGCACCTTTGGGACACTCCGCTGGAGAGCAGTCCAAATATAAAGCATGGCCCACTCTCCCCCTTTTTCAAAATAGTTTGAGACCTCTATGTCTACCTATCTCTAGTTAGTCTAGGGGACGCGGCAGCTCAGTGGCTAAGACGCTGAGCTTCTTGATCAAAAGATATTAAGAGCCTGAGTGGCGTAGCAGACTAATGCTATGGTTAAAAGTAGTATTTAGCTTCCAGCTGCCTGCAATTACTGTGAGTTCAATTCTCACCAGGCTCAAGGTTGACTCAGCCTTCCATCCTTTCTAAGGTAGGTAAAATGAGGACCCGGTTTGTGGGGGTAATAAGCTGACTTTGTATAAAATATACAAAAGTATGAAGGCTATTGCTTAACGCATTGTAAGCCGTCCTGAGTCTCTGGAGAAGGGCGGCATATAAATCTAAATTAAAAAAAAAAAAGTTGGCAGTTCGAATCCCTAGTGCCGCGGAACGGAGTGAGCTCCCATGACTTGTCCCAGCTTCTGCCAACCTAGCAGTTCGAAAGCACGTAAAAAAAAATGCAAGTAGAAAAAATAGGGATCATCTTTGGTGGGAAAGTAACAGCGTTCCGTGCGCTTTTGGCGTTGAGTCATGCCGGCCACGTGACCACGGAGGCGTCTTCGGACAGCGCTGGCTCTTCGGCTTTGAAACGGAGATGAGCACTGCCCCCTAGAGTCGGGAACGACTAGCACGTATGTGCAAGGGGAATCTTTACCTTTAACCTTTCTCTCTAGTTATGCCAGGTACTTATCAATGTCTGCATGCATGAACAAACCCCGTTCGCACTGGGTGAAAAGTTTGCTATGCAAGATAGCTGCTAACTTTTGTGTGCGTGCACGCCTGCGTGCCAGTAAAATGATCTTAACATTTGATTATTCGAAGGTGAGCTTTCTAAAACGGAATTTTAAATGTTACCCTGCTGTTTGGGAGCACACAAACCTTTAATTTCATGCAAATGAACGGTGAGGTGCTGAATGCCTTAATGTAAACGAACACTTTCTTTGAACAAAGGGGTTGGAAGTGAACAAGAGCGAGAGAAAGAGAGAGAGAGAGAGAGAGACAGAGAGAGACAGAGGGAGGGAGGGAGGGGAAAAAAATTCCCATAGATTCTTTAATTGCTGTCTCAAAGTATGCAAATCTCGGCATTAGGCTGAATGCAATTATCCAGTGCCTCTTTTCTGCCACCATTGCTAATGTCTAACACACTATCAGTAGGTGACATTTAGTGGAGGTAATGCAAATGAGAATTATTTTTTTTTTCTCCTTTTCCCGAAGACAAAGGGCAACCGAAGAGAGAACCTTCTTCACGTACAGTTAAATAAATTACAAAAAAGAAGAAGGAGGGGGGAAAAAAAACAAAACCCCGAAAACTGAGATGTGTTTTCGGATATGGGGTGGAGAGATATTTCCAGAAGAATTAAAAAATCGTGCATAATGGCCTCCCTCGTTTGCCTGGAAAGGAAGAGCTGGAAAGGGAGGAAGCCATGAGGGGTGGGAGTCAGAAAAAAACGTGGGGTTGGGAGACCTGGGGAAAATGGCTGCCTAGAACTATCCTCCCCCCTTTCTCTCTCTCTCTCTCTCTCTCTCTCCCCCCTTCCTCCCTCTCTCTCCCCCTCTCCCCCTCTCTCCCTCAGAAAAACGTGGGGTTGGGAGACCTGGGAAAAATGGCTGTCTAGAACCATCCTTCCCCCCTTTCTCTCCCTCTCCCCCCTCTCTCTTTCTCTCCCGCTCTCCCTCCCTTCCCCTCTCTCTCCCTCTCTCTCCTTCTCTTTCTCTCTCCCTCTCTCTCCCTCCTCTTTCTCTTTCTCTCCCTCCCTCTCTCTCCTCTTTCTCTCTCTCCCCCTCTCTCCCTCAGAAAAACGTGGGGTTGGGAGACCTGGGAAAAATGGCTGTCTAGGACCATCCTTCCCCTCTTTCTCTCCCCCTCCCCTCTCTCTCTTTCTCTCCTGCTCTCCCTCCCTTCCCCTCTCTCTCCCTCACTCTCCTTCTCTTTCTTTCTCTCTCCCTCTCTCTCCCCCTCTTTCTCTCTCTCTCTCTCCTCCTCTCTCCCTCTCTCCCTCTCTCTCAATATCCACCCGCGATTGCAACCTTTTTTTTTCCCGTTGAGAGTGGTTGCTATTTTGACAAGGCAGGGAGCAACCCGATAGCAACATCTGAATGTCCTTCCCTTAGCTATTGTCTAGGGAAAAGCTCTTATCGCGCCGCGGTGTTGATAACGAGTGATAATTCTATTAAATATTAGGCAGACAGATCCAGGTGTCAAAGCAACAGAGAAAAGAGCACACACTGAAGATTCCTTCGGATTCTTCTTTGCCTGCCTTTATTGGAAGGGGAGGGGAGAAAACATCTGTCAATTCCACTTTTGCGAGCCTGTAGGGTTGAATCACGGTCTTCTAAGAGAGCGGTGGACAATTTTTAATGACAGAAGGTGCCCCGGTTGCTAAGCGGGGATGTAGGGATTGCTGGGTGAGATGTAAAGAAGGCAGATTGTTCTTTCTTTAAAGGTAAAAGTTCCCCTCGCACATCTGTGCTAGTCGTTCCCGACTCTAGGAGGCGGTGCTCCTCTCCGTTTCAAAGCCGAAGAGCCAGCGCTGTCCGGAGACGTCTCCGTGGTCATGTGGCCGGCATGACTCAACGCCAAAGACGCACGGAACGCTGTTCCCTTCCCACCAAAGGGGGTCCCTATTTTTCTACTTGCATCTTTTACCTGCTTTCGAACTACTAAGTTGGCAGAAGCTGGGACAAGTCACGGGAGCTCGCCCCCGTTACGCGGCGCTAGAGGAGTAGAAGAAAAGGAGGGAGATCGGCAGCGCAATGCAAAAATCTGCCAAGTGAGCCAGGAAACGAAGCTTTTTGCGGCCTTTCGGTATTACGCTTGATGTTGTGGCCCTCTCAACACAACAGCAGATACCAGGCAGAACCATTGTGATTTGTCAATCCGAGGCATGGTTGGGCCTACGGCTTTAGCTAGCACCAGTCAGGGCTTGCCTTTTCTGAACTGACCCAGTCATTTCGTCTTTCCTGGGAAATCTGAATCAAAAAGTTAACAGGTGCTTTGTGACAGGATGTGATTTCATCCTGCCCCAGCCTCTGGAGAGCCGGTGGTCTATCTTAGCTCTTCTGCCAGCTTCTGAACCTTGCAAAAGGTTAGACTTCTCTTCTCTTCTCTTCTCTTCTCTTCTCTTCTCTTCTCTTCTCTTCTCTTCTCTTCTCTTCTCTCCTCTCCTCTCCTCTCCTCTCCTCTCCTCTCCTCTCCTCTCCTCTCCTCTCCTCTCCTCTCCTCTCCCCTTCCCTTCCCTTCCCTTCCCTCACTGATTATGTTACCTAGTCATGAAAAGTCTGCAAGAAAGTAACCAAGTTCAGAGACCATCAAGGACCTCATAGTCCTCCTCCTCTTCTCTTCTCTTCTCTTCTCTTCTCTTCTCTTCTCTTCTCTTCTCTTCTCTTCTCTTCTCTTCCCTTCCCTTCCCTTCCCTTCCCTTCCCTTCCCTTCCCCTCCCCTCCCCACCTCTCCTCTCCTCTCCTCTCCTCTCCTCTCCTCTCCTCTCCTTCCTCCTCCTCTTCCCTTCCCTTCCCTCACTGATTATGTTAACTAGCCATGAAAAGTCTGCAAGAAAGCAACCAAGCTCACAGACCATCAAGGACCTCATAGTCCTCCTCCTCCTCTTCTCTTCTCTTCTCTTCTCTCCTCTCGTCTCCTCTCCTCTTCTCTCCTCTTCTCTTCTCTCCTCCTCCTCTTTGCGTCCCTTCTCTTTCTCCTCCATTTTCTCCTTCTCTTTCTTTCTCCTTCTCCTTCTTCTCCTTTGCCTCCTCCTTCCCTCCTCTTCTCTATATTCTTTCTTCTTCTCCTCGCCTCTTCTCTCCTTCCTCTCCTTGCAGAAACATCTCCATTATACCGAGTGACACCAGCGAGCTTCGGATTCCAGGGAAGAGTATACCGAAATAACTCAAAGGCCTATCATGAGTTGTCCTCTCTGATCCTCAGTCCTTGTTTGGAGCAGGCTTAACCATTACTTCCGCTACCTTTTTCCAACTAAGACAAGGGGAGAGAAGTTAGGGAGGGGAATCGCAAAATAGTAACTGGACTGCCAGTTGTCAGAAACGGTGTAGTAGGGTCTCCTGCTTAGGCGGGGGGTTGGACTAGATGACCTCCAAGGTCCCTTCCAACTCCGTTAATCTGTAAAAAAAAAAATAATAATCTGCAAATATTACACGAACCTTCTCAAGCCAAGTATGTCCATTGTTGAATCTTCCCTCGAGTTTTACATCAAGGCTTTTTGTGCACTAGGAATTTTTTTTTTTTTCTAAAGCATGCAAGGCAGTTAAGGAACCCTTTCCACCTTTTAAAAAATAATAATGTTTTAAAAGCCTAGAACCAGAAGCTCAATGCCAAAAGAGTCCCTTTCTTTGTTACCGAAACAACCAGCAGAGGGAAGAGTTTCCCCTGCAAAGGCAAAAAATAATAAACTCAGCGCTGTCGTCAGCACCCTGGATTATTTTAAAAAGATTAACCAAAGTTATTCTATAGCAGGGGTGAAATTCAGCAGGTTCTGACAGGTTCTGGAGAACCGGTAGCGGAAATTTTGAGCAGTTCGGAGAACCGGCAAATACCACCTCTGGCTGGCCCCGGAGTGGGGAGGGAATGGGGATTTTGCAGTAACCTTCCCCCTGGAGTGGGGAGGGAATGGAGATTTTGCAGTATCCTTCCATCTGGGGTGGGGAGGGAATGGGGATTTTGCAGTAACCTTCCCCCTGGGGTGGGGAGGGAATGGGGATTTTGCAGTAACCTTCCCCTGCCACACCCACAGAACCGCTGGTAAAAAAAAATTGGATTTCACCACTGCTCTATAGGGGTGTGTGTGTGTGTGTGTGTGTGTGTGTGTGTGTGTAGGCTTGGACTATCAGCTCAGGTCTAGAGAATTAAATGTGGATAAAGAGGATGGGGAAATGTCAAACCGGGTACCGCTTTATTGATGGGTTAAAAGAAGCATTTTGGCAGCAGGGGTCATCTTAACTGGAAATGTAGACCATTCATTATTTAAATTTGTCTTAACTCTGAACTGGGCTCACAAGCCTCTAAAATTAGCTTTTGAGTCTTGGCGGTTGTTGTTTTTTTTTTCCCCCCAGATCTCATTAGCTATGCACGACTAAAATCAACTACGATATGTATAGTTTGGTTTCTTTTAAAAAAAGAAAAAAGTTCATCGTTGCTGAACAATTTATTTTGCCTATGAAAAAATTAGGCATCTTCCAAAGGCTTAAATGCCCCGTTGTCTTATGAATTCATAATGAGGATGCATAAAGGACTTTTTAAAAAAGAAAAAGAAAAAAAAGAAAGAAAAAGAAAGAAGTTATGCATTTAGGGAAGACTTTGGCATTTGTAAGTTGCTGTGGTTTTAATGGAAAAGTATTATTATTACTTACCTGGCTGAGACAAGTAAATTGGATTAAAAGCCTGCAGAAACAGACAAGCCAGAGAGAGAGAGAGAAAGAGAGAGAGGCTGGATTACTACACTGTACATTCTGATTATCTGAAGATAATGTAGTGTAAGAAGTTTAATGGCATCGGGATGGGAGAACAATACGAAAAGATGAAAGAACAGAAGGGAGAAAACTAGAGAAAGAGGGAGAAAACAATTTCTTTACCTTTTAACGGAAGAGCGGGGTTGGAAGGGACCTTGGAGGTCTTCTAGTCCAACCCCCTGCTTAGGCAGGAAACCCTACACCACTTCAGACAAATGGTTATCCAACATCTTCTGAAAAGCCTCCAGTGTTGGAGCGTTCACAACTTCTGGAGGCCAGTTGTTCCACGGATTAATTGTTCTCACTGTCAGGAAGTTTCTCCTTAGTTCTAGGTTGCTTCTCTCCTTGAATAGTTTCCACCCGTTGCTTCTTGTCCTGCCCTCAAGTGCTTTGGAGAATAGCTTGACTCCCTCTTCTTTGGGGCAACCCCCAAGATATTGGAACACTGCTATCATGTCTCCCCTAGTCCATCTTTTCATTAGATATACCCAGTTCCTGCAACCGTTCTTCGTCTGTTTTAGCCTCCAGTCCCCTAATCCTCTTTGTTGCTCTTCTCTGCACTCTTTCTAGAGGCTCCACGTCTTTTTTATATCGTGGTGATTGACCAAACGTGGATGCAATGCTCTTAATTCACCGAAAACAGGATGAACTAGTAACACACCAGAGTGCAAGGAAGGTTTTTTTCCCCCTGCTTTTAGATGATGCCGCCCCAAAGGTTCTCCATTTATAGAAAAGTTGGGGTGGATGGGAAACATTGGCAGCTTTGTTAAGCGAAGATGAGGCTTTATATTCTGCAGGGGGGGGGGGAAATACGTATCCTTAAGATTCAGGGAGCGAAAAAAGAGAGGAAACGGTGCACAATTTTGCAGCCTTCCCGCAAGCAAAGTCAGTTAAGACTCGCTTAATGACCGCCTGGGTCATTTAACGACCTCAGTGATTCACTTAACGGCTGTGACAGGAAAGGTCGTAAAAATGGGGCAAAAGTCACTGAGCAGCCCGCCTTGGTTTAGCAATGGAAATTTTGCGCTTAAGGTATTGCATTTTCTTAGAGAAATGCCCTGTTTTTCCCTCTCTTTCAGATTCAAATTCAGATTCAAATTCAGATTCAGATTCAGATTCAGATTCAGATTCAAATTCAGATTCAAATTCAGATTCAGATTCAGATTCAAATTCAGATTCAAATTCAGATTCAAATTCAGATTCAAATTCAAATTCAGATTCAGATTCAGATTCAAATTCAGATTCAAATTCAGATTCAAATTCAGATTCAGATTCAAATTCAGATTCAAATTCAGATTCAAATTCAGATTCAGATTCAGATTCAAATTCAAATTCAAATTCAAATTCAAACCTTGATTGTCAGGGCACAACACGGGTACAATGAAATTGAACAAGCCTCCCTACCCAACAGAGAACACATCCCAATGAATCAACCAATAAAAATAGAAATCCCTAAACCCACATGAGTAATAAACTGGCACACATTTTTCCACATACGTACAGTACGTCGTATTTCTCCCTCCCATCCTCGCCTGCCTTCGAACGAGTTCCCAAAACAAACGGGGGCATCCTGTTTCCTCGAAAGAGAAAAGCCACGGTTGGGGGGGGGGGGGAAACCCCAGAAAAATGAAACCGTGAACTCGGCCGTGGTTTGGCTGATGGAATTGCACAGCTGTACCAATGCTACCCTCTGGTGACCAGAACATATGAATCCCATCGTGTGGCTAATCTGCTCTTTCTCTCTCTCTCTCTCGGAAGGGATGGGATAAACGGGGAAAGCTAGAGGTGCCAAGCTCTTGGAAAAGAGAGCGATTAGGCCGAGTCGAAAATCTGCGCAGGATAAAAGAAGGGCTGTTCTCTCTTTTTTTAAAAAAAAATAAAATCAATTCTTTCCTCTCTTTGTCAAGCCTAGCAACGTAGTTCAGATAGGAAGCAAGATCCGATGGACTAATTCTGCTTTGTTTTAAAGCTACATTAACCGAATCCTCCAGGTCTGAACATAAATCTCTTTCTCCCTCACCTTTACAGCCTAAGAAACTAGGGAAGG
>WNWU01000193.1:492590-503501 GCA_012654045.1 Ptyas mucosa | reverse complement strand
AGATAGATAGATAGATAGATAGATAGATAGATAGATAGATAGATAGATAGATGATAGATAGATACAGATTGACTGATTGATTAGAGAAATAGATGAGATTAGAGGTAGGTAGAGAGATAGAGAGATAGATATTATAGAAATAGATGAGATTAGAGGGAGGGAGATAATAGGGAGGATAGATAAGTAGGAAGAAGAAGGAAGGAAGGAAGGAAGGAAGGAAGGAAGGAAGGAAGGAGCTAATTTAGACATTAACTCCTAAGAGATGTAGACACTTCAACTAGGAATTGGTCCAGAGGTTATATCCTGTCCTACTTCTCAAAGAGAAATCTGAACATCTTTTCATACATGGCCAAATTCCTTTTTATCAGGAACAATTTTCATCTGCTCAGGCTGAGATTGTCCTGTCTCTAGCAAAGTCCTGGATTGGATTAGCTATCGTTAATTCAAGAAGCTGTGGAGATCCAGGTTGGATCAACCAGTCTGTCGATCCCACAGTGTCTGTGAACTCAGATTCAGAGTTAGGGTGTGTCACACACAAGCCCAGAATGTATGTAAGGGAAAGGGAGAGACAAACAAGGAATGGCCCATAAAACATCTTGCAGAAAATAAGATTTAGCGCATCCTGAGAAGCATGTCCCAGTAATTAGAATGGGCTCGGAGCCCAAAAATCTGCCGATCGTTCCAACAATGGCATTCCTTTCCTGAAAGCACTTGGATTAAAAACACAGGCGGAAATAAACACGTCCCTTGTTTTTTCCAATGTTGTTATTATCCACCTCGGAGGTTTGAAGATGGCCCCCTCTGTGGATGAACCAAATTGCAAACTGGTTTTGAAGATGCGTTGATGATTTTCTTGCACATGCTTGCCCACTTGCCAAGAGTTGTGTTAAAAAAACAAAACAAAACACCTTTGCGGGTATTTGCTGTGGATTCCCATTTTGGCTTGATGGCTTCCTTGGATTGTGGGTCAGTTTGTGTTATTTTTTTCAGTCTGCCTTTGACCGCCGAGTCTCCCACACCTCTAAAATAAGCTTGGGATCTTTACTTTGGATTGTGGTACTATTTATTCCTTTGCAACATTTTTAGAGGCTGGTTGGACGCAACTCCTCAAGCCAATGAAAAGGGATGGAGAAGAATGTTTTAACACCAGAAAGGTTGGATAAATACAAGATAGTCTTCTGGACTTTCTGAAAAAGGGAACAGACTGGACCAGTGATGGCTAACCCTTTTGCCGTTGTGTGCCAAAAGCAGGGAAATTCTATGCACCCCGATCCCTGTGCTGCCCCCACTTTTGACACGGTAAGCCCATTTTTCGCCCTCCCCAGGCTCAAGAGCCTTTCTAGGAGCTTGGGGAAGGTGAAAACGGCCTCCCCTCCTTCCGAGGCCCTCTGGAGGCCGGAAACAGCCTGTTTCCCAACTTCCGTGGGCCCAGAAGGCCTGAAAATCAGCTGGCCCATGGAGCTGAGCTCACGTGCCCTCCGATATGGCTCCGTGTGCCACCTGCGCCACGCGTGCCATAGATTCGCCATCACGGGACTAGACAATCCTCAGAGAAAATATCCTTTACGGAAGCCACTCCAGAAAAGGTCCCGTCTCTTGGGTATGACCATCACAACAGGTGTGGCCAACACTGGCTGTAACCCTGTACTATACCGTGGCTTGTTTTAAACGTGGTTTATTAAATGCATCAGAGGTTGTGCTGCTCTCTTGAGCTTGGTGGATTTCTTGCAGACATTTCATGACCCAGCTAGGTAACATCATCTGTTCCAGAAGGGGATGGGGTTCGTGGAGTGGAGTGAAGGAGGAGAGGGAGGACAGTGGGGGTCTTTGGTGCTCCCTGAGCTTGGTGGTTTTCTTGCAGACATTTCATTACCCAACTCAGTAACATCTTCAGCGCCTGAAGACGTGAATACCCAACACTGATGATGATCCCTCGTTACAGATACAATTTCCCTTTCTCTTCCCCCCCCCCCCATCACCCCCAGGTCGCACAAACGGCAGATGGCTTAGATGCTGATCTTTGGAAAGATGGCTTGTTCAAATCCAAGGTCACCCGATATTTGTGCTTCACGCGGACTTTCTCCAAAGAGAACGTAAGTATACGCACAAACGTCAAGTGAACCGCTCCGAACTCGATGGTAGAAAATACGACTTCAGCAACAGAGGGGTCAACGCCTGGAATGCACTACCCGACTCTGTAGTTTCTTTCCCAAACCCCCAAAACTTTAACCTTAGACTGTCTACTGTGGACCTCACCCCTTTCCTAAGAGGTCTGTTAAGGGGCGTGCATAAGCCTTCCATCCCTGTCCTAATGTTTCCTCTATTTGGATCTGTTTTATGTATTCAATTCGTGCTTATACTTATATATATTATCTAATACGTACTCGACAAATAAATAAATAAAAGAAGCAGAAGACTATGAGCCAGGAGATTCTGGTTTTAGATTAGAAGCCATGAGTTCCTTCTCTTGCTGTAGGCATCAAAGCCAGCTGCCTGGTTTTGGGCTGGTCCCTGTCTCTCAGCCCTAGAGCCAGATGCAAATAATGTTGAAGGTTGTACCCCACTCAGCCTTGGAAATTCCCTGGTGGGAGGCAGGGCTAGTCCTCCCTCAACCCTAGGAAGCCCTTCCCTTCCAAGAGGTGTTGCCAAGAAAGCTGTACGGTCTTGTCTGTGAGTTGCCAGAAGTTGAGGCCGACTCGAAGGCAGGCACATACAAAATTGTTGGTTCCTAGTCAGAATTGTTCCCCATTTATTCACATTCTCTTTGGTCTCCTGTGCCAAGATTCTTGGGGTGGGGGTGAGTGGGTGGGAAAATGCATCTTGATTATGCAGGGTGCAAAATCCATCTCTCCCCTCCCATTTGCCCCCAAGCCCCAGAAGGCTTATGCTGACACAGGACGATGGGCCTCAACTTGTACGGCTGTCGAAACAAGGGAGATCCCAGATACGGGGTTTCTGGTGGAAATGTTATGAAAAGGGAGCGTAACGGCGTTGCTGTAGGACGTGGTTTTCTTCTCCAGCCCTTAATTAATAAGGGACGGTGTTTGCTTGGATTCCAAGCAGGTTTCCTGGTTCCAATTTGGCATGGAGGAAACATCTCTTCATTTTTTTCCCCCTCATTTTGCTTTGCTTACTGTACTTTTTGGGCCAAAGCTTCGAAAAGGAAGCTGATTAGCAAAATGGATGTATGTTTTTTCTGCCCAGATAAGGAGGTTCCCTGTCTGTGTAATTTTTTCTTCTTCTACGGTTGTGTTGTCGTAAAACTGGAGCTGTTTCCATGCTTTGTAATTTTGAGAAGATCAACCTCTGAAAAGATGTGGTTTCCAAATGCTCCTTCTGGTAGTATGTCATCAGCATCTCCCGAAATAAGGACATTTTAAGCAAATGTCCCAGTCTGATTTATACTGGTCTATAACCATAATCTTAGAAAACCATAATCTTAAGTCTATAACCATAGTCTATAACCATAATCTTAGAAATGTAAGAACATGGTATCCGGCCCTCTCAATTCCTGGCAAATAGATGGGGAAGAAATGGAGGTAGTGACAGATTTTATTTTCCCGGGCTCCAAGATCACCGCAGATAGGGTCTTCAAGCATCCCTAAGATGCTTGCTCCTGGGGAGGAAAGCTATGGCAAATCTAGACAGCATACTAAAAAGCAGAGACATTACCTGGCCAACAAAAGTGCGTCTAGTCAAGGCGATGGTTTTCCCAGTTGCAATGGATGGCTGTGAAAGTTGGACCATAAGGAAGGCTGAGCACCAAAGAATTGAGGCCCTTGAATGATGGTGCTGGAGAAGACTCCTGCGAGTCCCTTGGACTGCAAGGTGATCAAACCGGTCAGTCCTAGAGGAGATCAACCCTGACTGCTGTTTAGAAGGCCAGATCCTGAGGAGGAAACTCAAACACTTTGGCCACCTAAGGAGAAGGAAGGACTCACTGGAGAAGAGCCTAATGCTGGGAATGATTGAGGGCAAAAGAAGAAGGGGACGGCAATCAGCTGGGACTCGGGAGACAGAGAATAGATGGGGGCGGGGCCAGTCAGAATTTTTACTACCGGTTCTCCAAACTACTCAAAATTTCCGCTACTGGATCTCCAGAACTGGTCAGAACCTGCCGAAACCCACCTCAGGTTCAAGGTGGAAAGAAAGCTAAAAAAAAAATCCTGAACTATAGAAACACCTTGGTCAACATTCTGCCATCAGGAATGGTGCCTTCTGGAAAGTTCTGGATGAAATTCCCCTCACACATAGTAAGGAGCCACCGTGAGTGTGAACTTCATCCAATGTAACTGGATGTCCCAGTGTCGTCATCCTGCTGTCTCCTCCCTCAGATAGCATTTTTCTTTAGGATTGACGCTGTACACGAAGTCCACAATTGGCCCTTCCCTTCGGCAGAAGTTCCACCAAGTTGTAAAAGTCCAAATATTTGCGTCTCTCTGCATGATCCAGGGATAAAATTTCTCTACAATTGACCAGAAAGCTTGGCGATGGAAAGGCACGAGGAGGGTGGGAAGGAGAAATTGGAATAATTTCGGGGGTGCTTTGGCTGAATTTGACTATTTGACAGTCATTGAGTCTTCTGCCTCTCTTCCAACAGAGTCATTTAGGTAATGTCTTGGTTGACATGAAACTCATAGACGTAAAAGATACTTTGCCCGTCGGCTTCATCCCGATTCAAGAAACTATGGATACACGTAAGTAGAGTTAGTAGCCTTTACTGTGATCAGATCCTCTCTAGATTCGTCGTTCGCTTTCTTTTTCTTTCTTCAACTACTCGCAAAGAGAAGAGATTCTTTAAACTCGCCCTGTTTTTTTTTTTTTTCAGAAGAAACTGCTTTTCGGAAAAAAAGGTTATGCATTAAATTTATTCCCCGGGATTCTACAGAGGCCGCCATTTGTGATATCCGGATCCTTGGCCGAGGCAAACAAACTCTTCCCCAGTATACGTATATTGGGTATGGAGATAATTTTCATTTTTCTCTGAAATCGGGACCTTTCCTTGGCTTTTTTCAGATGAGGCCAGGTTTCCCTTCTAGCAGGACCTCTGACTCATTTCTAAACCAGTCCTAAGGGCCTTTGTCGTGTCTTTTACCAACTCAATAAAGCATAAAATGAATAATTGAGGGAACTAGGTATTGTCTAGTGTAACAAAGAGAAATGACTATGGGTGTCGTCATAGCAGTTTTCCAATATTTGAGCGGCTGTCACAAAGAAGAGGAGATCATTCAGTTTTGGTCGCCACGATGTAAAAAAAAGATGTGGAGACTCTGGAAAGAGTGCAGAGAAGAGCAACCAAGATGATTAGGGGACTGGAGGCTAAAACATATGAAGAACGGTTGAATGGATCTTAATTCTTTTCTCTCTCTGCTGAAAAGGGAATTGAACAACATGGGGATCTGGTATCGGATGGGGAAGGTCCCTCGAAACCATGAATCATCTCAGCCTACCACACCTTCTCTGCAAGCACCAGCCACAACTCCAGCTGCCAACCTTCCCAGGTGAGATGTGGACTTTTTTAGTCTTCCTTGCCAGCGATGGCTTCCAGATGAAAACTAAGTCGAAAACTAAGGGCTTTTGAAACGTAATTCCTCGAGATGGACATACGCTTGACTCAGTGGTGAAATCCAAATTTTTTTTACTACCGGTTCTGTGGGTGTTGCTTGGGGGGGCGTGGTGTTGCTTGGGGGGGGGGCGTGGCAGGGGAAGGATACTGCAAAATCTCCATTCCCACCCCACTTTGGGGCCAGCAGGAGGTGGTATTTGTCAGTTCTCCGAACTGCTCAAAATTTCTGCTACCAGTTCTCCAGAACCTGTTGGATGTCATCCCTGGCTTGACTGCTATGTGTGGCCACTTTAAGTTTCCAGATTAAATTCCCAAATTCAAAAACGCCCAGTTGCAAGATTCCCTCACAACATCTTACACTCCGGTTCTACGTCTGACCTATTTATCGTCCATCTGTGTCTGTATTTGTGTTCCTTTCTCAGCCGTAGTAACAACTACGACAGGGGTTTGCAACCTTAAAACACTCAAAAAAGCCATTTGGACCCATTCCCCACAGAAAAGAAAACACCGGGAGCCACAAAACCCTTCCCGTGCCTGACCATTTCTTGAACGGCCACAAAACTAGCCTATGTAGTTGAATTCAACGTTCTGTTGTCTTCTGAAACTTTTCTTTTCTTGGGTTTATCCATGGTTGGCCTACCGGAGGTTGAGAAGCTCAATAAATCACGTGCCGGTGGGTGTCACACGTTGCCGGTTGTGACGCATATTTTGGGTGACAGGGAGCCCGCAGCAGAGGGGTGAAAGACACCTGGGTTAGGAAGATGATTTCATGAAATGTGACCATCCTAACATGTGGCCCATACTGATTTAGGATAAACCTGCACCCTCGCTAAGATTTGTATCACACTGGAGTGCTCTTCGAAGCAGAGAAAGCAGTTTGGTTAGAGTTATCTTCACCTTCTCCTCCTCCTCCTCCATCTCCTCCTCCTCTTCTCTTTTCTCCTCTTTTCCACTATTCCTTCTCCCTCTCTTTCTCCTTCTCTTCTTCCTCCTCCTCCTCTTCTCCACCCCACCCACCCTCAAACCCTTCCTCCTCCAACTCTTTAAGCAGGAGAGTTGACTGGTGAACGATTTATTGGTAGCCGAAAGAGAATAAGTTGACATTGGTATTCCGCTGACACCGATTTGTAGACGAGCAGCGGAACCCAAAGATCGGGCAGGCTTCCATTTTGTCTCGGAAGGAACCAAACACCGGACGAGACCGTTCCCCTCTTTGTCATCCCTTTTACCCTGGTCTCCGAGGCTGGTTTTTATTTATTTATTTATTTATTTTTCTTCCCAATTTATGGAGGGGAGAGGAGAACACCCACCCAATTGCACAGACACGCACACACAACCTATACACAAATATAGGCACCCACACCCACAGAGGCGTTATTTCTCTTCTTCCTCTTCGATCAACCTCCTTCCCGTGCTGTCATTTGAACGCTGACCGGGCGGGGGGGGGGGAAGTGGGGACGAGTGCGTTGCTCGTTTTGTCTGCCGCCGGTGGGGAGAATTAATTGGCATTTGCTCATATTAATGAGCTGCCCCTCCCTTTCCGCCACCCCCCCTCCCTCCCCCCACCCGAGATCCTCTCCAAGTCCTAGTAATTAATTGTTAATATCTTTTCAGGGCTAACTTTGCCTACTCGCTCCGAGTAAGGCAGGAGGGAATAGCCGGCTGCCGATCTGCCACGCATTGCAAGTGGCAGCAGCGGCGGGGGTGAAGGGGGCAGTAATCCGCCATGCTTTCCCCCCCCCCCCCCCCCTTCCCCCCCCCCCCCCCCCCCCGTTCAGGCAGCATCGTGCAGCGGGCGGAGTCGTCACGCATCGCCGGCGCATTCGGCAACGGTGTCAAAACACAACTTCAATTAATTCCCTCTAATTACGGCTCCAGAGAGACTGGCTTTTTATTGTTCCTCGTTAAAAGGCATCGCCTTTTTCCTTTTTATTTTTATTTTTTAAAAAAAAACCTGCTTTTTTTTTTAAAAAAAAAACTTTCCTTCAAATCTGCCCCCCCCCTCCCAGCCCGCCCCCCAAAAATCTTCTTTCGGTGCCCCAAAGGCAGCAAGAAATCCTTAAAAGCTCTTAAGATGAAAGGAAGGGAAGTTGAGGCTGGATTTGGTGCACGATCGGTGAGCCTTGGTGGCGCAGCAGACTAAAGTGCTGTTAAGTAGCACCAGCTGCCTGCAATTACTGCCAGTTCGAATCTCACCAGGCTCAAGGTTGACTCAGCCTTCCATCCTTTCGAGGGTGGTAAAACGAGGACCCGGATTGTGGGGGGCGATAAGCTGACTTTGTATAAAAAAAAGAAGAACACCGCTTTAGGGGGTGGGGGGGGCGAAAGCCCTACTAAGCAGGTATATACAAAAGTATGAAGGCTATTGCTTAAACGCATTGTAAGCCTCCCTGAGTCTCCGGAGAAGGGCGGCATATAAATTGAACCAATAAATAAATAAACAATAAATAAATGATATGTCCAAAGAAGGGGTTTTTTTAAAAAAAAAACAAAAACAAAACCAGGTAGTTCTTTGACTTATGACCGGTTGCTTAGCAACCGTTCAACCCCCCCCCCCCCCCCGTCACAGGAATCCATTTTGGATGCTCGTTAGCCACCTGACATTTAGTTGGCAGTATCCCAGGCTCACCTGGCCACATTTTACCTCAGTGGTGAAATTTGTTGTTTGTGGAAAAACCAGCATGGTTTTTGGGGTAAAACCGGCCCATAGATTACCTCAGTGGTGAATTTTTTTTTGTGGAAAAACCAGCATGTTTTTTGGGTTGGTTTTTTTTTGGCAAAACCGGCCCATAGTAAAACAATTGATTCACTTAACTGCCACCCCAAAAAAAAAGGGGGGGGCATAAAATGAGGTTGGTCATACACTTCTGTACTATTATTTTCTGGAGTTTATTGGTTTTGTCTGTCTGTTTATCTACCCTGTTTCCCCCAAAATAAGACATTCCCCTGATAATAAACCAAATTGGGCTTTTGAGCGCATGGCAATAAGGCCGAGCGCTTATTTAATTGTTCAAAAAATATAAGACAGGGCCTTATTTTTGGGAAAATATGGTATATTACTTTCTTCATTCTATCCATCTGTATCCATCTGTCATCCATGTTTATCTATCTGTCTGTCTATCTATCTATCTATCTATCTATCTCTATCCATCCATCCAAATACAAATACAAATATAAATACAAATATAAATATAAATAAAAGGCAGAATAAAAATAGAATCATAGTAATAAATAAATTTCTCCATTCTTCTGTCCATCTGTATCCATCCATCCATCTTATCTATTTATCTACCAATATATATATACTAGTATGTATGTATCTATCTATGTATCTATGTATCTATGTATCTATGTATGTATCTATTTATCTTCTATCTATCTATCTATCTATCTAATCTATCTATCTTATCTATCTATCTATCTATCTATCTATCTAGTATCCATCCATCCATCCATCCATCCATCCATCCATCCATCCAAAGAAATAGAAATAAAAGGAATAAATATAGAATTATAGTAATAAATAAATTTCTCCATTTTTCTATCCATCTGTAACCATCCATCATCCATCCAACTCTCTCTCTCTCCCTCTCATCTATCTATCATCCATCTATCTATCTATCTATCTATCTATCTATCTATCTATCTACAAAAAGAAATAGAAATAAAAGGCAGAAATAAAAGTAGAATCCTAGTAATAAATCACGTAATTCCACGTGTCTAAAGATAGAGTGATGACAGAGAGAGTTCCCCTAGGTGATGAAAACTTTTAAAACAATGTAACTACTGTTACCACTGTTACTAAAAATAATAATAATAATACAAAACCAGCAATTGGGAGCAGAGAGTTCAGAAGATTTTAAAGGACCTAATATAACAAAAAGCTGGGGGAAAAAATTCAAAAGAATTTTGCTTGGCAGTTAAATCAGGCCAACGATTCGTTTTCAGATTTAACAGACATTTCTATCTGAGTAGTCTGTTAAATCAAGATTTTGCTGTGTTACCTTGACTCTCATCCATGCAAGACTTTGGTTACTTTTCCCCAGCTTGGACCTCAGCATGCATAGAGTTGAGCAGGATTCAACACCTTGACCTCCGAAATGATGCCATTTAAGTGCAGAATAATTTTTGGGATAACCTTTCTCCAGAATGGCCTTGCTAATGTTTTTTCCCACTGAACCATCTTGGAATTACTCATCATGTTTAGTGACGGCTTGAATTGAAGGATTTTCCTGGTTCCAAATATATCAAATATATATAAGTGTGTGTGTATGTATGTGTGTGTATGTATGTGTGTGTGTGTGTGTGTGTGTGTGTGTGTATATATATATACCCTTGTTTTCCCGAATATAAGACCCTGTCTTATATTTTTTTTGAACCCTGAAATAAGCGCTTAGCCTTATTTGCCATGCGCTCAAAAGCCCGATTGGGCTTATTATCAGGGGAATGTCTTATTTTGGAGGAAACAGGGTGTGTGTGTGTGTGTGTGTGTGTGTGTGTGTATAAATAGCTTGAAACGATGATTAATTATATTCCAGATTCTAGCAGCCTCCGTTCACCTCGTCTCTGTGATCGTTTCCCTCTTGCTCGCCATTTCTTTCTCTCTTCCCTCTTCTCCACTTTTGTTCAGGGGCCGTTATTTCTTTCTTTATTTTTTTTTTATTTAAAAAAATGCGCATGTGTGAATGTGAATCTCAAAATTAAAAGTAGTAATTGATTTGCCATATGCTGCCAAGCTGTTGGCGTTTAACAGTGTGCGTTCAAGGAATTTGGGGGTTATATTAATCTTTTGCCTCCCAATAAATTAGGTTGTTTGGGGTTTCTGAGTGGCACATTTATGTACATGTACAAGAGGGAGGGTGGTAAAGTTTCCTGTTTATAGTTTAAAATGCTTATAAAATGTGGCTTTTTTAATATATATATATATATATATATATATATATATATATATATACCAGCAGGAAACATAGTTGTGGTTTTGGCTGGCAGCAATAATAAGTTTAGGATCCGTATCTGGCTGGTGTTTGTATTGGTATAAAGTCAATTCATGCCAGCAATTAGGGCAGATTTAAATTTGTTTGTTTGTTTGTGTCTTGCGTTTATTATTTTTACAAATAACTTAAGGTGGCAAACATATCCGATACGCCTTCCTCCTCTTATTTTCCCCCACAACAACAGCTCTGTAAGTTGGGTTGGGCTGAGAGAGAGGGACTGGCCCAAAGTCACCCAGCCAGCCCTCATGCCTAAGGTGGGACTAGAATTCACAGTCACCCAGACAGTTTTCATATCTAAGCCAGGACTAGAACTCACCATCTCCTGGTGATTGGCCCAAAGACACCCATCCA
>WNWU01000193.1:477626-489430 GCA_012654045.1 Ptyas mucosa | reverse complement strand
TAGAATAGAATAGAATAGAATAGAATAGAATAGAATAGAATAGAATAGAATAGATGTTGGATATTGTAGGGCAGGTGTCGGGCATTGACGGTTGTGATGCATATTTTGAGTAACAGGGAGCCGCAGCAAAGGGTTGAAAGAGCCACATGCGGATCCAGAGCCTCAGGTTGCTGACCCCTGGTCCAGTCCCTTCCTAAAAACCTCCAGTGATGGAGCACCTCCTTCTGGACGCAAGCTGTTCCACTGATCAATTATTCTCTCTGCCAGGAAATTTCTCCTTAGTTCCAGGTTGGATATCTCTTTCATATTCATCTCAAAACATCAACCCTTCTAGACTCTTAACCGTGTGGTCTAAATATTCGAATTCTGCGGCTCTTTCTCATCGTTCAAGAATACTAGAACAATCTTCCTTTCTTTAATAGTCTTTTAAAAAAATCCTTAAAAAATAAAGGATGTTATTCACATTGAAGGTGTAAATAAAAAAATCTGGTTGAAAGAGAGCAGAATGCTTTCCTTATTTATGAAGATGATGGAGGCAGAATTGGGTTCTGTCCATTCCCATTTATTATTAAATAAGGGACGGAGAAAATCATAACGCCCTTTAATATTCATTTGCAAGCATGCTGCACAATCCGCAAGATTTATTGAGAGTTAAACCAATGACTTTCCAGTTCATTTCAATGGGCACCAATCTAGACATTGGGTATTTCCTCCCTTTGATATCAGTAGGATGTAGAAGGTATCTAAATTTCCTCGCCATACTCTTGTGTGTTTTATCAGTTCAGTCTCTTTCAAATTAAACACGAGTAAAATAATGGGATTTGTCATTAACCTCGTCTTTAAGCTTACTTTCCCCTGCCGTATTTACTTCAGGGGCCCTTGAATTGTTGCGCTACTAAATCCCGGACCTTCATATTAGGCATGTCAGTTTGAGGAGTGCAGATACTCCATCAAAAGTTTCAGACTAAATGGATGAGCTTTTTAATACCTTGGCAGCTTTGGGGAGGGTTGAAGTTAATAAACAGCGCGTTCCAAGACAATATGTTAATGGCTCCCGGAGGGAGAAAAGTTGGATTTGCTTCCAAAACCCCAAAACAAAAGAAGAAGAAGGAGAGGGGGAAAAAAAATGTTTTGGCTTGAAATGCTTGGGTTGTACAAGATGTTTCATCTATCCACAAAAGGTTTTTTGGTAAGACTTATGGATAAATCGTACGTTACCAGAGCGGAGTTGAAACTCTTCTTTGTTTTATTTGCGAGAGGTTCTGGCAAGGCTGTCCCAATTCGTCTTTTCTTTTCTTCTCGTTGGCTCAGTTCTTTCTTTCGTTCCTGGCCTGTGCAAATTCCAGTGCAATTCAAATTGTAAATTATACCAAGAATCGCCCTTCCTTCCCAATGCAGGATCCACTTAAAAGACACCTAGGCTCAGGGATGGGATTGACAAATTTAACAACAGGTTCGATGCCCAGTTGCTGGGTGGGCGTGGCATGGGGGCGTGGCCTACTCAGCCTCCTGCACCACAGCGGGAGGTGGGTGGGCGTTTTCACCCTCCAGAAGCTCCGGAAAAGCCTCCAGGAGGGCGGAAACGGCCTCCGCTGGGCACTGGAGGCCCTCCAGAAACCGGCCTGTTTTCGGACTTCCGGTAGGCTCGTTTTTCACCCTCCCAGAGCCTTCGTGCGGTCCCTGCACTTACTTCGCATCCAAAATGGGCTGCATGGTGACTCCTGGGAGGGGAGAGGAATGGTGGGGTGGGGTGGGGTCAGCCAGTCCTCGGAACAATCAGTTCGGCGAACCAGATTAAAATCAACACCCGATTCGTCCGAACTGGCTGAATCCCACCCCTGCCAAGGCTCTCTGGTTGGTTGGGATTATCTAGTAATTCAAGAAAGGAGCTTAGGTGTAAATGTACTCAGCAATGGAGGAAAGCATTAGAGAAACCTCCGTCCACCTCTGTTACAGGGCTGACTTCCAGTATTTTCAGGTGAGGGAGAATCTAGTGTCTTCAGGTTTGTATTTGTAGAAGCCGTTGTAGAATCTTGCATAATAAAACGGTGAGCAGGTGTTGGGTTTCATCAAATAAGCAAGCTGTTGCTTGTATCTGATCTCCAGAGCTATTTCTCTATCACGTGCTTGGCCAGTCATCAAACTTGATAGGTATGGTGTATGGCGACATCCTTAATTTATGTGGGTCATGTGCTTTGGGTTTCTCAGTGCCCAAGATTAGGAGCAGGTAGAAGATGTGGGGTCCTTGGTGTTCTCTGAGCTTGGTGATTTTCTTGCAGATGTTTCATTACCCCACTAGGTAATATCATCAGTGCTACAAGGGAGAGGGTTATGTGGAGAGGAGGAAGACGACGACGACAATGGGGTCCTTGGTGTTCTCTGAGTTTGATTGTTTTCTTGCCGATGTTTCATTACCCAACTAGGTAATATCATCAGGGCTACAAAGGAAGTGAGCTCTGTTCTCTGTTTATATACAGTTCCTTCTAGCCCTGATGATGTTACCTAGCAGGTTCACAAAATGTCTGTAAGAAAACCACCAAGCTCAGGCAGCAGCAAGGAACCCAGAAGGAAACGAATATTTTTGTCTTTTCCTGATGGGGAACGTAAAATGAACCAGGAAAAAAAAAATCCTTTCAAAACGGTTTGAGGAAATCATAACATAATCCACCCAAAAGTCGTCTATATATTTTCAAGGTTGTCTGATTATTATTTACAAGTGGTTTTTCGTAGCTGGTAACCCCACTCCCTTGTAGCACTGATGCAAGAAAGCATCTTTTATATTCAGAAGGGGACCTCAGTGCGTTAAACTGTGGTTGCAGACCTGATTTCCAAGTGATCTTGGCTCAGATCCTGGTTTAGCATCGACCAGACGTGGGTCCTTGACTGGTCTCCCTCATCTGGACAGTTGCGTGTCCCCAGAGGTGCATTTGCACTTCAAAAAAAAAAGGGGGGACAAACAGGAAGCCAAAGTTTAACAGTGTAAGCTGCCTTGCCTATAAAGAACACGAGGCCCCCCGTAGATTAGCCCAACAAAGAAAGAATCTGTCAGTTTGCTGCAAAGGAGCTAATTATTTGGGAGATTTCTCTCACTGTTGTCTGTAAGACAATGAGCCATGCCAAGCTGAGCTCTTTTGTTCGCTAGCGTGAACTGCTTCTTGTTCCTTTTCCCTTCCCTCCTTCCCTCTTGCTTGCCACCTTCTGATGTTTTATGGCATTAAGGGGCTTAGCTCTCTGCTGTTTTTCAGGATTGCTGGCTTCCGACGACGGCAAGATCCGAAGGGATCGGTGAGGTCAGGTAGCCCAGCCCTCTCCTTCAGACCATGCTGCTTGGAGAGGCTGAGATTTTAGCCGTGATTTGCACAACGAGCTTAACCAAGAAGGCCACAAGCTGAGCATTTGCATTCACTCTGTGTGAACAGCTGTCAAGCGCAGGAAATCAGGCGCCAAGGTGGTTCAAATGAATAGGACACGCTAATGCTTTCTACAAGAACCTGAACTACTAACAGACAAAGCGAATTGGTGGTAGATAACACTCAGTGGAATTCAAGATGGGCTGGACCTAGTTAGATCTCTTGCGGGTGCCAAAGGACTCAAGACTGATGACATGTTTGACCCCTCCCTTCAGGCTCAGCCTGGTCATCTACAACCGTGATGGCGAACCTATGGCACGCGTGCCACAGGTGGCACGTGGAGACATATCTGTGGGCACGTGAGTGTTTCCCTAGCTCAGCTCCAGTGCGCATGCGCACGCCGACCAGCTAATTTTCGGGCCTTCCGGGGCCCCCGGACGTTGGGAAATGGGCTGTTTCCTGCCTCCGGAGAGTCCAGGGGTGGGGAAGGCCGTTTTTGCCTTCCCCAGGCTCCTAGAAAGGCTCTGGAGCCTGGAGAGGGTTTTACGTCTTTTAGGTTTTTATGTCTTCTAATTGTACATTTTGTCAGCTGGCCAAAGTCTAGCTGACCGCCCATAACAAAGTTAATGAAACATATAAATTAATGTTCTCACTGGAGGATTTCAAATTGCCCACTTATGAATGTAAAAAGCGTTGTGCAATATATATATATATATATATTTTAAATTTGGGTAAAACTTGGAGGTGGCTTGTGTACTTTGGGAAGAGACGTAAGTTTTCTGCTAGGCTCTAAGCTTCCTTGACCGATGGTTGATGAATTCCTGTAATGCAGTAGTGGCCAAAATTGTGGAAACCTTTTGGGAAAAATGTATTTTCTAAAACTAGCTAATAGCACCAATTTTTTTTTTTTTGGAGTAGTACCCTAAAATTATATATCAATGGAAAGATAATTTAATCAATAATGTAATGCAATAACTTTTATGAAGGATTTGCTATTAGAATAGCAGCTACAGCATAAAGAAGACAAGTGAAACGCTAGAAAAAATGAGATTATACAAAAATGATCCCCATGTCAGTTAATACTTTGTTGGGTAACCTTTAGGATGAATTATGGCCTTACAACGTCCTCCCATGGAGTGAACCAAGTTCTTTAATTCTGCAGCTGTTATAATGTGAAACCAAGATTGAAGGATGGCTTCTATTAACTGGGTTTTATTGCTGGGTCACTTCTGACTAACAAGTTTATTGAGACGGCTCCATAGATTTTCAATTGGGTGAAGGTCTGGGTTATTCCCAGGCCATTCCAGCAGTGGAATAGGATTATCTTGAAACTCCCACCAAAAAAAGTGGTGTTATTAGCCATCAAACCTCAAAAATAACACTTTTCACAAAAGGTTTCCACAATTTTGGCCACTACTGTACATTCCTATAAAGAGGTCTCACCAGTGGTGAAATCCAATTTTTTTTTTACTACCGGTTGTATGGGTGTGGCTTGGTGGGCATAGTGTGGCTTGGTGGGCGTGGCAGGGGACGGATATTGCAAAATCTCCATTCCCACTCCACTAGGGGCCAGCCAGAAGTGGTATTTGCCGGTTCTCCTAACTACTCAAAATTTCCTCTACCAGTTCTCTGATTTGCTCAGACTTTCTGCTACCGGTTCTCCAGAACCTGTCAGAACCTGCTGGATTTCACCCCTGGGTCTCACCTCTTCCTTGTGGAGTGGACACAAGATCTTAGTTTTCAATGTTTGGGCAGTAGAGTTAGTTCAACAAACAGTGACGAAACTCAACCATGTTTGATCTCTTTATGGACTTCCAGGCTGTTGTGAAGTAATCAGGGGTAGCTGGTATTTTTATATGTCTGTCTTAATTGATGTAAACTCAAACTCAAACTTTGGGAAAGAGTGACCAGGCCAAACGTTAATAATAATAATAATAAATAAAAAGTAAAGTCCAAATTCCAAGCTAGCCTTTGGCATGGAAAATCCAACATCCAGCTGATGTTTTGAGCAATAGCTTTTTCCAACTCTTGAGTCTCTAGACATTGATTAATGAGCTAAGGTGGCACTCTGAATGGGATGGCTTCCCTTGAAAAGGGGGAATGCCAAAATTCCTTGATTCTCTTTCCAGCCCTATTGTGCTATTTTTTTTCTTCTTGTATTGGCCCCCCCCCCCCCCCCCGCGAAACAGCCATATGCTTCCTGCCACGATATTACGTGGACTTCAACTGCCTCTGGTTTTTTTTTTTAATAAACCTTTTATCTGCCTTCAATGGGGAAGACAATTTAATCAACGCTTAGTCATGTCTTTTCATCCCAAAACTATTGTTTTGATTCATTATCCACCCCTCACAGACCATTCACTTTTCAAAGATAATTAAATAGTTCATACGGCCCAGTAAGCTACCTTTATTAACATGGATAATTTTGGAGCGGGGAGGAATGCTGCGAAATAATTCCCTTTAGCTTCGCTGGGGAAGACAGTGTTTGCCTTCTTATGATCGGGTTGCGATCTTCGTTGCTGAATTCCTCTTTTACCACATCCCTGCCTTTCTGTAATCTTATTCTAGCCATATCTGGAATTATTTTGGACCTCTATAACTGTCTGGTTTGGTTCTGCAATCCAACAAGGCAGACCCAGACTTCAGAGGATCATTAGAACTGCAGAAAAAACAATGGCTACCAACCTGCCTTCCTTTGAGGACTTGTATACTGCATGAGTCAAAAAGAGGGCTGGGAAAATATCTACAGACCCCTTGCAACCTGGACATAAACTGTTTCAACTCCTACCCTCAAAACGACACTATACAGCACTGCATACCAGAACAACTAGGCAAAGAACAGTTTTTCCCCTGAATACCATCACTCTGCTAAACAAATAATTCCCTCAACACTGTGAAACTATTCACTAAGTCTGCACTGCTATTAATCTTCTCAGCGTTCCCACCACCCATCATCTTCCACTTATGACTGTATGACAGTAACCTTGTTGCTGGTATCTTTAAGATTTATATTGACTGTTTCCCTATGACTATCATTAAGTGTTGTACCTTATGATTCTTGATGAACGTATCTTTTCTTTTATGTACACTGAGAGCATATGCACCAAGACAAATTCCTCGTGTGTCCAATCACACTTGGCCAATAAAAAATCCCATTCTTCTATTCCATTCTTCTATTTTACTGAGGGCAAGCTAGAGTGGAGGTCTTCATTAGCCTCAGGTCTTCATTAGCCTCAGTCTTGGTGTTCGTTAGTAATATCTGTTGTCTTCTCCTAGCAGATTCTTCTTGGTCTTAGGAAACGAGGGGTTGGGGCGGATTTTCATGGGACAAAGCAAAAGAACCTTGGGTCTTCATTAGCCCCAAGAACTCATATCATTGTTTAGCAAGGTCTCTTGTCTTCTTCTAGTGGAAATCTTCCTGGGGGCCCAATCTTTGGAGGAGATGGAGAAGGTTTTCATGGAGCCATGCAAAAGAACTTGGTGGCGAAGAAAGAACTTTATTTCAGAATTGATCCATTGGGTTGAACCATTTCCTTCTCCCACACAAACAAAGCAGTCCTTGTTGCTCTCTGAGCTTGGTGGTTTTCTTGCAGATGTTTCATTACCAAATTAGGTAACATCATCAGTGTTGTCCCTTCCTTCCTTCCTTCCTTTCTTCCTTCCTTCCTTCCTTCCTTCCTTCCTTCCTATATTCTCCATATCTTCCTCCCTCCCTTTCTCCCCCTTTCTTTCTCCTTCCTTCCTTCCAATATTCTCCATATCTTTTTCCCACCCTTTCTCCCTCTTTCCTTCCTTCCTTCCTTCCTTCCTCCTTCCCTCCCTCCCTCCCTCCCTTCTAGCACTGATGATGTTACCCAGTTTGATAATGAAACATCTACAAGAAAACAGCCAAGCTCAGGGAGCACCAAGGACCCTATATATATATATATATATACACCATTGTTTTATGCGACCACTTGACTTGGCATCTAAGTAGCTCTCAGATCGTGCATATTTTGTACTAAAGATTTTTATACGGTGCCTAAGAGTTCTTTTTTAAAAAAATGCTTCATCCTTTGTTTGCATGGGAGAAGGAAATAGTTCAACTGAACTGATCAATTCTGGAATAAAGTTCTTTCTTCACACACACACACACACACACACACACACACACACACACACACCCCAATCTGCAATTCCATGCTTGGTTAATTATCCCCATGGGTGTGAATATCATGTTCCAGATGTAGCAAAATGCCTTATTAGAAATGTGACTTTGCTTCTGCTCAGCTAGCTGTTTTCCTCTCTCTGTTCTTTTATGAATAGGATGCTCCTATGCCAGTTGGATATTTAAACAGTTATTAACAGGATGACAATTAACAGATTGCTGGGACTGATTTTTTTTCTTTTTCCCAAAGAAAGAAGAAGGGGGGAAGGTAACGTGCCGACAAGCTCCTTCAAAATGGAGAACACTTTGTAAAAGTATTGCAACGCCACAATGGCAGTGAATTTTGATTTCCCGGAACTGATATTAGACTCCTTATTAAACTATGTACATCTGCTTTTAATTTAGTCCAAATAATTGGAAAATGCAATGAAGCTTTCCAATTAAAACAGGGGCTTTATGCTGTTTAATAATACCCCCATAATATTATAGCTTATGAAATGACAGGTGAGTTGCGCGGAAGGATGAATAAAACATAAATGCAGCAAAATAAGGACAGGGGAAAAAAAAAAACCCGAGACAGTTGCTGGGGATTTTAAATGCTCGATGTAATTTGCATATATTAATCTTTTTTTTTTCCTCAGCCTTAATCGTGCATTCTTCAGCATCTGAAGTTAAAACAGCGTTGACAGGCGAGAGCACATGTAGTTTTTTCGAGGATTTATGACTTGTATAATTTCTGATCTTTAATAAGCAGATATGACTGATCCTCATAGTTCTATAGAAATCGTTTAATTGTTCCAGATGGCATGTACTGATTATGCAAAATTACTTTTCACACAATTCTCTCTTTCCCTTTCCCCCAACCCTCCCTCCCTTCTCCTTTTTTTTTTCTTCTTCTAAGGCTTGTATACGATGTGCTTGATGGAGTTCAGAGTAAAATTTAAAAAAAAAAACAAGTTTTATAGAGCCTTTATCGCCCGGGTTTATGGCGTGTTAAAGCACCCACGTGTGCAAGGAGCTGAATTTAATCTCTTCCGTTAACGTTGACCAACGTTTGGTGCGGCGTAACGGAGAATTTGTGTCTTCATCCTTTCCTTTCCTTTCCTTTTCTTTTTGTCCCTGACGGTGTTACTAATGCTTTTTTTTAAAAAAAAAAAAAGGAGGAGAAAGGATTAAAAAAAAAAACTGCTGAAAAATAATAGGGTACCTAATTTGTAAACCGAGTTAAATATGCAGAGGAAATATTCACACATCTTAACGCTGATACTGCTTGTGGCACAAATGAAAACAAAGCTGCTTCTGATAGTTTTCCCCCTTGTCGAGAAGGATTTTCTTTTAATAACTGGAAAGAGGCGTGAAAGTTATGTTTTAAGACGGCTTTTATGTTTTTCCCTCGAAAGTCCGGGGGCTGTTGACAGGGGAAGTCCTTCTGCTGGCTTTCTTTTCAGAATTTTCAGAATTGAACAGGCCTTTTTGTAAAAACGTCTGGTTCAGATTGCTGGATCAGTCCCCCCCCCCAAAAAAATTTTTAATAAAGTTTTTTTTTTTACAAACATATCAAAGAACGTTCTAATACATATAAAACTTAGTAAAATTAATCATAGTTATTAGATTCAATCAACTTATATATTTCTAATAATAATACCCAATTGTAATAAGTTGCAATCTGTCATTATTTAATTATTCTGTGTTTCTCTTATTGTTACTTCTGCTTTATTATAATATAAAAGAGTATACACTAACATTCCCCCTTCTCTTATTTCTATCACTTATTCTAACTTTTAATCATATCACCTTTCACTAAAAAAAAATATCCTTTCTATCCTACCTAACTTCTAATCATGTCACTTACCTTAAAAAAAAAAGAAAATAAAAAGAGAGAAAAGGGATAGCAAATCAAAACAACAGAGAAGAAAAATCATCTATCCATCGTCCCTTGCCCGCTTCAATACTCTAGTTACTATGCTTTTTTTTTTTTTAACTTGCTTCTCAAATTTCTCTTAACTCGGTCTGCATTTGCTTCTTGGCTGTTCAATCTGGGTATTTCTCCCACCTCTACCCACTTCCACTTCCTAGTTCCCAAAATTTCTGCCCAGGCCCCTATCTCCCTTTCAAACCTCCAAAATCTTTTTTGGGTGAAGTAGTTACCCCTACAGAGAAATATTTCTAAATATGCATTCAACTAGCTTGGAAGGCAATTCTCATTCTAGTAAGATGCTGCTGCTGCTGATTTTCTTCTCCTTCTCCTTCTCCTTCTCCTTCTCCTTCTCCTTCTCCTTCTCCTTCTCCTTCTCCTTCTCCTTCTCCTCCTCCTCCTCCTCCTCCTCCTCCTTCTTCTTCTTCTTCCCCTCCTCTTCCTCCTCCTCCAGGTTGGAGAAGGAGGATAGAGCTGATTTGCTAGAATTTTTTTCTTAATAATTATTTCTTCTTCTTCTTCTTCTTCTTCTCCTCCTCCTCCTCCTTCTCCTTTCTTTCAAATGTTTTTTTATTTTGTTCAAAAAAAAAATTAAAAATACAAAACTCCCCAAAATTTAAGAGCAGAAAAAGCAAACACAAAAGAACACAAAAACAAGCAAGACTTTTAAAAAGTGCATTGAAAATGAAAAAAAAATAAACCTAACACCTATACAAATATTATTCCCCCCACAGTTCAATACTGTTTAATACATTACTACAAAATTAATTTCTCCCCCACCCCCACCATTGCAAAACAGGCCCAAAAGATTTTAAACCACCAATCCATTTGCAAATTACTAACCTGTCATCTGTACGCTATATTAATGATAACATAGTTAACAGGAAGAACAATAATAATAAAAGACAAGATAAACATTTCGGGACTCTCTGTTAACAAACTCTGAACAACTTGTAGAAAATTTTCTGTGGCGTCTTACTTATCCCATATCACCTCAAAGGTTAACATTAATTCATCCTCGATCAAATATCCACGTTTGTTTTTTAATGTGTCAATGAAGACTTTTTTTTTTAATGCCTTGCTTTCTTTGTCTTCTTTTTATTTATTTATTTTTCTGTTCTTAATTTTTTAAAAAAGTTTTGTTTCTTAATGCCATTTCTGATGGGCTTGTTTCACTAATCTGATTGGATCCGCTGTATTTTTTTTGAGCTAACAACTGGATGGTTACCACTTGCTTTTCCAAACGTTTTGATGATTATTATTTGGCCGGGTCAAGTGAAATGGAAAGATTTGGCATGGCCCACTACGGAGGGCTGGTTAGTGAAATGGAGAGAACTTGTAGAATTTCCTGAGGTGGATAAAATGACTTCACGGATTAGGGAAAGGGCAAGTATATCTGCATTTATTGGTGATTGGAAATCCCTTATGGATTTTCTTTTGTGAAAAATGAAACAGTGATTTATGGTTTTGATGATTAGACGGGATAGATTATAGAAAGAAGAGAGTTGTGATGTAACTTCAGAGAGACAGGTTAAAATATAATTGTGCTTATAACTGCTGTGAAGAATAACGGAAGTGACTTCTTTTTGCTGTTATATCTTCCTGTATATCTTGTTCTTTTTTTTTTACTTTCTTCTATTTTCTTATTGTACTATAGCTTTCCTTCCTTCCTTCCTTCCTTCCTTCCTTCCTTCCTCTCTCCTTCCTTCCTTCCTCTCTCTCTCTCTCCTTCCTTCCTTCCTCCCTCCCTCCATCTTTCTTTCTTTCTTTCTTTCTCTCTCTCTCTCTCTTTCTTTTTCTTTCTTTCTCTCTCTCTCTCTCTCTCTCTCTCTCTCTCTCCTTCCTTCCCTCCCTCCCTCCCTCAAAGCAGGCAGAGTAAAACATCTTTTTCACAAACTCCCTTCACACAACATGTCTAATAATGATCAGCTATAGACGTTGCAACCATATTAACGCAACGTGCAAAGTTTGATAAGGGTTCAGCTAGATGGTGCAAACACAAACACTGCATTCCCTGAGAAAGGCCAGGTAGAAAATGTATCCCAGGGTCTTGGGGATGTGAAAGGTGAGCTTGCCTTAGTTTGACACGTGAGTAATCACTGCACAGTAGAGCAGAGCAGATGGGACAAAAGCTGTTGGAAGCGAAAATCTGTTGGCAAAGTGGGTCTCCCAATACAAACACAGATTTCCTTGTCCTTCCGCTTAGTGCAGGAGTCGGCAACCTTAAGCACTCAAAGAGCCATTTGGACCCGTTTCCCACAGAAAGGAAAACACCGGGAGACACGAAACCCTTTTGACATCTAAAATGAAGATAACACTGCATATATCGTTTTTTACCTTTATGCTATATATATATATATATATATATATATATATATATATATATATATAT
>WNWU01000193.1:440730-455381 GCA_012654045.1 Ptyas mucosa | reverse complement strand
GAATAGAATAGAATAGAATAGAATAGAATAGAATAGAATAGAGAATGGGATGGAATGAAGTGGAGTGGAGTGGAGTAGAAATAGAATAGAACAGAACAGAATTTTTATTGGCCAAGTGTGATTGGACACACAAGGAATTTGTCTTGGTGCATAAGCTCTCAGTGTACATAAAAGACAAGATACATTCGTCAAGAATCATAAGGTACAACACTTAATGATAGTCATAGGGAAACAGTCAATATAAATCTTAAGGATACCAGCAACAAGGTTACAGTCATACAGTAATAAGTGGGAGGAGATGGGTGATGGGAACGATGAGAAGATTAATAGTAATCTGACTTAGCAAGTGAACAACAACAGAGATCCTTTGAGATTTGGAAGATACAGGAAAATAACCCGGTTGTTCCATCACTGGAGGCTTTTAAGAAGAGACTGAACAGCCAGCTTCAGCAGGGGGTTGGACTAGAAGACCTCTAAAGTCCCTTGCAACTTTGTTATTCTGAATGAGTAACAACAGCATCAGATCACAGAGGAAGATCATCTTGCATACGGCATTTAGTTCTTTCAAGGACTTTAGGGATTGCCCCATCAATATAAACTCTTGAAATAACATTTTAGATTGCTCCAAAGCTTCCATTCATGTTAATGCCGGGGGAAGGTTCCACGTTAGGCCAAGAGAACATAGGATCTTCTTATGCGCCCTTTCAGAAGTGGTGTCTGTGAACAGGGCTGTTTATGATGTGTGAAATGTTTCTTTTGGCTAATGGAAAACATATGACAAAAAAAAAAAAAAACTGATCAAGGAAAACTGGCCCAGCAGATGAGGTCTCCTTAAAAAAAAAAAAATTAAGAAGAGGAAACAGCAAACAAGCTGGAAAGATAACATTTCAAAGCAGCCCTTAAATGAATAACAGATTCAGTTACTGCAAGGGATTCAAGGTTTGTTTTTTTTTTTGTTTTTGTTTTTTGGTCTAGTGAAGTTATTTTCAAGAAAAACAAACCTGCCATTTTTGGCCTCCTTTTTATTATTATTATTATTATTATTATTTAGAAACCCACAGAGCCAGCCAACAAAACAAAACAGCCATCTCATAGGTAACTAGACATTAAATAGGATGACATACTGATGTACAAGCCAGTGGTCAAATCCAATTTTTTTTTTTACTACTGGTTCTGTGGGTGTGGCTTGGTGGGTGTGGCAGGGGAAGGATATTGCAGAATCTTCATTCCCACCACACTCCTGGGGGAAGGATACTGCAAAATCCCCATTCCTTCCCCACTCTGGGGCCAGCCAGAGGCGGTATTTGCCGGTTCTCCGAACTACTCAACATTTCCACTACCACTTCTCCAGAACCTGCTGGATTTCACCGCTGGTACAAGCCAAACATCTATATGGAAAGACCGTTCTGTTATAGTTATTCTAAAATCCTAGAGTCCATTTTCTGTTTCCCCCCTTCCCTCTTTTATGATGGATTGGGTTATGGGCCATCATAATGCATAATTATGTCAACTTTTAGCAATTATCAACTTCTAGCAGCCATATAGATAGTTTTTCTTCAGAAGGATCTAACTTGATCTTCTAAATCCATCCATCTTTGTGGTGGTCCTTCTTCTCTTTCCGTCCACCATTCCTAGGATTATGAACTCCTCTGTTGTTTGTACGGCTTGTGTCTAGAATAGAATAGAATAGAATACAATTTTGTTATTGGCCAAGTGTGATTGGACACACAAGGAATTTGTCTTTGGTACACACGCTCTCGGTGTACATAAAAGATACGTTCGTCAAGAATCATAAGGTACAACACTTAATGATAGTCATAGGGTACAAAGATTGATGGATCGATCGATAAATATCAAGTTGGTGACAACTCTTAGCAGCCATGATCTTTTGGGCCTTCCTGTGGTGTCCCCATTCTGGTGTGGTGGTGCAGTGGTTAGAACGCAATAAGGCAGGCTAACTATGCCCACAGCCAGGAATTCTAACACCACTGGATGACATCAACAGGTCTTGCTGTTTCAGCAGAGTAAGGAAGATACTTAGGGATGATTCACACCCTGGCCAGTGTCTCTTTTCACTCTTACCATCGGGCAGAAGACGTAGAAATATAGCCAGCCGGACAAACAGGTTTAAAAACAGCTTTTACCCATGGGCTGTCAGACTCCTAAACACAATATAGCACCACAAACAGATTAATATGACGGATTTCACTGGTGCCAGTGTAGTGTGTAATATGTATTTACCAGGGGTGAAATCCAGCAGGTTCTGACAGGTTCTGGAGAACCGGTAGCGGAAATTTTGAGCAGTTCGGAGAACCAGCAAATACCACCTCTGGCTGGCCCCAGAGCGGGGTGGAAATGGGGATTTTGCAGTATCCTTCCCCTGCCACGTCCACCAAGCCACACCACGCCCACCAAGCCACGCCCACAGTACCGGTAGTAAAAAAAAATTGGATTTCACCACTGGTATATACCATGATATAAGATCGCACACCAAGATTCCCCCTAACTACTTGTATAAGGATTATTCTTTAAATTGCCCATGTTGTCTTGTATTCTTGTATGGACTGCACCAGTAGAGGCTAAACCAATTTCATTGTATACATTCTGTACAATCACAATAAAGGATTTGGATTTGGATTTGGATTTGGATTTGGATTTGGATTTGGATTTGGATTTGAATTTGAATTTGAATTTGATTCTCATGGCCTCGAGGTTGACGCAGCCTTCCATCCTTCCGAGGTTGGTAAAATGAGGACCCAGATTATTGGGGACAATAGGCTGACTCTGTAAAATGCTTTTAGAGAGTGCTATAAAGCATTGTGAAGTGGTATATAACTCTTAAGCGCTACTGCCATTCCTAGTGCTATCCTCACTCTTAAGTCCATCCATCTTGCTTCTGGTCCTTCTTTCTTCTCTTTCCTTCTACCGTTCCCAGGCTTATGAGCTTCCCTCTTGATTGTACAGCTTGTCTCTACAATGATTGATGGATCAATTGATTGATATCAAATTGGTGTCAACTCTTAATGGCCACATAGATTTTTTTTTTTCCCCTGGAAGATCTGCCCTTAACCTGGTCAGCCTTCTGGGAAAGAATTGAAGAAGACTCTACCAATGGGAAAAGTAATAGTAGCTGCAACAAGGAAGACTGGTTTTCTAGAGGAGAATAGAGTGACTTATTCAAACCTTGTCCTCTTCCCCAAAGAATGAAAATATTATTTCACGGTTTAAACAATTTGAAGGAGGGAGAGAAGTCAAAACCAATGTTTAATCCAGGTTCCCAAGGAAAACAAACAGCAGAGAGGAAGGAGGGGGGGGGGAGAGAAAATGGGATGGTGGGAAGAGTTCATAAGGTCATGTTTGAGTGAACTGGATCAAATGATGGAAAGGAGGACATTTCAGTAGGCTGGTAAAAAACAAAAAGAGAAGAAAAATCTATGCACCTGGCTGAGAATTGGAGATGTCTCCCATGTTATTCCGAGATGCTCAGAAGCAATTGGACTGACCTCATTTTAGCCTGGTGTAGGTTTCACCAACCCGGCTGATGTGTTTAGTTTAAGTCCATGCACCAATAGAAAATAATATTTGTAGCTCAGGGTTGAGCCGTGGGGTCCTCGGTGCTCTCTGAGTTTGGTTGTTTTCTTGCAGATGTTTCGTGACCCAACTAGGAAACACCATCAGTGCTAGAAGGGGGTGGATTTCATGAAGGGGAAGTGAAGGGAGAAAGAAGAGGAGAAGGAGGAAAAGGAAGAGGAGGAGGAGTATAGGATCCTTGGTGCTCTCTGAGCTTGGTTGTTTTCTGACAGACGTTTCATGACCCAACTAGCTAACACAACGACGAAAACAGTGCTAGAAGTCTGAAGATGACAACCAAGCTCAGAGAGCACCGAGAAGGGAGTCAATGCATTGAGTGGACCTCAAAGCTGAGTTACTTCAGTCACCTGTCATCCAGCTGACCATGGGATAGCAAGACAAGCAGCCACAGAGTCCTGGAGAGAGCGATTTAGTTCACTTCGTGCTCTTCCTTTTGGTTCCTCTTCTGCTCTTCTGGATGGTTTCCGTAAACTGTGATTAAGCCAGTCAAGTCAACGTATCGCTGTCAATCACTGACAGCGATTCCATCTGAATCACAGTCGGGTCATTTTCAGTCAACCTGATGACGAAAGCTGTACAGGCGATTGGCATTCCGGAACCCAGGTTCGACAAAACTTTGATTTCTACTTAAACCTGGAATGCTGGTCTTTCCCTTTCCTTGCTCCATTCTGAAAGCAGCCTTTGTTTTAAGAGAAATAGGGCGCCATCCAGCTTGAAACCATATTTCCTCTCCCCCCCTCCTTTTTTTTTTCTTTTTCTTTAATGAAAGCTGAACATTCAAGGAGGATTGCTGGAATATCTATGGAGGAGATGAGACTTCTATAGTCGTCTCCTGTGGCTGGAATAGAGCACTAGTAAAATTACCAGCGTGAATGTATGGGTGCCACGGCTTCATCCGTCTTCGGCAAGATTCCCCCGGAACAATTAAAGGAATGATTAAGAATCCCGTTTCTCCTAATCCGGGCTCTGATCGATCCCGCCCAGGGTGCACATAAGTCCCTGCATTAATGGGGGTGGGTGGGTTTTTTTCGCAGATGTGCAAATATTAATAATTAAAAGGCAGAAGAAGAGGTGCAAGGGGGAGAGAGAGAGAGAGAGAGAAGGGAACGTTAAGGGGAATATGCAGATAGGAGTAAATCAAAGGGTAATTCACCTGTCTTTGGCTCCCAAGATGTTTCTTTTAAGAGCTGGGGTGTTTGAAAGGAGCAGGTCCTCTTGGGAATAATAAAGGATACCAGGTCTACATTAAAAAAAAAAAACAAAAGAAATAAGTGGGATTTAATTTGGCATGGATTCATTTCAGACCTCAAGATAACCTTAGCTGCTTACGGTCTCCCTACCAAAAAAGAGAGAATGGCTCTGTTATATATTATAGGGATGTATACCCCGTTTCCCCGAAAATAAGACATCCCCTGATAATAAGCCCAATCGGGCTTTTGAGTGCATGCGCTAAAATAAGCCCCCCCCCTGAAAATAAGCCCTCCCCTAAAATATTTAAATGCATGCGCAGCCAGTCCCTGCCTCCACGTGCCTCAAAATAATAAGACCTCCCCGAAAATAAGGCCAAGCACTTATTTTGGGGTTCAAAAAAATATAAGACAGGGTCTTATTTTGGGGGAAACACGGTATATTATAGGATGTATATACATTATAGGATGTATATATGTATACAGTATAGGGACGTGGTGGCTCAGTGGCTAAGATGCTGAGCTTGTCGATCAGAAGGTCGGCAGTTCAGCGGTTCGAATCCCTAGTGCCGAGTAACGGGGTGAGCTCCCATTTACTTGTCCCAGCTTCTGCCAACCTAGCGGTTCGAAAGCAGGTAAAAAATGCAAGTAGGAAAATAGGGACCACCTTTGGTGGGAAGGTAACAGCGTTCTGTGCGCCTTTGGCGTTGAGTCATGCCGGCCACATGACCATGGAGACGTCTTCGGACAGCGCTGGCTCTTCAGCTTTGAAATGGAGACGAGTACCGCCCCCTAGAGTCAGGAACGACTAGCACATATGTGCCAGGGGAACCTTTATATGTATATGGTGAGTGGGTTTTCTCTCTCTCTCTCTCTCTCTCTCTCTCTTTCTCTCTCACACACCCAGAGGGAGGGAGGGAGGGGGAGAGAGAGAGAGAGAGAGAGAGATTGAAATGTAGTTATAGAAACTCTGTTGGATGATGTTGTCAACTCACCCACTGTCTTATCAGCTCATCCTTGCCAAACAGAGTTGCTTTTATGGAGAATAATGAGAGGATGGGATGCTGTTGACATCTCCTTGGGCTTCTGGAGGGCAACGAGACATATATCAATAGAAGAGAATATGTGTAGCTCAGTGTTGAAGCAGTGGGATCCTTGGTGCTCTCTGAGCTTGGTGGTTTCCTCGGAGACATTTCGCGACTCAACTAAATAACCTCACCAGTGCTGTGGCATGCTCATCATCGGTGCTGGTAAGGGAGTCAGATTTGCTCTTATGGGACTTTGTTACGAGCACAAACCTCCCTCCCTTCTAACACTGATGATGTTACCTAGTTGGGTAATGAAACATCTACAAGAAAAACAAGTTCAGAGACCGCCAAGGATATTTAGCTTTCCTCCCTCGCCAGTCCCACTGTCTATTTTGTGTTTTCCAAACCCTGCCATTGTTATCGTTTTGCAGCTTCACAGCATAATCTGAATCAACTTTCTCCCCACCATTCTTTTCATACACGGCATTTCAGGAAATTGAATCGGTGACGGAAATGGAAAGAAACCACCGTTTTACAAAACCATTGGGTTTATTTCATATTTGCAGCTTCGCTCTCATGACGGGAGTATTTTTACACACGGAGGTGGAGCCAAAATGTCTTGCAAAATTCAGTCAGCGCTTTTAACATGCTGATTTGTTGTTGTTAGTTGCGAAGTCGTGTCCGACCCATCGCGACCCCAGGCCTTCCTGTCCTCTGTCATCCTCTGGAGTCCATTTAAGCTCACTCCGACTGCTTCAGTGACTCCATCCAGCCACCTCCTTCTCTGCCGTCCCCTTCTTCTTTTGCCCTCCATCGTTTCTAGCATTCGGCTCTTCTCCAGGGAGTCCTTCCTTCCTTCTCCTTAGGTGGCCAAAGTCTTTGAGTTTCCTCTTCAGGATCTGGCCTCCTAAAGAGCAGTCAGGGTTGATCTCCTCTAGGACTGACCGGTTGGATCGCCTTGCAGTCCAAGGGACTCGCAGGAGCCTTCTCCAGCACCAGAGTTCAAAGGCCTCCATTCTTTGGTGCTCAGCCTTCCTTATGGTCCAACTTTCACAGCCATCCCTTGCAAATGGGAAAACCTTGACTATACGCACTTTTGTTGGCTGGGTGAATGTCTCTGTTTTTTAGTATGCTGTTAGTAAAGTAAACAGCATGTTTTGTATAACATGCTGATATTTGAAGGCAATGAATGTCCTCCCTCACCCACCCAGACCTTCCATCTATTAGGCTCTGGGATTTTTCTGAGAAAGAGCAAAATCCACAGGAATGCAGAAGACTTGACAGCTAGCAACCCAATGCTTCTTTTGTAATTTTGAAGCTGAAAACAAATGAACGCTGGAGTATGGGCCCTAAAATGGGATTAACAGTTTTCTTTAAAAAAAAAAAATCAAAGATCTTTCTGCAAGAAAAAATGTGCGTTTATCTCTGCCTAGGGCCACTCTTAAATCCTCAGAAAAATGTCATTACGTATCTGGATGGATGGATGGATGGACAGATGGACGGATGAATAGACAAGTTACTCAATTTTGAGTAGTTTGGCGAACCAGCAAATACCACCTCAGGCTGGTCCCAGAGTGGGGTGGGAATGGAGATTTGGCAGTATCCTTCACCTGCCATGCCCACCAAGCCACGCCTACAGAACCGGTAGGGAAAAATTTTGGATTTCACCCCTGCATAGTTTCCTCTATTCGCTAACTTCCATCACCGACACCCAAGTCTTAGCAGGGACCAGGAGATGGTCCAACCAGCCATGCATAATTGCCCGTACCTCTCAGCGTGGAGCGGATTCACATAACGAAGGGTTGTATGCTGGCTTACGATGCAAACCTAACCACGATGGATTGTTAAACCTGAAGCCCTGCCAGAACCGGGTGCAGATCCCCGCTTGTAAATTACGTGTTGGTTGCTAAATGTCTGATCACGTGTCCACGGGAATGCTGTGATAGTCATCATGTGAGGACGGGTTGCAAATCACTTTTTTCAATGCTGCTGCAACAACTTCAAACCAGTAGTGAAATTCAATTTTTTTTTTACTACCGGTTCTGTGGGCGTGGCTTGGTGGGCGTGGCTTAGTAGGCGTGGCAGGGGAAGGATACTGCAAAATTTCCGTTTCCACCCCACTCCAGAGGAAGGATACTGCAAAAATCTCCATTCCCACCCCACTCTGGGACCAGCCAGAGGTGGCATTTGCCGGTTCTTCAAACTACTCAAAATTTCCACCACCGGTTCTCCAGAACCTGTCGTTAGAACCTGCTGGATTTCACCCCTGCTTCAAACGGTCGCTAAATGAGGACTACCTGTATAGACATCCTACCTCCCTTAGAAAGGGAATTCGGTGTGGGTGTTGTTTTTTTCCCCCCTCCCTATAACATAACTTTGTTTATTGTGAGAAAGTGTGAGATAGCATCTCTCTCTATTCATTATGGGGTGTTTTCTTTTTTCATCCGTTAAGGACGTGGTCATGTCTCACCCGATCGTATTTTCTTTCTGATTTTTAGACCTCTCCGAGAATGAGAAATGACCAAGCTGACAAAATCAATTGGCCAACCCTCCCAGTTTGGTAAAATTGTCCTTTATCCTCCAATTAAAATCGGGGGAAAACTTTGACCTTGTCTTAAAACAGTCCTGAAATAAATGAAGGGGGCTTTCCCCAGGCCCCCCTTTCAAACCAATGTAATTGATTCTTCTACTATTCTAATACACACAAACAATTCTTAACTTTGGACCGACTTAAGACAACAGCAAAGGAGGTGGAAGGCCGGTAATTATTCTCACCTGCCAATCAAGCTCTATCGGTGACGTTTTCTTCATTAATCTGTGTTTTTCTAATGTTAAGCCGTGTTCTAAACAGCCCGAATGGGTTCACATCTGCCTTTCATAGAGGAACTGCATTTCATATTCGAGGTGATTTTATATTTTTCTTTTCGTTTTTCCTTTTCTTTTTCTTCCCCGGGGCGATTATGTTTCAGGCAGGCACATTCCAAGAAGGAATCATTTCTTCCGAGTAGCCATATTCACCGCAGACGAAACTCAGTTCAAACTTGTTTTTTGGGCATAGCTCTGGATCGGGGTGGGTTCTAAATTTTTTTACTACCGGTTCTGTGGGCGCGGCTTATTTTGGGGGCGTGGTTTGATGGTCATGTGATGGTTATTTAGGATTTAGCAGAGGTACTGGTCTACCAGGCTTTTAACTGCTTGCAGAGCTGTACCGGTCTACCCATTTGTTTTTGGAGCACACTGGTCTACCACCTCACTGCCTTTTATCGCTGATCAGCTGTAGGGCGGCCCTTTGAAGCATCACAGCAAGAGTTTAAACAGTATTTTCCTTCTAGCCAATCAGCTGGGACTTGGGAGGCAGTGAATAGATTGGGGGCGGTGCCAGGCAGAGGTGGTATTTACCGGTTCTCCAAACTACTCAAATTTTCCGCTACCGGTTCGCAAGAACCGGGGAGAACCGATAGCAACCCACCACTGCTCTGGATGCTGTCAGCCAGAAAACGGCAGCTTGTAAACCAAAAATTTAAGGCTATCTCAGAATGGAGTTACGGGACCTCATCTACAAAGAGTTTACCAATCCTTGGGATAGGGATTGGGATGGGGTGGGGACAAGACATTGTCCACACCTTCCAGGCTACCGTGGTCTTAATTCTTGTCCCATCCACCATCTTTATTGTTTCAGCTTAGACGACGGAGATGCTACTTCGGAAACATGGACTAGGCAGATGCACAGCACACCTGGCCAGCCTCTCACCCACAAATATAAAGGCAGGCTGAATTCCATACCACTTGGGAAGTGTGAAAATGCTAAGAAGGATCGTCTTCTTAGCGACAGACAAGAGGAGCTGGCGCTCACAGACAAGGTGAGACTTATTAATAGGTATTAGAGACATAGCATACACCGGCACAGGGGCTCAGATGTCAAGACGCTGGGCTTGTTGGCTGGAAAGCCGGCAGCCCAGGTTCGAGATCCGAGCTCCACGCGATGGGGCGAGCTCCCGTCCTCGCCTCAGTTCCTGCCAACCTAGCCGTTCGAAAGCATGCCAATGCGAGTAGATAAATAGGTACCACTCTGGTGGGAAGGTAACAGCGCTCTTTGATGTCATGCTGGCCACATGACCGTGGCTCAGTGGCCTTGAAACAGAGTTTAGCACCACCCCCTATATCTGGCAACGGCTAGCGGAATAAAATCCACAGGGACTCCTTCACACACCATATAATTCCATTTTTTATAAATTCATGTGAAACACACCTAAGAGTAACCTATATCCAAAATGCCGTACCACATTTCTGGCGATGAACGTAAGGGCCTATGCAACCTGTTATTCCAAATACCCAACCCCATGAGAGATGGAGTTCTTTCATCTAGCCCAGTGGTTCCCAAAGTGTGAGCCGCGGCTCCCTGGGGAGCCGCGCTATCGTCATAAGGGCGCCGCGAAATATTCCGCCCGCTGGGTCTAACGCTGATGCGCCATTTCTGAAACGGCTAGTGCGCATGCGCAGTTGCAAGTCGGATTGCTATGGGAGCCGCGAACCAAAAAAGATTGGGAACCTCTGATCTAGCCAAAAGCTCAGCATTTTCCCTTCCTTGCTTATCTTTTTCGGTGGTCATTTCGAACGGCGGTTCTTCTCTGTGGCAGACTGGCCAGGCTGCTCATTCCTTCTCTCCATTATCTGAAGCAAGTGGAAAGAGACCGCCTCTAAAGGCATGAGTTCACCTTTCCATCTAGTTGGTAGTTCATCCAGGCAAAGAAAGAAGCAGTTCTCGAGCGCCTTCGCTGTAGCTGCAGAAAACGAGAAGGAGGTCAAAATCTATTAGTATCCGGGTGATTAAAAACAAATTTTGGGGAGTAAAACATGAACCCCCCCTCCCCAAGTCTCCTTGAGTTTAGAATGTAGAACATAAAATAATAGGGCTGAAAGAGACCCCGGAAGTCTTCTAAAGCAACCCCTGTCAGAGTCTGTTGCAGCAATCAAATCCAGAAAGCACACACAGGTAATTCATTAACTTCTCTTTATATACATAATAACACATGAGACATATTTACAATACCAAAAGCAGATTTTTCCAACGTGGTAGTAGTTAACAGGCAAAACACAGGCAGAGGAGAGAAGTTTTCAGTTTCACTTCAGCAGACAGACTAGTTTCAGTTCCTTTTGCACAGACTCAGAGTTACAGAGCTAAATCACGCCCAGGCTCCACGCTGTTTCAGTTTCCAAACAGCCCTCATTGGCTGACCTAGTTGCTATGCCTATTCATTGGCTGACCTTGTTACCATGTCTTCCCAGTCATGAACTTTCATACACACTGACGACCCCTTGCTTCGGCAGGAGATCTTACAGTGCACCATCCTGGTAAATTGGTTGTCCAATCTCTTCTTGAAAACCTCCAGTGATGGAGCACAACTTTTGGAGGGAAGCCGTTCGACTAATTAATTCCTCTGTTCATTAGCAATAGCACTGAGACTTATATACCGCTTCATAGTGCTTTTACAGCCCTCTGTAAGCAGTTTACAGAGTCAGCGTATTTCCCCCAACAATCTGGGTCCTCATTTTACCCACCTCGGAAGGACGGAAGGCTGAGTCAACTTTGAGCCTGGTGAGATTTGAACTGCCGAACTGCAGCTAGCAGTCAGCTGAAGTAGCCTGCAGTGCTGCACTCTAACCACTGCGCCACCTCGGCTCCCTTAGTTTTACTTTTAGCTTGGATCTCTCTTTAATGGTCTTCCACCCATTTCATACTCACTGCCTTCCTTCATCTACACCCAAATCTGGAGGTGGTGGTGGAAAAGGAGGAGGAGAAATAATTCTGATCTTCCTTACAGCAAGTATAAGCAAATGTGATGTTTTTCCACCTGCTTTAAAGTTACCTTAAATAGTTAGGAGCGAAAGGACCAGGTGAGGAGAGGTAGAGTCAGACATTAGGGGAGGCCCAAGTCTTGCACTGAGAAAACTCCCTGTAAATTGCTCCAGGTAGCTGGAAATTTGTGGGAGAATCGTGTTATTTTTGGAGCCACTTAAACCGGCTGAACAGGTGCCTTGATCTTTGGGATGCCTTGTAACTTTTCAGGGCTTTGATCCTTATCTGTGGTAGGCCTGGAGCTGATCATCAGTTTCTTTCACTGCCTACTCAAAAGTAAACCTTGCTTAAACTCCCGAAGGAAGTTGCCTGAGGACGACTTATCTCTGCTGGATTCCTGGCCTGATTCCTCGCTCCACATTTACCATGGCTACTCTTCTTTATTTATTTATGATATTTATAAGTCACCCACCTTACTGTCAAACATAAGTAACAATATAAAGAGTTAGACGGTTAAAGAAACATTCCAAAAACGCTGGGCATTGAAAATTAAAACATCAAGATTAACAACAACAGCAAAAAACTAAAACAAAAGGAAGCAATGCAAAAATGGAGAGGTGGTGGAATCTTTATTTAATCTACTTTTTAGTGCTTCGGATCAATAGTCTTCTTCCCCAGCGGCTCAGTTATTGCTCTGGGATCAGGTCTGTAGCTGTAGAGTTTGAGATTCTCGTTTAAAATCCGGACATTTTTCCCTCTCTGATTTTGACAACGGCTTTTCAAGAGAGAAAGTAGTTCAAGGATAAGATTTTATTATTCCGCAGAGTAAGAACCCAACTTCAACAAAACTTTGGAACACTAATGTCAGAAATTAGGCTTGGCTAGAGAGAAGAATTTTTGGCTAGTGGGAATATATATTCAAATACATTTTTTTCCAGTGAATGGATTTGAGATGTTTGCCAACAGGTCCCTAAAATTCTAAAAAAAGATTTTGTTGGAGTTGAGCAGTGTCAAAATCTAAGTGCTTCATGGCAGCAACCCTTCCCAGCAAGGAGAAGAATGTCTTACTTTGTCAAGAGGTCCTCACGGGCCAAAATATTTAGAAATTATGCTTTCCAAAAGCTTGAAGAAGAAGAAGAAGCAGGAGAAGGAGGAGACGAATAAGAGCATTGAAGTTTTTGAATATTGTTGTTGAAAAAGACAATATTCTGGAAGAACCAAGAAAACCAAACCCAATGGATAATGAAACAATTCCAAGTTCTCACTCAAGGTTCAAATTTATCCTTTTTCGGACATATTAGGTAAACCCTCAACTCTCTGGAGAAGCTTTTGATGCTGGGAAAGGTGGAAGGAGAAAGAAGAGGACAACCAGCAGCAAAAGGGAAGAATTCCGTTATAGTGGCAATGGTTGCACCTTTGGGAAACTGAAAGGATCCGGTTAGGGACAGATCATCGCAGAGAAAAATCTATCCTTAACAGCCGCTTAAAGAGTCGACACCGATTTGATGGCACATAACCAACCAACGAGAGAGAGAGAGAGAGAAGGAAGGCGGTTGAACGAGAAACTAAAGCTTCCACAAATTAAAAACCTGAACAGGATCCCCTCCTGTCGGGAATCCTCAATTCTGGCGCAGAGGGGAAAAAATGTGGATTTTAGATAGGATCTGAGCAAAGGAGAAAAGGGTTCTGAGCGCCCAGGGCGCACGGCTCTCCAAAAGACAAGGAGACGCGCGTTCTAAGGGCACCGGAAAACCCCGCGCCACGATTAACAGCAAGCCCAGAAGAGGCTGCCAAACTCGGCTAACCTACGTTGGCTGTTCGTCCCCTTTTTCCTCCCTTTCGGCAGCTGCCAGTTGTCGGGAGAGTTCGCGGCGAATCTGGTTAGCGGGATTGGTTTCCAGCGGTAAAAAAGACTGGAGCTGAGACCGCCTGGCCGATTGCGCGCAAAGAAACGAGTCGTGTTTTTCACGTGTCCAAAGGAAAAAAAAAACACGAACCGGGATGGTAATCGAAGTTTGGAAATGCAACGCGCGCGCAAACACCCTTCACACCACCCTTAGCTGTGTAAAAACACGGGGCATGAACGCCGCGCATAGGGAAGTAGAAATGGCACCTTGAAACAGTAGCACGGAGGGATGAAATTCGAAATTGGAACGGTGTACAGATTTCGCACTCAAGGCTGAAATGCGCTTATCTCGTTTCTGGTGGTGGCGGGTGGTGCAAACACTACCCAAGCTATGGGGATCCCCACGGGGGCATCTCTATGAAGTCCACACCTGACCATTGGGGCGGATTCAATAAGATCTGGGTGTTGTGTGAATGCAGCTTTGGGAAAGCCTAAACGGATTGGCAAACCATCTTCACTTGATAAGAAGGTCCATATTCTTCTTCAAACTGTGCTGGGCTCCTCCTGAGTTCCTCTAGCTTTCTCAATGTTCCTTCTGAGATCTTTTGATTTTGTTTTTTAAAGCCTTTCCCACTTCTAGATCGCAGCTCTGGGATTTTTCTAGGGTCTCCCACCCAGCTACTAACCAGATCTGACCCGGTTTATCTTTCTGAAATTAACTAAAGTCAGGTTGGTGGTGTGATTTTGAAGGAAGGATCTTTATTTTCTTTTCTTTTTTTAAAATATATGTGTGTGTGTGTGTCTTCGTTCCAAAAAAGAGCAGGAAATGAAGGTCATCTAGGATCAGTTTCCACCATCGCTGATCTCTTCTGCCTGCAGAACAAGGCAAGGACTGCTGCAGAGTTTCAAATCCCAAAGGATATTATTTGCCACCCCCATAACTCACTTTCTCTTCTGTTACCCCCCCTCTTTCTCTCCCCTCATTTCTTTCTCTTTCCTCTTTTTCTTTTTCTCTCTCCCAGTCTCTCTCTCTTTCTTTCTCTCTCTTTCTCTCCCTCTCACTTCTTTCTCTCTAACTCTTTCTTTTTCTCTCTCCCAGTCTCTTTCTCTCACTCATTCACTCAGTCTTTCTTTCTTTTCTCTCTTTCTCTCTCTCCCCCAGCTGTCTCTCCTTTTCTCTCTCTTTCTCTCCTCCTTATTTC